>OV651817.1:49290606-49743106 GCA_927349885.1 Psylliodes chrysocephalus
AGGCAATATATAGTGACATTTTACATTTGAAAATTTGACATTACGTTTAACAACAAAAAAGAAAACGAAAAAAGAAAAACTGTAAATTGCGTTTTATTTTTTAAATAATTTTGAGGTACTCTTTTAAGGATAATCGGTAAAAACGTTTTTTTTTCTTCAAATTTTTGCGGGTCATGTCAAAAATCAGATCGGCAACACTGCACATGTCCCTTATTTTTATTATTACTATTGAAAAAAAAAAAAAACGTCGTAAGGCAATCAAATACAACAATTTTCTGAAATATTTGATTGGAAGTACCTACAAAAGAATGATGGTGAATCATTTTTCAACACAATTTTATAAATAATCAAGTCAAAGTTAGAAAAAAATCTTGTATGTAAACACGTTACAAAATGCCGTTTTGTGTAACTCGTTCATTTTACGCTCGTCCCGCAAATATTTACTCGTTACACAAAATAAGGCATTTCGTAACTGGTTACATAAATAGCTATTAATTGACTTCCTAATATTTTAAATCTTTGAACGGTACTTTCCGTAAATAATTAAATCATAAATGATTATTGGCATATAAGTACCAAAACATTTTATCTCTTCGAAGAGTAGGCTTATATCAAATAAACTTAAAATATTATAACGAACGAAAAGGTAACCCATTTCTAATAAAATTTAATTATTTGTTTTATTTTGGTGTGATCGTAGAAAAAATCTTGTGTGTAATTCGAGCAAAAAGTACTTTGGCTGTTTCGATAACTTTTTGTTGCAATAATTTTATAAACTTTTAGTCGATTTCACTGTTTTGTTAATCGAAGTTTAAAATACTAAACGAAGTATAGAATGACATTTTTATATTAACAAAAACAAAGTTTAAATTACTAAATGGAGATTAAAATGACATTTTTACATTAACAATGTCATTTTAATCTTCGTTTAGTAATTTAAACTTCGTTTGACACAACGGTGGAATCGGCCATTAGCTAGCTATATATTGATAAAGTGTTATTGCCCTCATCATAAATGAATCGTCTAACAAATAAAGTCAAAAAATCGTCTCATAATTTTTCATCTTTTAGTTACCTACCAAAATTAGGTACTACAATAGAAGTATTTAAGTCCAGCCCAGAACATCTTCCTACTCCTTCCACCCAGTCTTTCGGTTTTGGCAAAATTCGCGCAGCGACAAATGCTTCCTATGTTATCTCTACCCTTTCTAACATCTTTGATTACACACGATTATGACATTACACCTGATTATGACAATATACCCGATTTTAAGATTTCAAGACTGCAGTTAGCTTTTAATTTAGCATTAAAATATGTATTAGAAATTATTGATAAAAGTATTATTAGAAATTATTATTAGTAATTAAGATTAGGATTAAAGATATATAAACTTTGTATAACATCACAATACAAGCTGAACCTCTTCTGAAGTGACGCTTCTGTGATTATTCTTAGGTTATTCAAATAAATTTTATACAAATATGTAAAAGAAAAATTGAATAAACTCTATTATAACTATTATTATTACATCAGATATAAATAAAAAAAACATAAGTAATTATTCGATTTTAAATTGTAATTGCACCTTAGAAGGTGTTAAAGTAGGGAGGTTGCTTTCACTTTACGATACTGCGTATTTATATATGTTAAGCCGGTCCCAGACAATACGTGTATTCGGCGAATGTGCCTTCGTACTGCGTCTTCGGCATGCCTTCGGTTACCCTCCCACACACTGCGGCATTTGGAAAATGTTCTGATGTTGACAAACGTTCGCCGAAGGGCCTCAGTATAGAACAGTAGCGGAGAGCAGTGGATAATGACGATGAGCAAGCGGCTGCAGTTGCAGCCTGTATAGTAATTTTAATAACAAAATAAATAATATAACACGTCGCTAAACTTGGCGCGACTCTGACTAAAGACAGAATAGGCAATCAACTAGGCGTAGACATGAGTAACGCAGCGCTGCGTTGCGTTATTGCGTTAACGCAGTTGTATGCGTTATTAGCGTTGATACACCAGGTGTTACTGTATCAGCGCAACGCAATTTTCGATACTGAGTCGAAAGGATCGCGAGTTGTTGGTGCGCCATGCGCCAGGCACTGATTTCGTTTTCCGTGACTAGTTGAGAATTTTAATTTACGTAATTGATGCAACTCGTAATGCAGATTACCCATAATCTATCAAGTAATTATGTTCTTTGCAACATGTCACATCATTTTTTGTAGGATTGTAGGTCGAATTTTATGGATTTTAACCTTGTACACTGTCAGTTTTTAGTTCTTCCCATTTTGATTGGCTACTAGTATACAAAAATTATATCCTTTTTATATAAATTGAAATTTTTGTATTCTTTGTAAAATCCGAACACAATGAAATAAAAAATGGGTGCATTATATACTATTATATTTTCGTTTATTTTTTAACATATTATTTAGTTAAATTCCCAATTGCGTTATTGCCTTGAACACGGTTTGACCCTTATAAAAGGACAGCCCGCGCTGAATAACACCGGTATCATGCGATACACCGAGGTGCATCGACTTCATTCGGCGCAGGCAGTGGTGTGACGCAATAACGCAATTGCGTTAACGCAATGAGTTGGCGCAATAGAGTGCGCCGGAGTTAGTGTATCAACGCAAAGAATTTTAGTGCGTTACCCATGTCTAACTAGGCGTAGTTGAGCACACTGTCTGGGAGCTAACGCGAATGAGCGCGAAGGCACAAGAGTACAGATAGCAAGCGAATGCCGAAGAATAGGCGCAGTTGAGCTCCCACACACTACGCAGAGGACCGCGTATGCCGAATATTCGCCAATTACACGCATTGTCTGGGGCCGGCTTACTATTAACTATTAAATGTTTTTAATTTAAAGGAAAGAAAAAATCCCTAACACTGCAATTTTATGTTCAAACTCAACACTTGTAACACTTAATCGCAATTGACGCCTACGAACTCATCTTTTAACATGGCCACCTAGGGTGCGCAAACAAAATGCTCATACTTGCTGCTTCCATTAGGAAATTTTACTGATTTATAATTGCCATGTGCCTTGGCTCTAGAGTTCGAATCCCACGAGTGCAGGGATTGTTCTAATTAATAATCAACTAGATATTGTCATAATACTTGTCTTTTTTAAACCATTCTACATTAAGTCAGTGAATATAGTCGTAAAAATATTAAACAATGGGGTGCTATAAAAACGCAATCTTCCTAATACTAATGGCAAATTTCGCATAATATTTCATTATTGTTTTTTGCCAAATTTTGCATTGTAACTCTTCAAATTACCATCATGTTTCGTTATCCCTAAGAAAACTGTTTATTTACCTCGTAAAAATAAAATGCACAGCATAGTCATAATGTTTTCTTTTCTCGTAAATTATGTCACCACCGACAACGCGCACGGAAATTTTTCTGTTAATTAAAAATGAAATAATATTTAATAATACTAAAACTGAAAGTTTCTCTCTTGCGAACGTGAACATTAAACTGAGCGTAACGAACTGGACAAATTCAGGCGAGGCACACGCAAATACTGCTTTTTCATTTTTCTTAATTGTTGAACGAGATAATTTAAATGCCTAATATTTATATTGCTCCAAAACTAAGTAGAAGCTATGCATAGCGGCACGGAAAATATCAAAATTTGGCACGGAGCTGTTAACTATATAAATATACCAATTATTTTTCCCGAGTGTGAGCATATGGATGTTAAGCATTGTGCAAGAGTAAATTTTAAATAAATGTATTAAAGCTAGTAACATATTTTCAATTTTAAGGTGAAGGGGGAGAAAAAGTCCTTTATATCTCACAAGGAAAGTTAATGTTTAATTGTTCAGTAAAACATTGAGTGCGACCGGTTTCGAAGTATCATCACTTCATCTTCAGGCTCGCCTAGTGGAAAGAAGAATATGTGGTGTAAGGTGTGTTAACTTTGAGCCAACGATATATAAAATAGTAAAAAAGAAAACTCACCATACTCTCCATCCACTAGGGAACACTACAAACAAGTTTCATCAAATGTGGGGGATGAAATAAATTGTAAAATAAACAATGTTACAAGTTATATAAAAGTTAAAAATATTTGAAAAACAATTATTAGTCAGTTTAAATAGTTAAAAATTTAAAATTTTCAAGACTATACAAAACAAAACACATACATTAAACAGATTAAAAGAGAGGGCTTATTTTAAACACATTATTGTTTTTTAAAAAATAATTAGTAGTGTTACTTAACCTAACATTTTTGAAAGGAGACCTGTCAAGTTAAGGCCTCTACAGGTGGTGGTAAGTAATAACAAAAAATTCTTGGATAAAATTATGACAGGGTATAGGTAATAAGATGCAAACTATGAGTGAAGAAATATTTATTATTTATTATATAAGATTTGGGCCATGAACCAATTACCAAGTGTATGTGATGTTGTAGGATAAAAAAGAAAGAAGAAGAAATGACTGGGTTAACTGTTGTGAAGCAACTGAAAAATGAAAGAAGAAAACGACAGAATATGAATATCACACAACCCAATCTTTAAACATGCTCCTTGGTTTTTTTGTGAGAAAACTGGAGGAGTTTCTGACATTATCTGGGCATTTAAGCAACCAACAGGATTTAAGTTTAAATTTCTCAATATCTCGAGGCTTTCGAAGCTATTAAGAGTAAATCTATGGTAGGAACTATGTAGGATTTCGAAACCTTCAGCTGAATCGAAGTCGTGATTTGAGTCTAGTAGGTGGTTGGCAAAATGTGAAAATCCTGTTGTATTTTGGTTAAGACAACGCAAATGTTCTTTTAAACGGATCTTGAAATTTCGAAATGTGCGTCCCACATAGAAAGAATGGCAAGATTTACAAGTCAATCTATAAATTCCAGACAAGTCAAAAGGATCTAATTTATCTTTATTATGAACAAATAACTTATGTAATGAGGAAGGGGTTTTGAATGATACTTTAAAGTGGTCTTTAAGTAAGCTTGCCACTTTATAGGATGCTTTTCCAATAAAGGTAAGAGAAATGTATTTCTTACTGGTGGTTAGTTCATGTACCATATTAGGATTGCTAATATAAACTAAGTTTTGTTGAATTTTATTTTGTTTATGTGTTAGCATTTTATCAATAATATCTAGTTCAAAGTTGTGATCTATAGCAATAGTTTTAATTATATTTAGTTCCTTATTAAAGTTTTCCGTAGTCAACATATTTTCAAGTCCTAAAACTAACTTGATATTAAGATTTGAAAGAATTATCCTATCCTTATCATTTATGAATTAGGAACGGGGTGGGTGTTAGGTAATACAATTATGAAGTGGAATTTGTTGAGAACACACTTGTTCGAAAGACAGTGGTTCCATACATGTATTGAGCGTGGTTCGGGAGTGGGACAAGGTATAAATGACAGATGTCATTTATAAATTTGTCAGAAACCCGAACTTATGTTTTTTCTTCTAGTTCGTGAGATATGAAAAATAATTATTAAAATTTAAAAAAGAAACTTATAGGTGGACTAATATAAAAAAAAATTGTAAAAAGTAAACAAAAATCGAGTAAAAAAAATAGAACACAGTAAATTTAATTTTGAATATTAAAACATAAAAATAACATTAAAACTGAAAAAACTTATTATTACAGATCATAGAGAAATTGCAAACATATTTAATAACTTCTTTACCAATACAGGAAAAAAATTGGTAAAAAATATAAATCTAAGTCACAAAAGTAAGAAACTATAAATAATTACTCAATGCTTATTAACCCTACAAATAAAACTGAGGTAAAAACACCATAAATAATAATTTAAAAAATAATATGGGCATGAGACAATAAAAGTTGAAAGGCTAAAGATTATTTCACACTCTAAGTAAACCTTTGACAGACATAATCAATTAATCACTTGAAACAGGTTTTTATTTTCCCTGAAGATACCCAAAATGACACGAATTATAGTCCTATCTCGCAATTACCATTAATTAGGATAGTATATTAAAACATTTTTAAAAACAAGGTTAAATCCTTTTCTATGCAAATATATATATTTTTTTTGTTAGAGTATTGTTATTAGTCATTATTGACTAACCTACAATTTTAATCTAAAAATCTTATAAATAAATTACTTATCTAAGAAGTCCCTATTAGGCTGTCTTAACTGTTTCTATAGGAAAGCATCACAGGTTGGCGTGAAGATTTATTACACTGTTCTATACTAGCACTAACATTAAAGTTCACTGCACTAGCTCAAATGATTTCTTCCTTTTGAGCCTTCTGTTGAGTGTAGCGATGTCCAGTAATTACCAGCGTTTCTTTGTTGACGTGGGAGTAGAGTCGACTCTCATGTTTTGCAGCAAACCTCTTTATTTCTTCTTCGATTGTTGGCATCTTCAGGTCTCTATGAAGATAATCGTTTCGATAAAACCAAGGTGCATCGACAATGCATCTTAGGACTTTATTTTGGAAAACTTTATTATGGTGCTGGCACATCCCCATAGCTGTATAACATAAATCCAGATTGGTTTTAGGATTTGTTTACAAATCAGCAGTTTGTTGTACACCGACATTTTGGATTTTCTTCCTAGAAGCCAATACATTTTTCATTTTAAGTTCAAGTTCTTAACGCTTTTTTTATGTGCTCTTTCCAGTTAAGTCTTACATCTAGGTTCATCCCTAGGTATTTGGCCGAATTGTGATGCGCAATAACGTCATTGTTTATTCTTATTTGTTTTTGTTCATTTGATCGAAGAGTAAAATCAACATGCACTGATCTAGTTTTATTTATTTTTATTTTCCACTTGCAGTGTCATCTGCAAATGTTACTATTTTAACACATTGTTGTTGAGGGATATCGCTGGTGTATAATAAGTAAATAACCGGTCCTAGCACACTGCCTTGTGGGACACCTGCTTAAATTTTTTTTTTATTTCGGAGTATGCCTCGTCTTGCTTTACTCTAAAAATTCTTTCCATTAAATATGATTGTAGAATGTTGACATCTTATCTAGGTAGCATTTTTTCAAGTTTCCGTATTAGGCCAGCGTGCTAAACCTTGTCAAATGCGTGGGCTATGTCAAGAAATATAGCTGAGTATATATATTTTTCTTCGTAAACTTTTTCGGTGATACCTATCGGCTATCCTGTGTACTTGATCTATTGAGGTGTATTTGTTTCTAAAACCAAATAGGTGCGATGGGATCAGATTTTTATTTTTAATTATTGGTTTTAGTCGCTTTAGTAGTAGTTTTTCAAATATCTGAGAAATTATCGGTAACAATGATATAGGTCTATATGATGACACTTCATTCGGTGGTTTTCCTGGCTTACGAATTAGGACAACCTTAGCCATTTTTCCCCCACCAGGTATATATTGAAGGCGAAATGCTGCATTTTTGAGGTATATCAAATTTAACAATAGCCTTCCGTGGTAGTTTCTTTAATATTTTCAACATTTTTGAAAACAAGGTTAAATGCTTTTCTATGCAAATATAATGATATGGAAACACCCAGTATCAAAAAAAATAAAGTTTTGCCCGAGACTCTTAAAAATGGTTTTTCGTTTTCTAAAAACTTCACAAAAACAAATTTAAAGCCAAATTAAAGTAAAAAAATAAATAAATTCATTCATTCTTTCTTCGCTCTTCAGATCCTTTACTTATCTGCTTACCCCTGCACGGCTTGCCACGTTTATTTATAAGAGAATACATTTAGCTAATTGAAATTTAAATAATATCTGTAATAAATTTAAACAACTAACCAGAAAAAGATAAAATGAAGCCAATATTCATTGATACATGTTTCCAATAATAGTTGTTACATTTATTTCAAAAATGTAATTTAGGAAATATTTAACAAATTAAATATATTAAACAAATAAACTAAATAAATTGCTTTGCAATTTACTAAGTGCTTCTATCTTTAAAATCAAACCTAAGTTATGCCTGTGCTATTGACAACACTGTTGAAGGTAACTGCATCATCTATATATTGCAACTGATATATACTGAAGGGTGTTTTATACATATAAATATGGAGGCCACTTCTCATTTTTAATCAGGCGTTTATTTGGTTATATTAAACCTTGAAAAAAAAAATTATCTCTATTCCTAATTACCAGGTTTTTAGATATGATCGAATTGATAGAGGAGAAGGGGGGAGTATGTATCTATGTACCTCAAAATATCTTAGATTGTATTACAATCTCATCCGTAGATATCTTGGTTCCTCGTATTGAGTCTCTTTGTTTGCAGCTGCAACATCTCAACTGCCGTATTACTCTTGCAGTTATTTACCGTCCGCCAGACCCACCTATTGCTACTGACGCGGCTCTGCTAGACAAACTCGATATCCTAACTGGTTCTGAATATGTGATTATAGTAGGTGATTTCAATTTTCCAGACGTTAAATGGCCAATAACTTCTGTACCTGATACGCAGAATGTTACCAATCAGTTCATGGAATTTATCCACAATTCCTGTTTTGTTCAACTAATAACCCAACCTACGAGATTTAGAATAAATCAGAAACCTTTTACCCTCGATCTACTACTTAGCAATGATAAACAACTCTTAACCCCAACGGTGTATCTCCCATGAGTTGGAATATCTGATCATGCAGTCATAACGTGTTGTTTACAATTTCAATCATTCTCTTCCTACACATCCAATCACACTATCTTCTCACTCACACACTTTGCTAAAGTTTTTCCTATCTAGACCAACTAGATTGGATTTATATTATCCCTGAAAATAATGATCCGAGCTGCATGTGGAATATCTTTCAAAATACGGTTAACGATTGTGTAAAATCTCATACTAAAAACAAAATAAATTGAAGAACAAATCTAAAACCCTGGATAAATAATCAAATGCTGTCTATGGTAAAACATAAGAAATATCTATGGAAAAAATTTAAGCAAACCACCAATATGAACGATTTCTCTGCTCATCGACTATTCTCCAATCAACTAAAGGCCGTAGTTATTGAAGAAAGCATAACCATCAGGAGTACATTGCCAACTGCGCTGATAGCAAAAAGTTCTATAAATATAAAACAAATCTGAGATCCAACTTGTCCGAACCTCTTCTTCAAAAAGAAAACGGAGATAAGTGTGCCAACAATACTAAATCTTGTGTAATATCTTCACCCTTAAAGATCTGACATCACCACTTCCGGATATTTCACTAAACAGAATACAGGCTTCTATTTCCAACGTATTGTTTGGCTCAGACATAAAAAAAAGTCCAACTCCTTGCCAAAACTTGTGCTGACACTCTCTGTTATCCCTTTTCTCGTATAATGACCTCCTCCTTTAATTATCACATCCTGCCATCTATATGGAAGACTGCGTCAGTGACTGCCATATTTAAAAAGGGCAATTGGCTTGACCCAAACAACTATAGAGCGATAGGCCTGGTACCAAGAGTTTTTAAAGTAATGAAGTCCATAATATGTGATAAGGTAACCGACTTTCTTTTAAACGAACGTGTACTTCCCACTTAACAACATGGATTTATCAAAGGACGATCAGCCTTAACTAATCTCCTGCAGTCTGACAATGACTGGACAAAAGCCTTAGATGCTAGTCTTCCTACAGATGTTATATACCCGGATTTTTCTAACGCTTTTGATAGAGTTCCAAAGCACCAACTTCTCAAAAAATTGAACACTTGGGAATCCGAGGCAACTTAATAGATTGGGTAACGGACTTCTTAACCTCCAGACAGTTTCGTGTAAGAGTTGGTAATAGTTTCTCTCAAACCAAATCCGTTGTCAGTGGAGTGCCTCAAGGATCAGTCCTTGGTCCCCTACTTTTTCTACTTTATACTGCCGATATTTCTGTGCACATAAAAAGCTGTTGCTCTTTATACGTAGACGATACATAAATTTACGCTAATCCGATTACGGACTATCAGTCTCTTCAATCTGATTTAAGTGCGGTATAAACGTGGAGTTCAGACTGGTTATTACCGCTAAACGTTGACAAATGTGTTGTTTGTTCTTCATATCGGTAAAAACAATCCTAAATTGGCGTATAATATTAATAATAATGCCTTAAAGACAGTATCGTCCCAAAATGATATAAGCGTTATCATTACTAAATACTTAGAGCATATATTATCAGTAAGCAAACAATCAAACTCTCAACTATTCTTATTAAAAAAGACTTTTGGCAATGTTTCTCCCTCAACATTTTTGAAAATATACACAACATATGTTCGTCCTCGCCTGGAGTCTGTGGTCCTGTTTGATGTCCCGTATTAATCTCGGATCAAAAGAGGTTAAAAAATGTGCAGCGACTTGCGACTTGGTATAAGATGTCCACCGTATGAATAGCATCTGTCTACGGCTAATCTGACTCTTTTTAGTGAGCGTCGACTGCGTGGTAATTTAAACGTTTGTTTTCACGCAATTAGGCATATGTTCGCTGTCGATCTTTCGGATTTATTTGTATTAAATAATGACCTGCATCTACGTGGGCACATGTTCAAATTAAAAAAGGAAAATTTTTTCTCTAAAGTTAGGCAAAATTTTCTTTCAAACCGAGTTTTCTCTTGAACAATTTACCTAATAACGTTGTAGGCGCACCTTCAGTTCACTCGTTTAAAAACAAATTTGGTTTATTAGACAATAAATTATAATAACAACAAATTAAATAATGTAACTTAACGTAATTTATTGTCTTTATACTTTCATTTTTTTATATCAATTTATAGTTATAGTTTATAGATAAAGAAAATGGTTTATTTTTAATTAAAATTTTTGAATAATATCATCTTTATAGGACTTCGGTCTCAGCTCATGTTAGTGAATAATAATAATAATAATAATAATAATAATGATAAACAAAGGACTTATTCGATACGAGTTATATTGGATTTAAAAACGGCATTCGATATTAATATTAATTTAACTAACGGGAAACAAAAAATTAAATTTAAAAGTATATTTAGTGAAGCAGTAGAAATTACGTGCAGTGTACATCAAGGGATTATATTGAGGCTGTTGTTATTAAGAAGCTACTTAAATTGGTAAAATTATCAGCCTCGCAAACGGCACAAGTGACAACTCTTACAATTTCAAATTAAACATTGAAAATTATCTTAATAAACTCAAAGTCTGGTTTGACAGCAGATTACTTCCAATCAATTTTAAAAAAAACTATACATACCCAGTGTGTCCAAAGTCCAATGGAAGCATTTGGCTTTTCGATTTCTCCTTACAAGTTCTTCATATACGCGCTTGAAAAAAAATTATATATATATATATTTTTTAATTATGCAAATGTACAATTGTATTTTTATTGCTTACCCCGTACAACAAAATCGAAGTTTCTCAACGTAAATCGTTTTTATTTAATAGCGGTGGTGTAGCGGTCTAACGCGCTTATATTCATTTATAAGCAAGTTTATGTGTCAGAGACTGCTGGGCTTTGAATCCCAACCAGACCATGTGGATTTTTAATTAAATTGCATGGTTCGGTATAGGATTTGATGTGTGCCGTATTAATAGAAATTCAATTTCTGTTGATATGACATGCAGATTATAAAAAATCGCCATGCATTACCGTCTCGATGATGGTGGGTGAGGTTTTCCGGGTTTTCCTCACCTGTAAGTCAAATGGCACCATCAATCATCTTTAAGTCGCCCCGGAGCGCCACGGCAAATAATAATAATAGCCGTCCCTTTCCCCGCACAAGCTCAGCTTTTGGGGTTAAAATTCACTCGTAAGGGGGTGAAATAGAAATTGTAAAAAATTGAAAATATTTTTACAAGTTGGTATAATTAAGTCAATTCGTGGACACACTGTATACAATTTAGTAGCTATGATTCATCTTTAAGAGAAAACAGCCTTAATATTCAACAAAATGATCCGTATTTTCTTGATTTAATTTAAATCAGTTAACAAAATTAATAATTACATTTTACTGTTCACAGTATATTATTATTATTACTACTAATAATAATAGTAATATAATTTATTTTCGTCTATTTGTATTTTTTTTTTCGACTGTAAAACATTCTAATAAATCGATTAGTAAATAAATGAAAAATAATTTCTGAAATGAATGGCCATTAGTAATACTGAATTTGCATTCAATTTAATCAGTTCAAAATAAAGAGAAAAATTTTTAATTAAAAAAAGCTTCAGTTTTCAAGTACCTTTAAACTTTTGTCTTCCTTCGATTCCGTCATTTAATCTTATGATTGGAAGACCCTATTGGAAAGAGCTTTTAGTAATTGTGCTTTAGTTTCGGAAGTGCTATTACTAGAAAAGTTCGTCGAGCGTAAGCTATACGTTAAATTTATGTCTGGGTTATGATTGATCTTCTTACACATCGTTTGAACTTTTATAAATTAGCTTACATCATCCAGGACGTTGATTAATAAGGTATGTAGACGGTATTATTGTTCGTTTGGTGTCTGTTCAATTAGTTTTTTTTTTATTATTAATATTAAAATATGTTGATTTTGGTGTGAGTTGAAGCTCCAAATAGTTTGGTGTTCTGGATAATGTCGTGCAAAACTGACCCTGTTCTCTATTTACGTTTACGCGACATAGAATGTGACGTTGGTAATCGCTGCCGTCCACCTCAAAGACTCGAGACATTGATGCTGGAATTTTCTCTGTGTGCGGTCAGAAGCGTGGAGGAAAATTTCGAAATTCTTCTAAACGGGATTGGGTCTTTCTACAATTTTCTACAAGTTAATTCTTTTGCTTTTTAGGAAAGTCGCAATTTAAATGTCAAGTAAAGAAAAATTGTAAAAATAAATTAATAGTGTATATCAAAATAGTGCTCAAGTATTAAAAAAATTAATTAGTGCGTTATAAATAAATTATAAATAAACGGTTTTAAAATAAAAATAATCTATTTTAATTTAAGTAGGATCTCTTTCTTAAGAACCGAAATGTCTTTTGATATGACCTATATGAATACCGATATCTCTTCTGATTTTATCTCTATAAAAAATTATATTTCCTCCTTAGACACCAAAGTCTCTTCAGACATTACCTCCTTAGATAGCAAAGTATCTTCTGACATTTCATCCCTGGACAATAAAGTTTCTTCCTTGGAAGATAAAGTCTCTTCTTTAAAAGATGAAATTTCTTCCGAATTTGAAAGCAAAATATCCTTAACAAAAAATAAATTTTTGTCTAATATTTCTTCCTTGGAAGAGAAGGTGTCTTCTGAAATGTCTTTTCTAAAAAAATTAAATTTCTGCTGATGTGGAAAATAAGATATCTTAAGACTTCCGTTGAGTAGAAAATAAAAGAAATGAAAAAGAAGATAGAACCACTGGCACATACAGAACAAGCCAAGGACACTTAAAATAAAGTGTCATGAGGTGGAGTCAAAGTTGAAATTGGAAGGAACTGTAAACTTTGCTTGTGTTCAAGCCCCAACTTTTGACGGGAAGATGTCGTGGACCAATTACCTAAAACAGTTCGAAACAGCTGCAAGAGCAAACGAATAGTCTGAAAGAGAAAAGGCAGTTAATTTGACTATCGCCCTTCGAGGAGACGCTCTAGATTTCCTTCAGACTATATCTGTGGAAGAGACAGATGACTTTGAATAATTTAAAAAGAGACTAAACATGCGATGTGGCCACGAACATTTGGAGCATTCATACCAATTACAGTTAAAAAAGCGCAATCAAAAACGAGACGAGACCCTTCAAGAATATGAAGTAGATATTGCCAGGTTGGTGCGATTTGCCTATCCATGAGCTCCGGAAAATATGATAGCTGTCCAAACATTTGTTGATGGACTTCGTGATTATGGAATGCAAAAAACACTTCGTCTAGCCCGTCACAAAACATGGGTCGATGTCTTGTCCGCTGTTCTAGAGTATGAGGCAGCTACGCAAGCTTATGGTGCATACAGTAAAGTGAGGACTATAAAAGAGGAAGAAGAAGATGAAGACTAAGATCATTGAAAATTGCGGGAACTGGGACATGGTGCGTAGTTCGTGCAAACGCCCGAGGGTCACAACAAACCATGACAACACGCAGCAGGAAAACTAGAGCGGATCAGCCTAGAGGAGGCAGCTTCGACCTGAAACCCTTCCAAGTACCTTCTTATTCTGATAGCGTCTTTGAAATGTCGCGAAGATAGTGCATGTAGACGGCGAAATAAATGGTAAAAAGTATACAGTGTTGGTGGATACTGGAGCAACTACGACCATTATACGACCAACAAATAAATAACCAAAAGGTTGCGATTGCGGACTGTCACAAGTGAAAGTGCCAACATCCATGGGGAAATGCAGGTTCAATTAGAAATTGGTACAGAAAAGTTCACTCATACTGTTATTATTGTCACTGATATCGAAGATGTTATACTAGGAATGAATGTAATGAACTTACATGACTTTCAGTTGGATTTTAAGTAGAGAGTCATCAAATTTTGTGCCGAACAGGTATCCTTATGGGGACTGTACCGTGCCAGTTGCTGTACAGGAGGATACGGTGGTACCTGGCAGAAGTGAAACCACTATAGTAGCATGACTACATGAACCTATGGTAGAAGGAAAACCTGTCGTGATGGAACCTTGGAACCACGATGAAGAAGTTGGACGTGGAATTCTGATCGAAAAGGAATTGGCAACAACTGCTAAATAAATTTCAGTACGTCTTATAAACGTTAATGATCTCCCAATTACCATCAAGAAAGTGACCAGAATCAAAACCTATGTAGCAGTAACTTCCATAATTTGTCATGAAACAACTTCTGATAACTCCAATGACAAATTCAAGCAGATGATTGCAGTTACTTGTCAATTGGAGAAAAGAAAAATAAAAGAATGTTTTTGACGATATCGTGACATTTGTGTGCCAAAAGGAGGAAAAACAGTAAGAACTTCTGTTCTAAAACATAAAATTGACACTGGTAACGCCAGGCCGATTCGTCAATCAGCTGGAATATTACCAACGGCCAAGAGAGAGTAAGTTAAAAGGATTGTTTGAGAAATAAAGGAATATAAAACCGTGGGTCTCTCCGATAGTCTCAATAGAAATGTTGTCAAGTAAAGATAAATTGTAAAAATAAATTAGAAGTGTGAATTATTATGGTGCTTAAGTATTAACTAAATTAATTAGTACCTTATAAATAAATTAGAAATAAACTGTTTTAAATAAATATACTATTTTAAATTAAACAATCTTCACAATACACATTACTCTTTTTACCATATCTTTATTTTCTAATAATAATATATTTCATTACTCATAGAGAGACGAGGCTTTTCCCGTGTGCGAGTTACAGATTCTAGGGGTACCGAGAAAAATCAGATTATAGGATTTTTTATTATTTTTTTTTTTTATTCAATAGATAAACAGTTTTACCAGTATGTTTGACATACTTTCTATATTCTATTAAAATGTATGCTTTGAAACCTGCCGGCATCATGGGCGTTGTAGATTCTCTGTCTTTGTAATATTAAAATGCCCGTAGACGTCTTATGAATGGAATCATTAACTTGATGTGTTCATTTATGTAAAGAAATACGTTCTTCGCAAATTCTACTTCATATCTTGATATTTTTATCGATTTGTACTCTGTTGAAAGAAAATGGGTTGGAATCATAGATAAACCATTTCAAAAGTACAAATTCCAATGCCGATTGATTCGATGATAACAGGAACCATTAACAAAATGATTTTCAATAAAAACCGCACTATATAAAAATTAATATCTAAGAAACGGATTTCTGAAATCGATACATTTCTCTCCATGCGGAACTTAAATTATTATATATATTTACAGGGTGACCCTTTTTTGTATGGAATAATGCTCATTTTGTTTTTTCATATTTGAGTTTTTTATATAAACACTGAACTTTTTATTATTTTTTTATAGCATTTTTTTTGTGCAAACATTTGCCAAACAGTCAAGTAGGTGATTCGCTCCAACCCCACTAGCTCATGTTACATATTAACTGTTTCAATAAAATGACGTTACTTTTCTTTAATACTACTCAAGTATCAAATTAAAGCATCAGAAGATCCAATTATGACCCTTCATCCCTACTTGTCTTCGAATCATTTACACTCGTTACATATATATTCAACTCGTAACAAAAAACAATATGCCTCAATATAATCAAACTCAAATTACTCCACAAGCAGTGGCGGCTTGTAGTAATTCAAAATGGGTGTTTAATTTTTTACAATAATTTCAGCATTTGTAAGTTTGGTTCAAAATTTTGTACAAGTGCCAATTTCTCTGTTTTTTTTATTTGGGTTTGTTTAAAGTGTAGTTATTATTATCAATGCCATACTATTTTTAAACACTTCAACTATTAACTAACTTGCTCTACTATAGTGTTATATAATCGATAAATAATCGAATAATAAGAAATAATCGATTATTCCAAATTAATCGATTAATCGTAATGTATAGATTATTTTTAAGTAATCGAAAATAACCCATTATTTTAAATAATAGATGATCGATTGTTTATTTTGATAATCGCCCTACCCTAGTTAAAACCTAACATTTTTAGCAATCATTTTTTTATTAATTTATAGAAATTACTATAATCTACCAAAACAATAGGAATCTACAAAATGTGGCAACGTTGGATCAAAGTCAGTCTGGCCCGACCAAACGAAATAGGGTTGCTTTTTTCATTACAATAATAGATTTATTACATTTTTGTTTATTTTATTACGTCATTACTACAGATATTCTGTCCAGAACACGTAGCTCTAGCCCTTTAAAAATAGCGACATGTAGACACACAAACATATATGATTTACATTGAAGAAGATAGTGGTGTTTTGTTATACTAAAAAGTGAATATTTTAGTTATTGTAATTTTTTTGTGTTTAATACCTTGCAACCATCTGTAAACATTATTAGTTATAGTCAGCTGACTTTTCTTCATATTTTGAGATTAATTTAGAATATCAGGTGATGCAGAAAGCATTGATTTTTGTGTAACAATATTATTATATGAACTTTTACCTACCGTTTTTCAGTTTTTATTGTAAATTTAATAATTTTCACAATTTGTCAAAAAAATATTTTTTTTTTTAAATAAAATTAATTGAATAAATTTTATTGGCCAATAAAACAAGTAAATTAAAATGTTTATTTCATACTATCACTCACATCACAATACATAACATTACACATATAAAAATAATAACATATTCAAGGCTAAAAAAATACATAAGGGGCTATCTGTAAATTACGTCACACGTATTTAATGATTTTTTGACGTAACTTATTTTGCAGTTTTATATCAAAAAATTAAAAAAAAAAACAACAGTTCCTAAATTAATTTTATTTCCATTTGAATTATTTTTACTAAAATCAAGATCACTTATCGAAGGTTTCCTAGACGGTCGGCGCATGACACTAATAGAACGAGTGTACATTCGCCAACAAAACAATTTAAACCTTATGTTCATAGAGATAGAGTTAGAAATATTTTTAAGGTTTTCGTTATTAGTTCTAATTTCGTGTTTTAATACTTAAATACGTTTTTTAATATACATGAATTGTTGGTTTTTGTAACTTATTTTCTATGCCAATGTGTCATATACCTCCAACATGCCTCTATGAATAGTACGACTAACGTGAGAGTTAAAAACATGGTGTTGTTTATTGACCATTTGTCAATTTTGATTATGACATTACTAGTACATGGTATAGTATATCCCTGGAAAGGTCTCGATGAGCTGATTTTAAAAATATAACCTTTATAAAACTGCACTATGTCGACATAGTTCAGTTTACCTCCCAGGTATATACTGACATCGGTAAATATTTAATTGAGTCCTTATAATATAGTTACATACCTAAAATAGACACTACTATTTACTTTCTTAAAGTAATTTAGACCAGTGTAATATTTATTTTTTATATCGTCTTAAAAAAACAGAATAATGTATGTTTAGCTTCCACTTTTTTGTAGATGCATCATTTGAGTAAAATCTTCACCGCTACATCAGTCTGACACTATCTATCAGTACCTCTAGCATTTTTATAGATAGGGCATATTTCGATAACTTTAAATTTATTAGATACAAACTACAAAATAAGATAATTATTCATATAAAATTGTACTATAGTCAGGAAATTATCCTTGTTCAAATAATGCATGTAATAAAATTGGCATACTTCTGAAAAATTTTCTGGTACGATGATCTTTCTTGGTTGGCAACTGCAATCTAAGTTTAAAGTTTTAGGTACTTTATATCATTGCCATATATGTCCATTTCTTGATGGAACCCAGTTATCGCTTAAATAGGATGGTTTTCCTATAAAAGAGTACCCTTTTTAATAAAAGTAAACCTAATAAAGTTTTTATAGTTTACCCGACACACTCGTATATAATGAAATTTTGTGTATGTGAGATCTCTGTTTTTGAAACTTCGTTTATGTCTTTTGGAAAAAACAAAAAATATAACAAATGTTTTGCTCACTACATAGTACTATTCTTAAATAGCATTAGATGCTGGAACAAAAAACAAATGTAAATTATAGTTGTAAAACTAAATTAATGTTTAAAATGTCGAATAAACAAACAGCATAACCACAAAAATACTTTTATGCTTAAAATAATAGTAAATGATTTACTTTTAGAGACGTTTCTCGATAACAGCCATTGAACTGAATTAAATTGAATTGAACATACTTCCGATTTAGTTAGTCACAGTTTTATTTAAAAACAATTATTAAATAAACAAATCCCTTTATGGGGATTTATTATATTCAGTTTAATTGAAAACATCGAAATATAATGAAGTAGAGACGACGTAAGTGCTATTTTGCGATATACACACTTTAAGAGATGGAAAACTGTAATCAAAACAGCGACGTATTTTGTTAATAATTTTAAAACTAAAGATTGTCATAATGAAAATGTTTTGATATCATTTAAATCACTTATTCTCACCAAAACTGACTTATGACGTAAAAGTGTAATGAAAATGTGTGGACATTTTTGGTATCGTCATTCTATATCCTTAATTGGGAAGGTTCATATGCCTTGCTGTACTTTGTGACGTCACGCCTTGTTTGTGCGTGATGAACAAAATAGCGTGGATCACATTTCATGGATTTATTGATCTCTTTTTTTCTTCAGACATTTGCGAAAACCTCTGGTGCTCAATCATCATAGTGCACCGACAGAGAAGCGACGAGCCAGGGCGCAGCGGCGTACCAAAAAATAGAGATTAACGTTTATGAAAATAATAAATATCTTAAAATTGACTATTTATCTGATTTTAAAATAATTTGTTTTTATGAAATTTAACTGAGTGTTCACTGTAGAAATTAACCAATGGAGAACCGCTCCTGTCCACAAGGCTACAGTATTATGTGTATAGTTTTCCTTAAAATTTCCTTTAACCCTTAATCACAGACGACCGGTCTGTGAGATGTACTCCGAGCTGCTATTTTTTGTTATTCCACTCCACGACCAGTTGTGCTATTATTGGGCTTCTTTGTACATTAAAATCAATCAGTTAGAAGCTAACAACTACAAAGTCAACGCATACATATCACAAATATCACTGTTAAACATTTTTATTCGTCGAGGAGTGTCTGATAGATGTCAGATCTGTGAAAGTGTGACTATTTTTAAATTTAAAATTTTCTTAATTTCAATTTTTTTTTTTAGATTTTTGGGATGAATAATAATTGATTTAAGATATGCCCTTCAAAAAAGAAAAAAAAATATGCAAAGACTGCGCCACCTAAAAAATGTGGGAAAGTAGGCGTTGCACTTTTCCACAAAATTTACTTTTTTTTTTTAGAAAAATGTTTATATTTTGATATCTCGTTGGGTAAATATTTTTTTATTTTGTATTTTTTGTTTTTTTTGTGAGTTTTTAAGAATTTCTACCATTTTGTTAATAAATTTTAGTGATATTGTATTCAATAATAGAAACCCCTTAAATTACACCTTAAATCATTGTTGAACACTACTGATATACCGAAAAAAAAAATGTTAAAAAGAAAAAAGGTCTCTAGGGGACGTCACGTCTGTGGTAGTGTGATTGAAATTTCATGTCTTTAGTTAGGAGTTAAATGTTTCACAGTTGCGGCTACATCAAAAGCGCTCGGTTGTTGATAACTGTAACACTGAAATATTAACTAGAAACATATTTCATAACATTTTAGTAGAAAGTCAATTTCACAACATCATTTGAACAAAGCACATACTTTCACACATTATTAAATTCATATTTTGTGCAAATGTATCTTAACAACAGAATTAGCTATTTAAATAACACCCTATATACCACTGAAATTGTAGGTCTATTGCCGATTTGACCCTTTAGCTCCCGTATAATTTTATTTATTAAAAGTCGTATGACGCTCCCACAACTATGCAGTTAATAAGTTTTTCATACAAAAATAAACACAAAAAATATAAAATATTTATTAAGAACAGCAATAGGAAACAAATAAGTTATAATATTTTTTTAATCATAATTGAATTATTTTAGGTGAAATATTTGGAAACAATCTAAGCAGAGTCAGAATTTACGCTTAGAATACATTGTATTCGCTATTGATTTACACATCTCCTTTTAGCATTGTTTGGTATTTTTTTCCCAAAATGTTCCAGTCTATCAGATCTAATTGCGTCTGTTATGCGCGACTATCCCACAATGCAGTACAGGATAAAACCGGTTTTCCGGGCCATTTATTTGCAATTCCGTATCGTCTTAGTATTACCGTAGTTCTAGAGCTGTTTTTTTCGTATTTCTGTAATTAGGTACCAACATCAATTTGTCTTTCCATTAATATTAACCATTTTACTTACTTGTTTTTTCTCCCACAACTTTTTTTGTCCTAAGAACTTGCATCGCAATAACTTCTCCATTAGTTGGTTCATGACTTGAAAGAATTTTTTGATGTTTACATCAGTAGTTGTATAACACTTATTTTATCAGTCTTTACAGGTTTGTAATAAATTTTATTTACAACCGTATATGTAATGCTGTCATTCCTAATGGCATTGAAGGTTGGGAAGTGCCACATTACACACCTCTACTTCCCGTCCTCATTTCCCGCCCTCATTTTATCTATTCTAGATGAATATTTTTTATATTTAAAAAAATAACACATTTTTTGACAAATTTTATACCTATTTAATGGCAAACAATAAAAAACAACAATGAACTAAAATACATCAAACTACTCGTTGATATTTATTATTCGCGAATTTAATATCCGACTTTATCTGACATTTATTTATATTGGTGAGAATTGTTTACCCCGTAATCATGGTAACAATATATTTACTAGATTATTCTGAGAAAACCGCGCGCTTGGTAATTTGTAGTTTAATGTAATATTTTAGGTACGTATGTTCAGAACGAAACAGAGATTTATTAACTTATTACCCATTCAGAGGACATATGTGGGCGTGGTCCTAGGTAAGCTCATCTGGAGGGACCATATTAACCATATCAAACGTAAATGTGAGAAAGAGATGAACTTGTTGAAATGTGTAACTAAAACCAAGTGGGGAGCTGACCATTATACCTCTCTACTCTTCTACAAAGCATATATACCATCTATAATTGACTACGGATCTGTCTTGTACGGAGAAGCTGCAAATGTTCACCTTAAAAAAATTGATAGTGTGCTTCTGTAAGAATATGTATAGGTGTTTTAAAATCCTCACCTATAAATGCAATTTTAGCTAAAGCACAAGAACCACCCCTTAAAATAAAAAGATCAATGCTATCCTTTAAAAAAACTTAAAATAAAATAATTTCAATCAGATAATTCAATAAATAAAAAAATGTTTTAATTGTATATTATTGGGCGAAAAAGAATTATCCACCACTTGTTGAAGCGTACTCAAAACTTCCAAATATCTTTAACGCGGTGTTAACTTTTAAAAATTACCCATATTTGAATTAAAATATTTGACAATAATATTTAAACCAACTGTAATCGTCCTAACATATTGTGATATTTCATCTTCTAATCAAGCTAAACTCAACTCTGTAATTGGAAAATATAATAATTTCTTAAAAATATATACAGACAGTTCCAAAACAGCAGTCGGAACAGGTACACCAGAGGTGGCGAAATATTTGCTAGACTTGAATCTACTCTAAGGCTGACAGAAATCCGCTGCGTTAGGAAAACCTCTTGGTAAACCCTGACAATGCGCAACTCATAACCTTTACTCGGAAAACAATTTTGGAGGTCAGAAACTCCGACTCTGGAGGAAGGCTAAACAAAACGAACCAAGTAAAATATATGGGTCTAATCCTAGATAGCAAACTCACTTGGAACCCACAATTACAAAAAAGTTATCAACAAATGTAAAATGTCTCTCATTGTAAGACGAGCATTTGGGAAAACATGGGGATTAAAACCAAAAATGATCAACTGGCTATATTTAGCAATAACAAGACCCATGATAATTTATGAAACGGTTGTGTGTTAGCCAGAAAACAGCCCTCAATACCTTCTCAGGAGTTCAGAGGCTGGCATGCCTTTGTATTACAGGAGCACTGAGAAATACACCGACAGCCTCTATGAAAATCATTCTAAACCTCCCACTCCTTGATCTAGTCATAAAGGGAGAGGCCAGAATGAGTGCATACAGACTGGACATCTCCAACAACTGGAACCCACTTGGGACATATAAAACACCAGAATAACACATGAAGTAGATGATCCTGTATTAAATATGGGATCAGATCACATGACACTAGAACGAGGTAAATAAGGATGTAGAGAATTACTTGCTTAGCGGTCTTGTATTATATACGGACGGACCATGCAATCTTATTGTGTGTACAAGATAATTTAAGAGGGAAGTACAAAAAACAAACCATCCTTATTCTCTCAGCAGCCTTAAAGGCTCCTGATTCAAACAGGATCCAGTCAAAGCTTGCCTGAAACTGCCTTGGAATACTAAATGGTCTGGAAATCCACAATAAGGTAAAACTAGCGTGGGTATAATCCGATTACAATAAGAAGAACACCGCTATATGATAACCATTACTTCGAATTTCGAATACATAGTATCTATCTATAAATAAAGAATAAGTAAGTTGTTAGGTACAAAAAAATATATGCTATATTCCTATAAAATTAACACTTCACTTAACCTCTAGTAGGCGTCGATAGCTAATTAATTACTTTGTCAAATTATGACGTAGCTATGTTCTTCTTGTAATCGGACCCTACCTGGGCGCAAAGGTATCCAAGAAAATGAAAAGGCTGATGAACTCGCCAAAGAGGAATCAGAACTACCATTTACAGGAATCGAAGCTGTATTTGGGATAAACAAAACCTCTTCTCGACAGGCAGTGAAAAGGTGGACAAACACAAAACACCAAATTTACTGGCAACAGATTAGAGGGTACAGAATCAGTAAGCTCATGCTAAGGGGAGCAAACCCACGCATGGCTACTAATGTACACGGCCTCAGATATCCACTATTGTGGGATTACTAACGGGGCACTGCTTGCTGAAACACCTTTATTTGATGGGATTACGCAACTGCATGGAAGAGGAAGAAACCTCATATCATGTGATCTTCGGCGGCGTCTCATCCTTTTCGGTCTAGAACCGGAAAGAACGCCCCAGGAACACTTGGTAGGGAGCTTAATAAAACTAACCAAAGACGCCTGAATACGTAGAAAGCAGGAAAGAGGTCGCAATGTTCTGGGCCAAACCTAACCCTACCTGCTTATAACCGACAAAGATAAAGATATCCCCTCCGAAAGATGACCCAAACCTCATGTCGTACTCATTGATATAGTGTCTGCGAACTGTGATATGATGCTATACCACTGACCATTTCATACCAACTGAAGGTTTTTACAATAAATGTGTAAGATTTGTTTTACTGTTATAAATTGATAATTAATATTTTTATGTATATTAATTCGGTTGATCTTATATCAAATCTACCTTTTTAACTTCATCTGCCTTGGCATTAATATTTTCAATTAGGCTCCAACTGCTTCTATCTGTTATCAGTATCACCCTATTTATGCTTGATATTTTTCCTGCTTATATGCAGAACAGTGCAGTAATTCTAATCAAAATTTAACTCTCCACTTTAAACTAGTTAACTTTCTTAAACAGAAATCTGGTCTGTTATGTGAAACAGCAACACAGTTATAATAAAGATAATAATTTCAGCTTCATATTTGTAAGTTTCACGCTGTTTTGGCAAGAGTGCGGAACCTGGTTTTGAGATTTTAGTCGGGTATGTTATTCTAATGCTGGTGGTAGCTCTGACGTTATATGAGAACGTCATATAGTTATGTGGCTTTTATGACCCCATATAATTCAGGGACCGGCAAGCTTCATAAAAAGGAAAGCCGGGATTACATAAAGGAAGAACGATTGTACCTTATTATCTGTGTTGGGATTTTTATTCACAATAAAAATTTGATGTGGCCGTTGTTCGTGAGCATGCTTAATTAAATTTAAAAAAATTCTCTTTTACTTACAGTGTTTTTTTTTGAAAATATACTAAAAAAATAATAGAAAATCTTACCGTGCAGAAATCCTTTTAAAATTTTTATATTTTTTGCTATTTACTTTATTTGTTCTTTCTTTCTGTTATACATTGTGACTCATAATATACAGGGTGTTGCGCATTACTCCGGCGTAATTTTAAGTGATTAAGGAGATAAAATGCAGGTAAGAAGTCTTGTACAGGAACTGAAAAATATGCCTGTGTTAATGTGCCATCGAGGTGGTTTTAAATGTACCATACTTATAATGAGCCATTGAATTACTGAGTATACTTTTGTCTTTCCCTTTTTTCCTTTTTTTGCCTTTAGCAATGCTGGAATTGCTTTGTCTAAATATTTTCTTTGTTTTATTAACCTAGTATATTTTAAGTAGTTCGATATTTTGCATTCTAATCAAATATTTTTCGATTCTTCGACTTTTTCGATATTTCGATATTTCGATATTTCGATATTTCGATATTTCGATATTTCGATATTTCGATATTTCGATATTTCGATATTTCGATATTTCGATATTTCGATATTTCGATATTTCGATATTTCGATATTTCGATATTTCGATATTTCGATATTTCGATATTTCGATATTTCGATATTTCGATATTTCGATATTTATTTCGATATTTCGATATTTCGATATTTCGATATTTCGATATTTCGATATTTCGATATTTCGATATTTCGATATTTCGATATTTCGATATTTCGATATTTCGATATTTCGATATTTCGATATTTCGATATTTCGATATTTCGATATTTCGATATTTCGATATTTCGATATTTCGATATTTCGATATTTCGATATTTCGATATTTCGATATTTCGATATTTCGATATTTCGATATTTCGATATTTCGATATTTCGATATTTCGATATTTCGATATTTCGATATTTCGATATTTCGATATTTCGATATTTCGATATTTCGATATTTCGATATTTCGATATTTCGATATTTCGATATTTCGATATTTCGATATTTCGATATTTCGATATTTCGATATTTCGATATTTCGATATTTCGATATTTCGATATTTCGATATTTCGATATTTCGATATTTCGATATTTCGATATTTCGATATTTCGATATTTCGATATTTCGATATTTCGATATTTCGATATTTCGATATTTCGATATTTCGATATTTCGATATTTCGATATTTCGATATTTCGATATTTCGATATTTCGATATTTCGATATTTCGATATTTCGATATTTCGATATTTCGATATTTCGATATTTCGATATTTCGATATTTCGATATTTCGATATTTCGATATTTCGATATTTCGATATTTCGATATTTCGATATTTCGATATTTCGATATTTCGATATTTCGATATTTCGATATTTCGATATTTCGATATTTCGATATTTCGATATTTCGATATTTCGATATTTCGATATTTCGATATTTCGATATTTCGATATTTCGATATTTCGATATTTCGATATTTCGATATTTCGATATTTCGATATTTCGATATTTCGATATTTCGATATTTCGATATTTCGATATTTCGATATTTCGATATTTCGATATTTCGATATTTCGATATTTCGATATTTCGATATTTCGATATTTCGATATTTCGATATTTCGATATTTCGATATTTCGATATTTCGATATTTCGATATTTCGATATTTCGATATTTCGATATTTCGATATTTCGATATTTCGATATTTCGATATTTCGATATTTCGATATTTCGATATTTCGATATTTCGATATTTCGATATTTCGATATTTCGATATTTCGATATTTCGATATTTCGATATTTCGATATTTCGATATTTCGATATTTCGATATTTCGATATTTCGATATTTCGATATTTCGATATTTCGATATTTCGATATTTCGATATTTCGATATTTCGATATTTCGATATTTCGATATTTCGATATTTCGATATTTCGATATTTCGATATTTCGATATTTCGATATTTCGATATTTCGATATTTCGATATTTCGATATTTCGATATTTCGATATTTCGATATTTCGATATTTCGATATTTCGATATTTCGATATTTCGATATTTCGATATTTCGATATTTCGATATTTCGATATTTCGATATTTCGATATTTCGATATTTCGATATTTCGATATTTCGATATTTCGATATTTCGATATTTCGATATTTCGATATTTCGATATTTCGATATTTCGATATTTCGATATTTCGATATTTCGATATTTCGATATTTCGATATTTCGATATTTCGATATTTCGATATTTCGATATTTCGATATTTCGATATTTCGAGTTTTTCTCATTTATTTTATTGTTATTTCAGTTGCCTACTTGTTTCAAACATAATTTTTGTAGAGTTTCATCCACGCATTCCCTTTGTTGAATATACCAAAAATACCAACACAGGAAGAATAACATATTTGTAATCAAAATTGAATTACAAAGTAAGACAAACTTTGTGGAAAACAACGGAAAGTTTTTCAATCAATCTCAATTAGAACATAAAATACACAAATAGCATAATTGAATATTTTGATCAGTTTGAACAAAACTAATACTGTATAATAATTTTGGGTGTATGTATTCTGTTTTAATATTAATAATCAACAAAATGCAATAATTAAGTTTACAATTTAAACCATGTATACATAATTAGTTTGATGGTATTAAATCATCAAGTCTCCTTTAACACTGGCTTTAAATCACGTAGGCGACATGTGGTAGGTAGATGAGGAATTTTAAAACCTTGTTGTGTTCCAAGAATCGAGACAGAACGTGATGATCTCGTTTTTGCTAAATGATAAAAAATCTATTAAATTCGAACTCTCGCTGGTTATTCTTCGAATGGGATGATAAAAATCGTGTTGAAAGAATTAAATTTTAACAATAGTGATTTCACAAAAACAGATTTGGATTTTGTGGATTTACTGATGAATAATAATTCTAGTAAACGTTAAGAAAAAAAATAAAATGCAAGGTATTGGTGATTTAAGTTATCCCATACTTCATTTGGTTGAACATTTAAAAATTCCTCTAAGTTGGTCGTTCTTGAAGTTTTAAAATATTTTTTTTGTCTAAGAAAAGCAGCAAATTATATCGTAATTGTTTATTTATCACACATTACATACAAATGTAAATTTGAAACAAGATTTATTGAAAAATGACAAAATTATATGATAAAAAATAATACCTACTCTTTTGAGTAAGTTTAGTGGACGTAAAGTGCATCTTTAGCGCGCGCGTACTACTTTACCTCCCGCCGGGCGGTAAAGTAAATTTATTTTATAATAACCTGCTTACAAAAGGTGAAAAAGAGAAAATAATAGTTATTTAATAATAAACGATCATTAAAACAGTCGTACATAAAATATTATACAAGGTGTCCCATTAGTGCTTAATTGTTCAATATTTCAATTTGTGTTGTAGACACGCAAAAAAGTTTCAAATAAAAATTATATGGATTTGAAAAATACAGGTTTTAAAAATATTTTTGGATATACAGAGTGTTGCGTTTTTGCCTGGCAAATAAAAATGAATGTTTTTTGAATATAACACCGTAAATTTTATTTTATTTTAAGAATGGTTTGGTAATACAGTAGTCAACTCTAGAAAGTTTTTAAATAATATTACAGTTTTGCCAAGCAGTTATTTTTTTTTTTTTTTAATTAGAAAATGATGCTGACCCTAAATTAAATTATTATAATTTAGGTAGGTTTACATTGATTTGAAAATTGTTTATTTAATACACAGACTTACAAGATACTGAGCTAACGAATAGTGGTGATAAAACTGGTTTATTTTATACAGGGTGTTTTGAAACATTTCTTAAATGTGGCTAATTTTAAGTTAATCAATAACACATATACAGGGTGTTCCATCAGTGCCTAATTGATCGATAGCTGTTTTATTATTAGAAATACGAATAAATTTTTAATAACAATTATTCCTGAAAATACAGGGTGATCCATGAACGAAGTACTGACCAAATCTACACTTTTTTAAAGCAAAACATACATAATATTTGATTGTTCTCACATCGTCAGACAATTTTAGTTGACTTCACTCATTTGCTATGTTGTATATAGGGTGTGTCGAAACGTGAGGTTACGATTTTTTAAAATTTTTCTAAATGGAATACCTTGTCACGGGTGGTTTGAAGTCAGTTTAACCGCGAAGTGTTGGGACATGGGATTTTCTTTCAGATATATGTTCCTTCAGTCATTCAAAGTCGAAATAAACAATTTTCAGCCAAAACCACCGGGCTATTTTCGAGTGAGGCCGTTTTTCGCGAAAAAATCAATTTTTAACATGGAAAAAATTGTAGGCGAGGGGATGAAAAAATTCTCAAATAAGAGATCACTTTTTCAAATATTTTTGTTGTCCCACCCACTTCGATAGCTGGAAATAAGTGAAAAATTAACAATTAGTTTTATTATTAGAAGTATAACGAGGATTTTTATTGTGTATTAAATGAGTTGTTACAAATGATGACTATTATATGCAACCACGGCATCATATAATCTTTGACCATAGCTCGAATAATTTTCTGAGACACTATATTTTGAACACAAATTATTGAAATTAAAATGAACCGATTCCATTGCCTGCTCGCTGTAAAAACCTAAGCCAATTTGTTTGTCGTCACAAAAATCTTCAATGTGGTGAAACACGGCATGAACTTTGTGCGTCACTGGCAAATCCGAAGCTAAATAATTAATTTTGAATTTCTCTATGCTCTTGGAGAAACCGTCTAACAAAGCGGTTGAGAAACACTTTTTAACCACTTCGTTGAAATCCTGAAGAACTTGTGCGTGTTTTAGGCACTGCAGGCAGCAGAACTGGCGAAGAACGTCCACTCTAGCTCTTTTTAACAATATCCTACACGAGTTTCCCTTAAATCCAGAGCCACCATGGGTGACTTCTCTTTCTACACCGCATGTTTTCAACCACTTATTGGTGTCAACTTCGCACTCTTTCGCCATGACTCCGACTACTGTATTTACTACTCCCAGCATTGAATGGAGTTCAGATGGAGGGATAATGTCAATAATTCTCTTGTCATTGTCGGTGGAAATTATTGGGGGTTTTATACAGTTTTTATAATTCTTGGCATTTTTGAAGATTGCGCCATTCGCTGTGCAGTTCTCATGCCAGACAATTTCCTATTGTGCGATAAGATCCGCAATCCTTAAGGTTTGTCTTGTATACATCACACTATGTACATGGATGCGATGCTGAGTGGGCCATGAGACTGGAAAGGATGTTTGCCAATTTCAGATCAGTGGCTATTGTTTCATCAAAATTGTTGATTTGTAAGAGATTCCATAGAGCGGTGACATTATCGTAATTTTTTTGAGTGCATTTTCCAATAGCCAATATAAAAAGTCTTTTAACACCAGAATCCTTCAAATCATTTGCTAAAACACCGTCTGTATATTCTCTGCCTTTTCTCAGGGACAACTTCCTCTTTATTCAAATTTCGCGTTAGCACTGAGCAGCACACTTTTAAAAATCCACCTCCACCGTCAACTCCAAATTTTAACTGAATATCTCGTTTTAGTCTCTTTTCTTCTACGTACTGCAAAAACCAACGAACATCGCTACAAAAAACGACCGTTTCCTTTAATTTTCACGAAATCAAACTGTTTACGTTTGAAGAATCTTTCAACGTAATGATTTTTGGCATGTAGGTACGTTTTTAAGCCGGATTCAACGATATTTCGAGATTTTGTTGTAACCCTCACTGCACTAACGATTCCAAGGGTAAGTTTTCCACTCAGGTTAAATCTGGTCCCTATTTTAGAGAAGTCTTTAACTGAAATCACTCTGGGAGCAACATTTTCTCGGGGATGAACATATATTTTCATTTGTCTTCCGCCATTGCGTTGACTCAGAAACAAACTTTTAGAAGATCCAGCACTGTCAGGACTTTGGTCTGAGGTACGATTGATTTGCAAATCTTTGATGAGTACGCTCACAAGTTGTTCCTTCTCTTTCACTTCTAGTTTTTCCGCTTGTGCCTGCCTGGATACTTACAAATTTCTTGTCAGTTGAACGCTTTTTACCGACCACTCTTGAACTACCATCACAGTTTTTGGCAGCAGATTTAATATTTCCGGAGTTTGGACTGGGAAAAATCGATTATCTAGCCAGAAGACACAAGTAGCACATGCAAGGTTTTTGGGCCCTTGTCATGATTTGCTCCCCGTTGAACACACGAAAAGTCGCGTAAATCCAATTCCTCTAAATATCCGTGAGAATTGCAGTCACTTATTTTTTTATACACAATTTTTCTACAGTTTAGACACAGTACATTTGAAAGTCTGGAATCGTCCAAGTATTGGTCAACTTTGCCATTTGTCACTTTTTGAAGATGTTTCTGCAGTGCCCCGTTTATTTCATGGAAGTATTTTTTTTTTCTTGAGACAAATTAGACACAACTTTTTCCGATTTTCTTCATGAGACAAAGAATGATTAGCGTGCCGTTGGATTTGAAATGCCATTTCAACGCTGTTCAGTGACCCTTCTTCTATGCCCTCAGGGCGAATACTAAATAATAAAATTAAATATAAACAAAGCAGCAAAACAACAGGTCGTTGAACCGGCATACTGGACAATAACAACATCACAAATACACACATACACATCGTTGAACAAAAAATTTGTACAGAACATTCACATAAACAGACTAATAGCACCAAATGTAAACATTTGAGAGGATTAACAACAGTAATTCTACTTGGAATGACTGAAGGAACAAATCCCTGAAAGAAAATTTCATGTCCCAGGACTTCGCGGTTAAACCAAGTTCAAACCACCCGTGTTGTATTCCATTTAAAAAATTGTAAACATCAATATCCCGCATTTTGCCACACTCTATATACAAGATAGCAAATAAATGAAGTCTATTAAAATTAAAGGGAAGTAAAAGGCTCAAAGTCTGTCGACCACATAAATTTATTAGGTTGGGTTGCAAGCGCTTTCAACCTAAAAAGGTCATCATCGAAAGTTAAGTTAATATTTAATTATACCCCTTAAGCTTAGGCTTAAGGGTATACACGAGCGGGACTCCGTCTACCCCATTTGTACTGGGGATAGGGGGAGTAGTGGTATTTCTTCAAAAGTAACACTTTCCACATGGTGCCTTAAGCACACATGTGGAACTTTAAAATATCAGACGCGTATGAATAAGAATTTACTTTCCAACCGTGTACGAATATGCTACTTTCCGCATCACCGGTCACAAAATGTCAAACGTGTCATTTCTATTTTGATCTATGTAATGTCCATATTAATACTAAAATTAAATTATTGAAACTGTTGTAAATTAGATCCTAGATATTTATCTTTAACAATTATTATTAATAGTTATTTATGCAACAAGTGCAAAAAGTGTTTATTGCACGCGACGTGAAATTTTGGACAACACATCGAGTGCAATAAACACTTTTTGCACGAGTTGCATACAATATTTTTTCTACGTTCATGCCAAAACCAAAAAATGTTTTATAGAACTGCAGTTGTATTATCCAAATCATAGTAGCCGTGATCGTGTACCTTTGTGAGCCATTTATTTACGTTTATGTTCATAATTTGTAATGACATTTTTAATAAAATAATTTTTTTATTAATTTATTTATTAAATGATTGAAAATAATATAAAATATGTAATTGTTTTTAAAACGTAACACAGAAAATGAAAATGGACTAAATATTTGGCGTTGATTTGAATATTTATGTTTGTCATGATCATAAAACGCTGTAGTAAAATGACATATGAGTGCAATAACATTTTTGTTGTACTAGTGCAATAAATAACCAGTTTTTTCACTAAATATAGTTTAATAAAGTTTTGTTTTTTGCATGAACGTAGAAAAAATAATTTTAAAATAACTAATTAATGTTTGCTTGTTATTCTGGTTAAACACATAACCGATTAGATCCTTCAATTGACGCAAGGCCTATTAGCTCAGATGGTGAGAGTATCAAACCTTATCAATTTTGCCATTTGAGACCTGGCGAGCGACCGCGTTCAAATCCTTGCAGGGGCAGAATTTTTTTTTTGTTTTTTTTTAGTTCTTTTTTTTTGTTTAATAAATATGAAAATTGAACAAATATTATTGTTGATTATTTTTTTAAATATATTTTAATTATTATAAAAACCTGATTTTACATTTTTTGATGAAATTATTTTGTAGTCGTAGGAAAAATATTGTATATCACTTGTGTGAAAAGTGATTTTCCACACTCGTAATGTAATATACTATTACCTAACAAGTGCGGAAAATGATACTTTTCCGCACGTGTTAGGTACACTATTTTTTTTACTAGCGTGCGGAAAAAATTCAAAAGTTAACATAAAAAAACATTTATTATTAAATACATATCAATAAATTAATTATTCATAATATTAATATTGAACGTACAATTTGTAGCATTCTGCAAATTAAATGCAGAGGCTAAAATGTTTTCCAATGAAGTCAGATTTCGGTTTTCCACTACTTTGTCAGCACTAATTGTTGCAACCGTGGTGATGGGAAATTGGCTGGAAGAGGTCATTTTGGAAGGCTTTACTGGTGACAGCTGCTGACTAGTGGAAGGGCCAGCGACAGCGTCATTGAAGTTTAATGTTTTATTCGATAGGCCCTTTTGGAAACTTGCTGAGCTTTCTACATAACCTTCTGCAACGCTAGAAGATTTCCAACCTCCGAGGCGTTTAATATTTGTTATTCCTTCTCCGGAATCTGCAAGCATTGTGGCGGCGGAACGTCGGAAACTGTAGCCCGTATATAATTCAGGATTTGGAAGCTTCAGATAACTTGCAATCTCTGATGGCATTTTCCCGAAGGTGTTTATTCCGATACATTGTACAGTGCAAGTTACTTTCTTATATTTCACGAAAAATCGCTTATGTGGGGTTTCAGGCTTTCTTAAACTCACATACTTTCTGAACAATATGAGCAATTTTCAGCTTTCTCAGAAATCGTAAAGCTTCTAAAAGAGTGGTTTTTGGTGTCTGGGATATTTATCAATAAAATATTTCCTTTGACATCAATATGATCTAAAGACATCTTTGTTAATTCTTCTCACCTACATGCGCCCGCCAAACCAAAAATCGTAGCGACTTTTAGAAGAAGATAAATTTTGTCAGACGCTTCATTTATAAACCTAAAAATTTTTTTTGGTCCAAATCCAATGTTTTGTTTTTTTATATATGCCGTGACCTTGAAAAACTTTCTTAAATCGACATCTTTTTTGAGTTTAATTACACTTTTTAACATTGAGTGTTTGGCTTGCATGTTTTGGAAATTTCAGCGAAATAAGCCAAAAAACGTCTTCTTTAAAAATTTTAGTTCCCTTATTCTGGCACCAGTTTTCAAACAAAATATATTCTTTTTCATACCTGGATTTTGATGGTAGTAGATCCAAGTTTGCAGTTCTAGCCGCTTCCAAAACTGACTCTGGCAAATCTTCGTCTGAAGAATCCATGAAATTTATCTTCTAGAAAAACATGCGACGGTAAGATTGGTTTTGACAAAATAGTGTTTTGACTGACAGGTTTATTTTTTCTTTGTTGCTACGGTGATTCAAAGTGACAAATAAAAAATGTCAGATGTTTATTATTATTTGACATTCATTTGATGAGGCTTATACCAGGGCCATTAAAAAATTATTGAAACATACGTTTCTTTTTATTAAAAATTATAGCAGAATTCTAATAAATTTCTTAATTTTTGAGTCATTTTGTAAACTGCAACCATACAAATATATATTTTAAATAATCAAATGTCAGTATACTCCCCAAAAACTTAAAAAAATTTCTAGTGCGGAAAAAAGTTTTTTCCGCACTAGTGCGGAAAAGTTACTCTTTCAACACTAAAATAAGTGCGGAAAAGTGGACTTTTCGCACGCTAGTAGAAAAAAAATTGTTTAAATAAAAAAAAAATTAATAATTTCCAGTTACTTTCTACAATTAATTAAAAATCTTTTTTTTTTGTTTCAGGTAAGATACATTTTCGATGTGTTCTTCAGAATAGTAAGTCTGTAGTTTCATACAGTGTGTTATAAAAATGTAATTACTTTCATGAAATTTTAGTTATAAAATGAGGTTTCTGAGGTTTTTGGTCATTTTCAGGATTATTTTCGTTATTATAGGAAAAATGTACCAATTCAGGACTTTTTTTATTATTTAATTTTACTTTGGAATTACTTTAAGGAAATATACAGGGTGTTTAATAATTAAGTGCCAATACTTGGCTGATTTTAATAACATATCTGTAGGCCAATTATAGTTTCATTAGAAAAGGAGGGAACACGTTCTAAATGTGAAACACCCTTCGGTCAGAATTTGACGAATTTTATTTTACCCCTCGTTTTACCCGCATTTATTATAAATTAGTTCTATTTTGAGATCATGTACTTTATTTTAAAAAATTACTTGATGTTATAATAATACTACTTACTATGTTTAAATTATTAATAGTTTTGTGACGATAGGTTATAGCAACTTATAGCCATAAAACTATTTTTGTGTTAAAGTAGATCCATAAAGAGCAATGTAATTTACAAAGGCCTTCTTTCAACATACACATAAATGACAACTTTATAATTAAAATAAAAACACAACAAAATACCTCTGTACCAAGGTAAGAAGATTCATTTTTAAATTTTATTTTTTGAGGAAATTTATGACTAGAAGTTTACTAATTATTATTTATAATTCGCTGGTTGAATATGTAATCCAAAATCGTATAATAAAAATTTTCTACAAAAAAAAACAGCATTATATCCTACCTTTGTATAAGAACCTTATATTATCTATCTTGCTGTACCTTTATGGAAAGCCTGAATTGAGATATACTACAAATTATTTGCAATAAATATCAAAAGAAGTATACATTTTTAAATAATTTGACATTTAAGAACCATTCACACATCACAATTGACATCTTGATACTTGACAGGCACAGCCAAGCATTATTCTAATTTTTGCCAAATAAAATGGCCGATTAATTATTCTATGGGGTTGCGACAGAGAGCCAATAAACTTGATGAAGGTGTTTTTGTGCCTAGGGGCGAAATAGTAGTACGCTTAAGTTAGCACCACCATAAAAAGTCATTTTTAAGAAATTGCTTATATATTTTTCATAAATTGGCAGGCTTGGCTACTAATTTCGAATAAAAATAGCCTTCAAAATGGCTATGATTGCAAGTACGAAGGTCGCAACCCGCCTTAGAAATTTCACCTTTACTATCAACAGCTGTTGTTTGACAGGTCGTTAAAGAATGTTTGCAATTTATGGAATTTTAAGAATGTTAGGAATGTTAACTTAGAAATAATTGAAATTCTCAAAATTGTAACATAAGAAATGCATATGCGGATTTTAAGAAAATTGATTGGATTTTAAGAAAATTGATTATAAAGTAGTAAGGATGAACCGAAAATTCTGAAAATCAATAGGGTTCTAAGTTAGAAGTAATTATTCAAGAAAATGAAAACCGCAAGTTAATCAGAACTTTCGTTCTAGAGTTATCGTGCCGGCATACATACATACATACAGATGACCAGACGAAAAATTTTTTTTTGCATTTTCGGACTCAGAATGATCGGAAACATGAAAAAAAGTTTTAAAAAATGGGGACAAGAACATTTTTTCGTCTGCACGAATGCAATACTGAGGCACCATAGGAAGGGCCTCAGTAATATATAGGCCCATCCTGTATATCAGTTGTATGTACAAAAATTATAAAACCAAATACAGAATTGTAGTTATGTTATGTTGGGAATGGGGTGTTAATACACTGCGACCTAAAATATCTATTGTACCCCCTTCTGTCGTTAATGTACCAAGGAAATGTCTCAATGCATATAACGACCCCTTTAATCCTATCTTCTCAAGGAAGTGTAGGATTTGGAGTGGTTTCAAGTTAGGTAAATCTCCCTCTTCTATTTGATATCCTCCTAGGTATAGTGTCCTTGGGTTCTGGAGTCCTACAAATTCAGTTAGAATGTGAATGGAGGTTTCGTTCTCCTCACAGAATCTGACTATCCTCTACTACTCTTAGTTTACTAAGGTGTCCTTTTAGTAGGCAATGCCCGGTAAGGATCCCTGTTACAATACGAAGCCTGTTCTTACTCAGGCAGATGCAGGCTTCTGATCTTTTTTGGTTATATTCACCCAGAAGTATCTTAGCCTGTCTGAGCCCCAAGAGATTGTTCCAATTATCGGTTTTTCTACTACTTAATTCTTTTTTAATCTCTCCTAATATTATGTTGCTGCTGATACCGCAGAACGGCTCAGGTCCTACAAAGGGTGTTTGAGCCCCTTTCCTTGCAAGACTATCTGCAATCTCGTTACACTGTACCTCGTTGTGTTCCGGGACCCAAGTAAGAGTAACTCAATTTTTCTTGCCTAGCTCACAGAATTGTAGTTAGTTCTATAAAAAAAAGGTTTTACTTATTTTTGTGTTAATATTGACATTTTATGATAATGTGAAATCATGAAAATAAAAAAACTATTAAAGTTAGAGCTTTGGCGCAACGGAGATATTTGATCCATGGGTCAAATTCTGCAACATATCAAAATTTCGTCAAATTCTGACCTAAGGGTATTTTATATTTAAAACGTGCCCCCTCCTTTATTATTAAAATATTTTTATTTCAATTTGAATATGAAACTCGTTTTATTATATTATCCATGAATTATTGAAGCTATTTTGCGTTTACATTATTCTTCTAATAATGTCCTTTTCCAATGCCTAATTGAGAATTATCTACTTTCTATAAACTCTTATAACTTATTTAAAACAAAATTAAAATATTTAAAAAAATTTACTCGTGTGTTCATTATTTTCTTAGATAACAAAACTTCTTTTGTACATTGTATCTACCATTAAACTAAGAATTATTTATTTATGCTATTATTGTTAAATTTGTCCCTTGATTAGTTCATGAATATATTATTTGTACCACAATTATGTCTACAAATATACACATAATACATATAGACACAATGCAAGTCTAACAGAATTTCATTTAGATCCAGAGACGGCTTCCGATATATTTAATAAAGATCAAACACTGGTTTCTATTCTTGATTCTGAGGGAGTAGAAAACTTTAGAGGATAATGATGCAGATATGAAAATTCTGTACACTCGATAAAAAGAGAGAATAACTATTTTTTATTCTTTCTAATTCAGAATAGCTTACTTATTTTTCGAGATTCTAAAACTTGGCGCAGAACCAGATCAGATCATATAAAATTTATGTAGTGTGTCTACGAATATATAAAAGCATCATTGACATTTTTTCAGTAGGTCAGATATCACGATTATGAAGACTAAAGAGGAGGCGAATCGGCAATGGTCAAATTTCAAATTTCCGTCTTTCTTTTTATAAAGTTCGCGAAATTTACTGTAGTTGGCATGTCGAATGACAGCGGTGTCAATTTTCTTTGTCAATGTAAAATAAAGTGATTTTTTAAAAAATTGGTAAAAAGAATCAAAATAATGCAAAAAAAAGTATCTGAGTACAAGTAACATGAGTGACAAAAAACATCAAAGCAAGATTTACGTCTTACGTCGTTCTAGATTATAAAACAGGATAAAACCCAAATGTAAAACTAAAGAAGACACAAGAAGAAATCAATTTAATGTCTTTTTAAAGCTTCTAATATAAGTAAAATAATGTATTTAAATCTAAGTTCCCTTCAATCACTACAACAAATCTACCCTAAAAAAACAATAGAACAACTTGTGAAAACAGAGCTATATTTATCCCAACAGCAGAATAGGACCATCAAGTTTATGTGGGTACCATCGCATATAGGAATCCCAGGCAACGAGGAAGCAGATAAATGTGCGCGTCAAGCTATTACTAGTGACAATTCTGAAACTTTTAACAAAACATCGCCCGAAGACCTAAAAAATTATTTTAAAACGGTAGTAGTGCGCGAGTGGCAAAACGAATGGCAAAGTGTAACGAATAATAAATTGCGCTTAGTGAAAAATAATGTGTTTCCACGTAAAAGAAGCGGGCTATCGAGGAAAAAACAAGTCATACTAAATCGCCTTCGCCTAGGTCACACCAAACTGACACACGAACACCTTTTAAAGAATATAGGCCCACCATTCTGCGATGTTTGCGATACACCCCTTACAGTACAGCACATACTCATAGAGTGTACTAAATACACTAACTCCAGGCATGCTTATAACCTTCCTGAAAACATAAGAACATTACTAGGTGAAGACTCCCACATAACGAACTTGTTCAAATACCTAAAAGACGCAGACCTTATCGACAAAATATAACACAAACTCTGTAAATCTAAACTGCTATATTTATATTTATAATGTTTTCATTGTATGTATCCTGCCGCTTATAACATTAGGGTGGATGCGACATTAAATTGTTAAATAAAAAAAAAAATTAAATATAATATTTATTGTAGACTAGTCACAATATGTATCTTACAAAGTGTAGTTTATTTTATTACAAGTTTTTATAATATAAAATTTTACAGTCATAGATGCTGACTTACAAACAACAATAACTATGCAATAAATTTAACTTACTAGAAATAAAAATGTATTTTTTATCGAGTTTTAATGTTAGACAAAGAGTTGCTACTATTATTTTTTTTTTGACCCCATTTGTGTCATTGTAAATGTTCTTTATAGGATACTAAACATTTAGAACAGCGACAGCATATATATCATTCCTGGTGCCGATAACGCACTTTCTAGAGATGATGCTGTTCTATACTCTTTAGAAGATATCAAATATTATGAGACTATTTTTACTGATGGTACTTTTAGCAAAATAAAAAGAGGAAAGCTGAAATTAAAGGATGAGGCAATACCATGTACATTCCCAAATCTCCCTTTATACTTGTATTACAACAATAAAAAATCTGTTGTGTTTTATTTTACTCCTAAAACTATATATTGCCACAAAATTGTACTTATCAAATTTCAGCATTTAAGAAACCTTTTTAAATTTGGTCGTACATACCTATTTTATATAGATAAATTAAAATAATGTATCAATTAAAACAAGCAAGACTTATTTAGAAATAAATACAACAGTATGTTCTGTGCTTTATTTAGCTATAAACAAGTTTATTTTTATTATTTCGACAAAACTATGTATAATTTCCATAAGAAGCCATGTATTGTGAACACCGTATGCAGTACCAGCGCCCATGCGGTTAATTATAGAAACTCAATTAGCATGCGTTTTTTGGTACCGTATTTTGAGTATGCTGATTCGCCTCCTTATCTCTAGTCTTCATAATCACGATACACAAATACCGGTATATTCCTGCGCCTGTTAGCTCTATCATTGCCACAGTATATGATGTCACGAGGCATAAAAATCCGATACATAGATTTACATAGATAATTACAAGTAACGAGACGTTTTCGATAATAAAAAACTAACATTACTTCATTGCTAAAGACTGTGGTTTTTATGAAGTGAAAGTAGAGAAGTTATTGTGTAAGTACAAATATATCACACATTTTTTGAAAATTTATTATTGCCTGAAACAAGAATAGGATATGTGATAAAGTACAATAAGCAAAGATACTTTATTTTAAAGAAATGTATCTTACATAAGTTCATAAAAAAGAACGTCAAACAATAATGCACAATTTAAACGAACAAGATTCGAGTACAACCAACACATAGGGCGTCTCCAGAAACTATATCGCAGAATATTTTGAAGGAGAATTATTTAAGAAATGCAGATACTGATGTTATGATCCAAGCACCAGTTTTTTTGGGAGTCTTCGAAAGAAGGATCTGTGTAAGTAAGCTTTTGTTCTAGTTAAGTGTAAGGGGTTTTGTTCTAGTGTTTCTGCTGCTTCAATTGCTTTTAAAATTCTAATTGCTTCATTTTGCTGTCATATTTTATCTGATCGCAGATTACGTTCTTCGTATTGCCTTTTCGGGATTGCTGCGGGAAATTTGGAAATACAATTTTAATAAATTTCAATCATTTGCTATGTTGTATATCTGTGCCATGTCTTCTACTTAATGCCATTATCCCCGTTTGAATCTGACCAATAATAGCCGAGATTTACTATATTTGGAGCATTTGGCTTTGCCACTGCACAACGTTAACCTACATGTAATTTCCCCCACTACCCCGTTTTTTCCCGCTTGAATAGGATCAATATTAACTGAGATACTCGTATAAACTTAGGATCTTTTGACATTGCTAATGCGCATGATTTTTCTCTTCAATTGTAATCTATGTTGCGACTTCTACACAGTACCGTTTTTGCCGTTTCATTTTATCCAGCAACAGCGGGGATATGGACTAAGGCCCTCTTGGCATTCCTACTGCGCATATTTTTTTTCTCTTTACCGTTAATCTTTGTTGCATTTTCTACACAGTACCGTTTTCCCCATTTAAATGTGATCAATAACAGCGGAGATATGAACTTAGGCATTTTTGGCTTTGCTACTGTGCATACTTTTTATCTTTAGCATTAATCTACGTCACGTTTCCTGCATAACGCCGTTTTTCCCGTTTGAATCGGATCAAAAGCAATAAAGATATAGACTCAGGCCCTTTTGACATGTTCACGTAAACGTGGCCGCCATCTTCATATCCAAAGGATTTACTTCCACATGAGAGGCTTCTTTAGCATTAGGTTAGATGACTTTTTACAAATGACGCTTAGTTTAGATGAATTTTCACAAAATCACGAAAATGCCTTCGCTCACGTAAACCGATTTGGTGTTTGATTTTATTATATTGATCACAATAACTGATCATGTATTTTATACAACTATATTAATCAAATATTGCACTATATTTGTTTTTACAAACTAACTTACAAATTTAAAATTGTTACGCCAATAATTTAAAGTCATACATTAAATTTTTAATATGGATTCAGCTGTACTACTTACTATTGAAACATAGTCTAAAAATTGTAATGGAATACTATTTTTGCTCTTTTGGATGGCCCTGTATATGGGTGTGGACGATAGCAAACCTGGCACTTGTGGATTCAAAAACGGGCGATGAGAGATCGTTATTAGGGCATTGAAAATATAGATTTCAGAAATAAAACATTATCCTTGTATTTTTAAAGTTGAGTTATACAGGGTGGCTCACGCTCAACGGGACGGAGCTTTATGGGAAAACGACCAAAGATATAAAAAATTCGTTCAGGAGGAATACGTAGGTTACAGACGGCTACAATTTAAAATTCGTTAGATGTATACAGGATGTCCCACATAAGAAAAAAAATTAGTTCATTAAAAATTATTCAAACAAGAGTAAACAATTAATTTCTGGGAGACTTTTTTTCCTTAAAAATTCAAATAAATCGAAAACTAATAATAAAAGTAATAGGGAACCTTTAGTTAACTGACATTATTTTTGATGTAGTTTTTAATTTTAAAATAAAAAACAAGGTGTCATTAAAAATAATATAACTTTGTATATTTTCTCTTATGTGGGACATCCTGTATACATCTAACAAATTTTAAATTGTAGCCGTCTGTAACCTACGTATTCCTCCCAAACGAATTTTTTATATCTTTGGTCGTTTTCCCATAAAGCTCCGTCCCGTTGAGCGTGAGCCACCCTGTATATTTTCATGTATTCATACGGTTTTCTTACAAAATGTTTCCTATTATCAGGTATTGCGTTGTTTTGATCATTAATCCGAAGAATTTTCGGTATGTAATAAAATTCATTTGTACAATACTTGGGCTCTTTTATATTATTATTGTTATTGGCAACATGGTTTATATTACCTCAAACTACATTGCCCTATCACATTGACCTTAATGTTTATGATATCTCGCAATATACAGAAGCGAATATGAGACATTAAGGGAGATAACAGCACACCTATAAAAATAAGAACATCCTGTGAACAGAAATTTCCAGCAAAATTCCAGAGATCGTTCTACGTAAACGTTTATTGTAGGGAGGTGACTGAGCATAAATGTTTTTCATATATACATTTTTAGCGGATTGGAAAAAACAAACAAAACATCATCCGATCATTGGCGTTTAGGTTGAAAATTGCGTTTGGGAATTAAAAAAAAAAATTATTTATTTAAACTGATGTATCTCCATTGAAAGCTTTTGCACTAATTTAAAAGCTAATTTAAAGCAACAGTAAGAGAATTTAAAGCTAATTTAAAAGCTAATTTAGAACAACAAGAAGAGGCTAGAATAGAATTGGAAAGGCAAATTAGAGCTCAAATGGCGTTACAGAGAAGAATTCGTAGGCAAACTTCCGTAAGCAACATTTAAGCTGAAAACACTACCTCGTCTTCATCTGTAACTAACCCAAGCCGTATTCAAACCCCAGTCTCACAAAACCAAAGTAACAAGACCCTGAAACCCCCCACGTTTGATGGGAAACATATCGACTCCAATTTTAAGCTGCAGCTAGAGCCAATGGCTGGACCGAGAAAGAGATGGCGGCTTCATTAATAGTGTCATTGCGAGGTCAGGCAGCAACTATTTTACAGTTACTTCCCCAAGGATAACCCAGTTACTCATCTCTCGTCCAAGATTTGGAGACAAGATATGGCCAGCAGCATTTGAAACAGGTTTTCCAAAGCCAGCTAAAAGTTCGTAGTCAGAAACACAGTGAGAGTCCACAAGAATTCGAAGCTGATATAAAAAGATTGCTGCATCTGGCCTATCCACAGGCACCTAAAGATTTCTTAGAGCAAATCGGCAAAAAAGCATTCATTCATGGACTACAGGACGTGGAAATGCAGCAGGCTCTTCGGCTATAACACCACAAGACGTTGAGTGAGATGCTAAGTTCAGCCCAGGAATACGAAGCAGCAAAAACTATATCTAAATCTTCTCGTGCAAAAGTGAGAGAAATTAGATTCCAAGAAAGTGAAGAGGCCACTACTAATACTGCCCTTCAAACTACCCTTTCACAAATTTTAAATATCCTGCAAAATAGCCCGTGAAATAGCGAAAATGAAAACAGAAGATGCTTCAATTGCGGAAGAATCGGACACCTTCAAAGAACCTATCGAAGCAGGGCTCGTTCTATAAATCGAGATTCGGAGAATGGTACCAGAAATTCAACTAAATCAACTTCCCGAAGCCCGTCACGAAGTCCAACAAGAAATAGTTACAGCAGATCTGCCTCCCGGAGAAGCCGGTCACTCACATCTAGCCGGCTTTCTAGAAATAACCAGGGAAACGAATAAAGGTCGACACTACGGGGCAGGCGTCGGCTGTATCAGAGGGCCCCAAAATTCGCACTTACACCTTAAATAAAATCTATTGGTCAAGGGGTATATCGATAACTAAGAAGGCACCTTCGTCCTTGATACTGGTGCAACTAAGCCTTTCATTCGAACAGGCATCCTGCATCGAAAACCACGACAAACTCGAAGAAGTTCTGGAAATAGCTACAGGGTACACTACTCCTGTTCTAGATGAGATATCAGCAACCGTACAGATTGGTAATACCCTGATAGAACACTTATTTCTGGTGGCCGATATTAAAGATCAGTGTGTCCCGGGTATGGACATTATGCAAAATAAGTTTATCATCGACCTTCAAAACAAGATCTTGGTAATTGGAAACGAGGAAATTGTCCTAAATTCAGAAGGAAAGACTCAACCAATAAAGGTCCTAGTAGAAGAAGACATGGAAGTTACCCCAAAATTCTGAAGCTGTCGTTTCGGCGAGACTAAGCGAGAAATCACACGGCTTACATGTGGGCATTGTAGAAAGTGAAGAATTCGTGAGTGACGGAATTCTGGTAGGTAGATGTCTCGTTAACGCTGATCAACTAATTCCAGTAAGGGTTGCCAATTTAACGAAGAGACCATTCAAACTGAAGAAAGGACAAGCAATAGGGCTCTGCACACCGGTGGAAAACATAATCAAGTGCGAAGACCGTTCCACGGGTAAAGCCACCACAAGTAACTCAGTTGACGCCAGCTTCGTAAAACAGCTAGTTAAAAATTATGATCACCTGACAGCTAAAGAACTTAAAAAAGTCAAAGAATTCATCAATACCAACTGTGACCTTTTCGAGACAGGAAAATCTACGGGACGTACCAGTCTTGTTTAGTATAGAATTTATACAGGCGATGCAAGGCCAATACGCCAAGCACCTAGAATACTTCCATTTGCTAAACAAAAAGAAGTAGCAAATATGATACAGGACATGATGGCTGCAAATATCATTTAAGAAGCTTCTGGTCCCTGGTGCTCACCTGTGGTCCTAGTAACTAAGAAAGACGGATCTACTCGTTTCTGTGTAGACTACAGAAGATTAAATCAGATAACACAGAAAGACAGCTATCCACTCCCCCGAATAGACGACAGTCTCGATAAGGTGGGAACCACCATTTTAGCGTCTCTCGAATTCTATTTACTATCCTACCCAATCCTAAATTAGTCTAATCTATTCTACTATTCTACGCTTAACTATTTACACTATTCTGTGTCCTTCTAACAGCAAGGTCCTCATTTTAATAGTTTTTCATCGAAGGTCTGATGGTGATTATAAGGACCGAAACTAGTTACCATATTTTTTGAAACTAAATAACTTGGATATGTCTTTACCTTTACTTTCTAAAATTATTTCTTTAATAGAAAAATATAATCCAACCTTAAAGTTTATGTTTATTTTCTAGGTACACATTTGAATTAAAACTAATATAAGTGCAGGCGATATTTTTTAACAAAAACAGACACGTCCTTTTCAGCTCTCTAGACTAAAAATAGCGTATAGAATGATACAAACAGATCGTATTATCCGGGTAATATTAAAATTAAATTAAAAGTTTGATTCTCCGTTACAGTTGCATCGCATTCAGAGGTGGGTTTGAATTTTTATTTGCTAGAGATTCGATCGCTTTGAGTTTGAAAATAGTGTTGGAAACTCCGGACAAACTTTATAATGCGCCCTTACATTCTGTAATCGAACAAAAACTAATTAATTTTACGTCGTGGATTTAGTTTCTGAAAGTTTAGTTTTCAAAATTTGAAACTTTAGTCTATTGAATTAAATATAACATGTAAATTGGCTTCATTGCTTGTGTACAAAAATAAATAATAAAAAGTTGTAAACAATGAACACAACGTTAACGGTTTTTGTAATCCATGTAGATGTAGCTGATACTAAAAAAATGTATGCAAGCGACTTAAACACATTTTACACTTTATTACCGGATGACCCATTATGTTTTTTGTTATTTTAACAACTTATAAGCATAAAATGAAAATAGATACAAAAATGCAGTTGGTACAGAAATGGTCGAAATAACTATCCTTTGTATTGTCGTGCGAGCCATTTTCGACTAGTATGGTTATGCTTCATTTCTTTAAGTCCTTCTTTGCCTTATTTTGCCATCACTTGTCCGATGACCAAAAATATTCAAAGAAATAAGTTAACCCCTCGAAACCGACCTTATTGAGATGACCATGGAAATTTATCTTCCAACGTCAACATAATGTGAATGGGTTGAAAAGCTAGGTTATGGTCTAAAACAAACTTTAGTTTTTGTTAAAACTATGTAGTTTTAAGAGGACCCTATCGTGTACTAGATTAAATAAGTTATAAGATTTATGTTCTAAAATTATAGGAAATGTACCTAGAAGGTTCTGGGATCAATTTAATTTAAAGTATAATCCTAAAACACTTTTTAAAACTATGTTTTAAAACCTACTTAAGATAACTGTTAAAAAGTATGCATCTTTAACACCAAACACACCTTAGCAGTATTTTAAAACTAAATAGTTCCAAAATTACTTATTTATTAACCCTTACAGGACAGCGATAAAGCATAATTTACTTTGGGATAAAGTAGTTTTCTTAAACTTAAAGGAATCTATAAAACCAAGTAATAATATCAATTACTGAGGCCCTTCCTATGTGGCCTCAGTATTGCATTCGTGCAGATGAACAAATTTTCTTACCCCCATTTTTTAAAACGTTTTTTTATGTTTCCGATCATTCCGATTTCAAAAATGCAAAAAAAATTCATCTGTGTGTATGTATGCCGGCACGATAACTCTAGAACGAAAGTTCTGATTGACTTGCAGTTTTGATTTTCTTGAATAATTGCTTCTAACTTAGAATCCTATTGATTTTCAGAATTTCTAAGGCGGGTTGCGACCTTCATACTTGCAACCGTAGCCATTTTGGAGGCTATTTTTATTCGAAATTAGTCGCCAACCCTGCCAATTTATGAAAAATATGTAAGCAGTTTCTTAAAAATTACATTTTTATGGTGGTGCTAACTTAAGCGTACTACTATTTCGCCCCTAGCCACAAAAACACATTCATCAAATTTACGGGCTCTCTGTCGCAACCCCAAAGAATAATTAACCGGCCCTTTTATTTGGCAAAAATCAGAATAATGCTTGGAAAATGCATTTTCCGACCCAGAAGGTATTTTTCAAAAAATGGCTAAACCATACGATATAGACTTTTTCCTGGGACATTCCTGAACACAAGCAGATAACCGCATCTCGATATCTGCTGTCCCTAAAAATTTCCGCTTTTCCTTACTTCCTTGAACTATATCTGTGTTATATCTTTAAATTTTTTTTAACAACATTTATAACCTAAGTATTATAGGTATAACCTCAATTTATTTAATTTTTTTTAATATTTTTATACTTAAGTATCTCATAGGACCCATGTGCGGGCAGATATTAAATAACCTCTTCCAATTTGAGAGCTTCAAAAATATCTAAAATCATTTGTCTAAAGTCCCTTTATATGTTATATCTTAAATTTTTTCTTTAATTTTAATTTTTCTTGTTCAGCATTAAATGATGTCAGCATTTTCACCTAAATGCTTATGTTACCTACCGAGCTTTGGTTAATTTTTTTAGTTTTTTTTTATTTTTTGAATTTTGATAAACAAATTTAACCGTTTGATTTTGGTTGTGATTTTGTTACACTAGTCTCGGGGGACTGAAATAAGACGTTAATATAGTGCCTTTCTTTTTGAAATTGTTAGACAATTTTTTGGAAAATTTTAACTTTTTTACTTTAGGAGGGGGTGTGTTTTAGTCAAACAATTTTTTCTCAGGGGTTTAACATTTTAAAAAATATCTTTTAAAATTTTTATTTTAAATGTTTATATTAATTTGTATTAAAATGATTTAAAATCCAATTGTAGTTGGGAAATTTATTTAGAAATCTGGCATTTGCTGTTATTTCCATACCATTCATTTCTAATTGAATTGTTGACCTAAACAGTTGAGAACAGTGTCTAGACTGCAATAGCGATAAGTTTTTTTGTCATTGGAAAAATCTACTTAGTCTTTACATTTCTACCTTCTGTTTATTTATAAGTATAATTTTTAAAAATCAATTTTGAATTATTCGATATGTGTTTATTAATTCCTTTTATGTTGCTGGAATTTCATATTGTTAATATTAATTTTTAGTACCATAAAAAAATAAATGCAATAATTAATTTTTTTGTTGGAAATTTCAAAAATATTTATTTAAAAGTTTAACCTTCATCTCTTGTAAGGGCCTCGTAAAAAACGGAATTTATTTTTGTTTAGAGAGCGAATATTTGGCAGTCTAAGGATCTTATTCAATTTTATCTTCATTTCCACATCTAAGGATCGTAACTGAGGTTTTATTTATTGCCAGCTACGAGTAAAACATCGACTCCAAGTATATTGGTTGGCTTATTCATTGATTTGGATTTTTGATATTACATGTAAATTTTATTTGGTAATTGTACAAGTCGATGAGCATTTACACTGTTAAATATTAAACACATTTTTTTATATTCTTTTTCAATTTTATTTTTAATGTTTACAATTCTATTTTTGCTAAAAGTATAGTTAATTTTCAACTAGTTTTTTAAAAATAAAAAAGAGTTTTTGGTGCCAATGTACCCTAAAAAATATTACCCAAATGTGTCTAATAGAAAAGCCTGAATTTACGACTGAGAGAACTACAGTCGCTTATGCTCATTGGAAGATAGCCTAACAAGTGGTGAACTATAGTAAACTGAAATGGGCAATTAGCTCATTCGAACCATATAAATCACCGGGCATGGACGGGATTTATCCAATAATGTTACAAAGAGGTCCTAATATTTTATACAGCAGACTCTGTAACATGCCTACTCAGAAGTAGCCTCGCCTTTGGACACATACCAAAAGCTTGGAGGAATATTAGGGTAACCTTTATACCAAAACCTGGGAAAATAGGACAGGAAACGGCAAAGTCCCTAAGACCAATAAGTCTTATGTCCTTTGTACTTAAAACTTTGGAAAAACTGCTAGATAGGCATATTAGAGACGGGATATTGGTTCAGAGGCCAATATACTAAGACCAATAAGCCTATAATGCAGGGAAATCAACTGAAACAGCTCTCCATCAATTAATTAAAGGGGTGGAGAACACACTGGAAAACAAGGAGGTAATGCTGGGAGCATTCTTGGATATCGAGGGTCCATTTGACAATACCACTGTTGAATCGATCATTAGATCTCTCAAACACAGAGGAATCGAGGACCCGTGCGTGTCCTGGATCGACTCTATGTTAAAGGAGAGAACTATACACACAACTTTTATGGGAGAGACAATAGCGGCACGGGTAGCGAGATAATATACGCAGGGTGGAAAGCTGTCTCCACTCCTGTGGAACCTTGTAGTGGACGAGCTGCTTAGGGCTCTCAAAGATAAGGGACATAGAACCCTGGGATATGCCGATGATCTAGTGATCATGGCACAGGGAAAATACAACACTATAGTAAGAGATCGAATGCAAGAGGCTCTAAATATAGTAACAAAATGGACAGATGCGGAAGGACTAAACAGCCCAAACAAATCTGACCTAACTGCATTCACCCGCAGGAGGAAATTGAAGGGACTAGGGCCTCTAAACCTAAGAGGTGCAAGCATCCAGCTTAAGGGGGAGGTAAAATATCTCGCAGTTATGATTGATTTGAGACTTACCTGGAACCAGCATCTAGAAACCTCGTAAATGATGGCAAGGCCTTTGGTTAAAACCAGACATGGTATATTGGCTTTACAACATGATGGTGATACCGATAATAACATACGCAGCTTTGGTGTGGTGGTCAAAGACACAGCAATGGAAAGCAATAACGAGGCTAAGCAAGGTACAAAGACTTGCCTGCCTCGGAATAACTGGGGACAATGAAAACAACCCCCACAGCTGCAATGAAAGCACTAATAGAACTCCCACCTCTTCACTATGTGATACAAGGGGAGGCAAGGTTAGGTGCTTACAGATTAGGGAATACACTGGGAAATCTAGACATTAGGCCAGGTCACATGAGTATCTCAAGGTTAGTGACAAGAGACGTGCTAGACATGAGATCAGACCACATAACCAAGAGGTACTCTTTTAATACTCCATTTGAGGTTTTAATACAGGAAAGAGCGGAGATCACCATAAGGAAGTCCATTGCCCAACGACAGGTTCTGGTATACAGACGGGTCTAAGACTGCGGAAGGCACTGGGGCGGGAATATTCTTCAAAAACCCTGATACTAACCATAGCTATGCTATAAGAATAAATTCCTCGGTATTTCAGGCCAAGGTATACACAATTTTGCAATGTGCAAAAACGGACAATGAAAAAGCTGTCGAAAATCAGCATACTCAAATAATGTCAGACAGCCAAGCAGCACTTAAAGCCATATTGAGTCAAAAAGTTACGTCGATGCTGGTATGGGAATATATCGAAGAACTAGGAACACTGGCAGACCGAAATAGAGTAAAACTATTTTGGGTGCCAGGTCACCAAAGGATCGAAGACAACGAAAAAGCTGACGAACTGGCAAAAAGAGGGTCAGAAGAAACACCGGAACCAGACACAAACCCAGGAGTATCAAAAAGTATAGTGCGGGGTTTCATGAACGACGGGATTCGGGAACAACATATTAACTATTGGGGAAGCACCCCAAAACAGGCACATGGAATAGCCTTCATAGGCAGACCATGTCCCAAAAGAACTGGAGAACTACTCTTAATGAATAGGAACCAGTTGAAAGGGATAACAGGGTTCCTGACTGGGCACGCTTCAGTAAAGGGACACTTGAACAAAATTGGCATGTATAATGGGGAACTCATGTGCCGACTGTCACAAGAAACCAGAAACGGCCAAACACATACTGTGCGAATGCGAAGCTCTAGATCGCAAAAGACAGGCATTTTTTGGACAACCCCAGGTTGATCCAACAACGTATAGAACCCACTCACTCAAGGATCTGTACAAACTTGTACAAGGTACAAAGGTGACAGAGTGGGTGCTATGAACTAACATAGGGTAAAACACAATAAGCCAATAGGCTTCAGTGTTATTGGGAGACATAGACGAGCCTAGGAGAGAAAAAATGCTCATTTGGTTTTCTAATTGGATTAAGACGATTAAGGTAAGTAAATGGTTTCATATAAACATCTAAGAGCTAGTCCTAATTATGTATAATTAATTGACAAAGGTAATTAAACGTTAATTATTACTAATTGACCACTCATATTACACAGTGTGCTGTGGTTAAGACACAACTATACTTTTTGTGATGGCTAAAGCCAATCTAATTACAGGCATTTTGTCTGGACATTGCCAACTACGGAAGTATCTCCATATCATGGGGCTGTCAGAATCTGCACACTGCAGGTGGTGCGACCATCGAGCATATCCTCTACGATTGCCCAACGCTCTCATTTATTAGAAAATTTGTGTTCGGCGAGAAGTGGCTAACACCGGCCGGTATAAAAGAAGCACCTCTTAGTGACGTTGTTAACTACATTAAATCCGTAGGCTGGCTTACGAGCTAGGAGGTGGCTATTTACTTAGGAGGATGCACAATGGGCCTAGTGAGGCCTAAGTGCCGTGGGTGAACCCACCCTCCACACGTTACACATACAGAAGCCAATCTTTTTATATAATTTGTTTACATATAATTTGTTACTTATTTTATGAAAATATTAATGATGGTAAAATTAATTTGAACTTTATTTTGGATATAACTTTTAGTTAGTGTTCTTGCAAAACTCAAAATAATATTTTTAAATGATAATAAATTCTATTGTGATCATGCCCTGTATTATACACCATATGTTTCTCTTGTTTTCTAGTTCGACACCCTACTCGTAAATTTCATGAAAGAAGCAATTTCAATGGACCATTTTCGACAACCGATGGTGTCTTAGCTTGTTAAATCACTTCCTGCCAATTTACTAATGTACTTTCCCTGTTTCCATTAGAATGATTTTCGTTCTACTTAACTATGTTTATACGTCTTATGTTCAGAAAAGTGTTGAACACATTTTTTGCATTATAAACGTTTCTCAACTCTCTCGGGAAGTAGTTCGATACACATAAACAAGCTAACAATAATAAAAACTCGGCTAAACAATAATAAAAACAAATGTAAAATTCCCAGTATGTGTGGTAAGCGTCCCAATTAGTTCGTTGCAACAAGTTAATTTTACCAAAGTATGTGAATTATTCTCCTATTACAGTGTAATGACACCGTTGCGACCTTATTAAGAAGTTTTATTTTCGTTTTAAATTATGGCTGAGAATCTTGTTATCTCGGACGTATAAAATAATTGTAGAAGTTTACACCTGGGAGAGATTGTCTTTGTTCCTTACTTTTTTTAAAGGAAAATTATATTTTGTAAAGTACGGTTTTCTTATGTTGGCGCTGCAGACTGTATCGTATTATAAATACCAGGAGGAAGCAATAATAACAAAAAGGAATGCTTTAAATAAATAATATAGAAGATATTTACAACGAAAATGATATGTATTTAAATTTTGTGGACCGGGAACTGCTGTCTCAAAACTTACCTTAATATACCTTAACTGTCGGATTTGATGTGGATGGATAACATCAATTAAAAGTTTTTTGTCTCACAATTCAAACCAGTGGTATATAGCCACTAGAAATTGTCAAATAAGAAAAGGACCAAAAATTTCGTTACAAAGTATAATAACAACAACAATTAGATTTTGTGCAGAAAGGGCCAGATCTAAACAGTCTCTTCAGACAAAATATTTTGAGTAAAACGAATTTGAAAAAAAGACAGTAATTTATATCATAAGATATAAAAACGATTTTTTCTACACCCACATGGATAGCTTATCTACGCACATACTACAAAACGAAAAAGTATGCCATTGCTGCCAACTTCAAAGAGATTCACGTCGAACGACCCTCGAGTGTTTGTTTTAATGTGGACTTGAATATTTTTTTAGTATGTACTATTATTTTAATCACAAATTATTTCTACGCACGACGCACAAAATGGACCGCAATAGATACACCAACACAACGCACATATTTGTGCGACAAAATCATAATAAAAAAAATATTTGCGCCACAAATATTTTTGTCGAATTCAACACACAACATACAACACACAAATTTATTGCCCTGGACCCGGCTTAAGATACGCACTGCACCTTTATTTTTGTTTTGTTTTAGGCATTTTTTCTATAAGTCTCGAGTGATAACTTGCATTATTCATTACTATTATACAGTTCTGAGGAAGAAGATCTATAATTTGTTCGAACCACTCTTTAAAGACATCAGCATTCATGTCCTCATGGTAGTCACCGGTACGAGTAGATTCAAAAGTCAATAAACCACTGTTAACAAAACCGTTTGAACTACCGATGTGTACTATTATTAGTCTGCGCCCCTTTCCTGATGATGGATTTAAACCAGTAGATAAATTATTTAAAAAAGCCTGTCTTCGACTTGTAACAGTTTCATCTTGCCAAAATTTATTTGGTTTATGTCCCTCGTTGATCCATGTTTCATCTAAATAAAATATATTTCTTCTTTGGTTTCTCATTTCTTTAATAGTCCTTAGGTAATTTCTTCTCTATACTACAATATCGCTTCTTTCTATTAAAATAGACTTTCTGGAATGCTTTTTCCATAGAAAACCTATTTCTTTTAAAAGTTTCCATAGTGTGCTTCGACTCATTTCAGGGTAATCCTTATCATCTCGAACCGTGGCAAGAACTTTGTCTACTGTCGGAAATTCTTTTCTAAAGAAGAACGCATGCACTTTCCTTCGAAGTCTTTCTTTCAAAAGATTTTCTAATTGAAATTTTGGTTTTCCTGGAGCTTTACGTGCTGTTTGAAACTCGCCACATTTCTCTTCTTTTACAACTCTGTAAATCGTAGATTTCTCAACACCAAGCGTACTACTAACTAATTCCACTGTGTCATCAACACTTTTACATAAATGTTTGTCTGTAAATGATTTAAAACAATTAAATATAAATTTTTTTTCAATAACTGTTAAAGGACCGATTTTTTGTCGTTTACGCGGCCCTTCCAAATTTTCCATGATCACACTAGAATTCACACTGCACCTTGCAAGTTGCAACTAAACGACATTTAGTAAACTGTCAAGAATACACAACTTGGACCTCCTTACTAAATGGAAAACCTATAATCGCATTTTCGGTGAAATTTGTTGGGAAGGTATTTATCTACTTATAATTCGATTACTGTAAGAAATTCTTGGAATTAAAATAAAACAAAATTGGCAAATAGGTACTTATTGAAAATAATCTTAAGATACGGCTATGTAATCTTTAATACACAGGGCCTTTGGCCTGTCCAAACCTTTTTCTATTGTTCTGTACAGCTTATGTTTATAAAGGACCAATAAAAGACCCAAAACTTGTAATAGCTCAGGTACATTTATTACAATTTTAGGAAATATTTAGATTATTCTATAAAAATATTTAAAATGACCGTACTCAGTTTTGCATTAGAAATGCTGTTTTATTACTCTCTCATACATAAAAATAGACTATAGTAAGGGTGAGCGATTTTCCAAAATCGCGTGTAATGGTGGCAATATTGTCGAAAATATAAATATAATCAAGCATATTAATGAATTACATGCACAAAATATTAATATTTTTTAAGAAAATTTTATTATGTATGCGGATTTTTAATAAAAAAATTCACAGTTGCGACGTATGTACACAATATGCCTTACCACACGAAGACTTGGATACAAGCTCCATGTATTGTTATTATAAAGCATACAAAAAAAGCAAATGAAGATATTTTAGGCAATATAAAAATGTCAATAGTTTTGTATGTTTAATAACAAAAATTGAAATAATTTTTCGACAAAATTTTGAATTATTTATCACTAAATCCGGCGTTTGTAATTTTTTTTTTTTAGATTTAATTAATTGCGAGATCTTCTTGTCTCCAATTTCTAGAAATATTTGTTATTAAGTTATATTTAAGGCATATTACACTTTAAAAAATATTAATAGAAATTTTAAGACCATCAATAAAAACAAGCTAATTATTTGGCGGAATCTGTAGAGCATATTGTCTTTCTTAATGTTGTTCTTTTAAGTTAAATTAAAATATATTTTATGTAAATTTTTCCTTTTTTGTTTTAAGACGACCCTGCCTATCAATACCTTATTTTATTACAAAATGTTTAAATACGCTTTAATCCGGCCCTGACTAAGACCCCCGAATGGCGTCGCCAAGGTCAAATTTTCTTAGTATAATATTTGTATATAATCAGCGGCAAGTGAGCCTGCCGATTGTTTCTTATGCCGTGTCCATTCTATCTAGTAAGAACACTGCAAAAAAATTAAATGCGCCAATCACAGTTCGTATTTTGGTCACCCGACTGCTAAAATTTTTTGATTTTTAAATAAGTGACAATTCTGTTAAACTAATTGGGGTCTATTCTGTAACAATTCCTTTATATTTAAAGGCCTTTAAAAATATGTTCTTCTTTACTTCTGTCATTATTTAAACGGATCTTTAAAATACATTAGAGGACTAACTTAAAGAAATCTGTTTAAATAATGACAGAAGTAAATTAACGAATACAAAAATATTTTAAAGGCCGCCAATATTTTTAAAGGCCGTTAAATATAAAGGAATTTTTACAGAATAGACCCCATTGTCAGTGTATTTTTCAGTTATTGAGAATAAATATATATTAAAATGAGCTATTCTCGTATAGAATCGATAAATTTCTATTTTTATTTGGTCTAACAAATAAAACTATATAAAATCAATTTAATTACGAGTATTAAAACTAAATTATTATCTGTAGCGGTAGAGCAAATCTGTGCTTTATTAAAAAAAATTTTATGTTTATTTTATTTTATAATCTTGTAAAAGTCATAAAGTATTTTAGTGGGTGGTAGAAAAAATATACTATACAAATCGAATGGATTTTCCATCCACTCTTGTTGCACATACTACTATTTTGGTTGGATTGTTCTATACTAAATGTACCACCCAGAAAATAATCGTAAAACAAAATATTCGGGACTCAGTTGTTTTAATTTTAAGACAACGGTTCTTGAAAAATGGACCAATATTTACGACACAAGGCATAAGCATAAAACCAAAGTAATTTTGTGTGAAATCTGTAATCTAGAACAATTTCGTTTAACATATTTAAGGGATTTCTGCCCATAAGACAAATTTAAAATTAAAAAATAAATATTGTATTTAGATTAAATGGAATAATACTACCCAAAGGGGCTGGTTGTGAAACAATAAAGTAAAAGTGTCTTAAATGCGCTTACCTTGTTAAGGCGTATTGAGGATGATAAATCGAAATCCGAAAGGTCAGAATTATCTGAAATAAGTTGTAGAAATAATTTAAATATTCGGATACAAATATCAAAAATCCCCCCACGAATTAAAAAGACCATCACCGAACCCCAAAGGTGAACACAAATACTTACAGCCGTATGCATAGTCGATCGCCAGCGACTCGCCAGAGATTCATTTCGGCGTATCGCTAGGATTCGCTGGCGATCCGCCGGCGAAAGCCCAAAAAGCTGGCGACTCGCCGGAGATTGTCACCGGAATGTCATTTCACGCAAGTTTTCATGTTCTTTTATAGGGAAAAATTTGATATTCGTTCATTATTTTTTGAGTTTTAAGAAATGAATCATGAATAAAATGCGAGAGATGCCGGTGATAATCCCTATAAAAGAAAATAAAAACTTGCGTGAAATGACATTCCGGTGACAATCTTCGGCGAGTCGCCAGCTTTTTGGGCTTTCGCCGGCGGATCGCCAGCGAATCGCTGGCGAGTCGCTGGCGATTGACTATGCATGCGGCTGTATGAGATTTGAAAAAACCCTGTCGCCTCTGGAATTAGAACCCAGATATCTTTATTCTATACACAAATGCCCTTACCGCTAAACCATGATAACACTGACTGTCGAGATTCCTAGACGGCAATTTGATGTGCTAATTCGGACCAAGCCCCGTTTTAGGCTCATTTTCAAATACCTCTATTAGGGTGGCCCAAAAAAAGTGAATATTTTTTTTATTTAAGTCTCCTATGAAAATATGTTTTAAGAGCCCCTCCAAAGGACAGCTCAAAAAAAAATTTTAAAGGGTCGCTCCGAATTTTAAAAAAGTTCCAAAATCGTCGAAAACCGGTTTTTTTTTTGTTTTAAATTTTTTCTCATTATTTCATTTTTTTCTTTAAGAAAAATCATGAAGATTCCAAAAATTTCAAGTCGAAATTTTAATATTAAAAGGTCGCTCCGAATTTTTCTAAGGTTCCAAGTCGAGTACTTTATATCTCTTCGAGCTACTTTTGAACATGAATATTAACGAACTTGATATTTTTTTCTCTAATTTTATGTACTAACCAATGAAATTGAAGCACGAGAAACGAAAAAAAGTTTAATGAAAACAAAAAATATAAAGTTCATAATATTCATGTTCAAAAGTAGCTCGAAAAGATATAAAGTACTCGATTTGAAACTTTACAAAAATTCGGAGCGACCTTTCAATATTAAAATTTTGACTTGAAATTTTTAGGATCTGTATGATTTTTCTTATAGAAAAAAATAAAATAAAATAAAATAAATTTAAAACAAAAAAAAATCCGGTTTTCGACGATTTTTGAATTTTTTTAAAATTCGGAGCGACCCTTTAAAAGTTTTTTTTTGAGCTGTCCTTTGGAGGGGGCTCCTGAAACATGATAAACTAGCATATTTTCATAGGAGACTTAAATAAAAAAATGTTCGCTTTTTTTGGGCCACCCTAACCTCTATACAGCATCGGTATATATGGGAAATGCATTGAATCATACTAAGCTCATATCTTCGTAGTATGAAAATTGTGAATTTAATTTATCGTAGATCGCAAATAGATATCGGAAAGGTCAGAATTATCTGAATTAAGTTGTAGTAATAACTTTAAAATTCGGTAACAAATCTCAAAGATCGCCATACAAATAAGACAATCCCCGAACCACAAAGGTGAAAGCAAATACTTGGGATATTTGAAAAAAAGCCTGTTGCCGCTGAAATTCGAACATCTTTGTTCTGTACACAAATGCCCTTACCGCTAGACAGCAATTTGATGTGCTAATTCGGGCCAAGCGCCGTTTCTAGCACGTTCTAAAATCTTCAGGTATTTGTTTTGGGGTTCGGGGATGGTCTTTATAATTTGTAAGTCGTATTGGGATTTTTCAGATTTGTTTCCGAATTTTTCTAGTATTAATATTCTTTAAAAATATTTCTAAAATAGTATATTCTAAATAGTATATTCTAAATAGTATATTCTAAATAGTATATTCTAAATAGTATATTCTAAATAGTATATTCTAAATAGTATATTCTACCCAGGCAGCACACATTAGTATAAGTAACGTATTTTATACGTAATACTCGTTTAATTTTGGTATTGGTTGATTCCGTATACGTTTACAGTTTACGATTATTATACATACCGTGTTTTAAACGATATATTATATGTTTTTTATATACATCCTATGGTATATAATTGTAAATTTTTCTACGTTTAAATATAGTTAACAATATACGACTATTTTTAGTTTGCGATGAACTATTTATATAGAGTGGGCCTAAATATACGTTTAGGTCTATTTAAATTAAATTCGTATAAATTTACATTATATTACAATATGTTTTCTTCGTTTATAATTCCCGTTTAAATTTCGTCTTGGTTGATTTTTTAAACGTTTACCATCTACCATTTTTATACATTTTTTAACAAATAAATTAAACGCTTCTGTTTGTTGATACTAGTTAATATACCTATTATTCTACGTTTAAATATAAGTCACCTTAAACGCATAATACCAGTTTACGATGAACTAGTAGACAGAAGTAAATAATATGTATATATTTAGGTTTATTTAAATTAAAAGCTTATAGATATATTTATTTACATTATATCCATATTTTTTTAATTATATTACCTGTTATATTTATAACAAATTCCCCATATACATGGAACTATTTTTAGATGGCGGATGGAGGATCGGACGTACTAGTGGTACGGTCTTTTCTCATTTCTACTCATGCGTATGTGTAGTATTATTGTTCAGTGTAGGGAATGGTTTGTGGGAGCAGGTTCATCGGTTCGTCCATTTTCATTTCTGTACACGTTTTGTTGCTTTGGCGTCCTGGCTTTTACGATATTGATTAAAAGCATAGGTAAGTTTCTATTAATGTTTTAATTTAGCTACTCCTTTAACAGTTGTTGCATTTTACAACAACTACTGTTTTATAGATACGTACAGTGTGTTAAATGCTTATAGAAACTTCAAAACAACCTTACTTTTATTTTTTTTATTTTTATACGTATTTTTTAGGTTACCTAGTTATTCCAAGCATACTTATTTTCCTTTTTTTTTAGTCAGTTGTTTTTTATTTAATAAAATGTCTAAAATAACCCTGTCTCTGCGTCATCTACGTAGAAAAATAGCGCAAAATGTTCAAGATGCTTTAAAGTCAAATCAATTTTTTTTTATTTCCAATGAATATAACATTAATAAAGCTTCGGACATTAATATATCATCTGATTCTATTATTTATAATAATTTCCAAGAAAATAGTACAAATTTAACTTCGGAGCTTTTAGAAAATATTTTACCTGAAATTGAGTTACATTTTGGTTATAGGAATGGTGGTGAACCAAGCGACTTAACCGACCGAACGATTAGGTGTGCCATGCAAGATAAGCTTAAGTTAGTTAAGGCCCGTCTAGGACACAACACATCCAAAGTGTTAAGCTACGATTTTTATTTTCATATATATATTTTGTTAGTTAAAGAAAAGTTTCGTTTAGTTTGTTATTCAGTATTTTAATGTTTATTTTTTTGTATTTATTTATTTTTTAGTATTTTGTTGTTTATTTTTTTTTAATTAAATATTGTTCTGTACATATAACAAGTGATCAAAAAAATTTTCTAAATATTTAGGCCAATTACAACCAAAATAGAAACACGAGTAATGCCTATTTCTGGTGTATACACACCTGCTATGGATAAAATCCAAACTATCATTTAAGAAATATTAACATTTTTCCATGGCCTCTTTTAGAAATTTTGTTTTGATAACTTTATTTAATTTGTGTTTGAAATACGCATTTTACACATTAATAAAAATCATACAAATATATCTAATATAGACGTATAGTAAAACAGGATAATTAAAGGTAGATAAAGTAGTAATGTTAGACGTATAAAAAATAAAAAAAATATACGTTTATAGGGCGGACATTTTCACATATATATTGGGTAGCATATCAACAGTATCCATACGTATATTGTAGTACATAAATAAACGTATTTTATACCAAAGTGAATTCGTATAAATATACTACAACTATAAATCTAATATAGACGTATAGTAAAAACGTTTAATTATAGGTCGATAAATTCTTAGTAATCGACGTTTATAAGGCGGACAGTTTCACGAATATATTTGGTAGTACATCAACCGTATTCATACGTATGGTAGTACCTAAAAAAATACGTAATTTATACTAAAGTGTGCTGCCTGGGTAAATAGTATATTCTAAATAGTATATTCTAAATAGTATATTCTGTAACAAGGTTGAAATGAAGTGAAGTTTGTATCGAATTTTCATTTCTACATAGTAACAGACTGTACTTTCTCCACGGCCAAAGACATAGCAGGAGATGAATATAGAAAAAGGAAACTTTAAACGAAATGAAATATTTCATCTAAGTTATGTTAGGCATGTTTTTATTTAAATTATTTTCATAATTTGTCAACTCAGGAGGAATATTATCAAATTCCATCTAAGAATCATATTTACCAATTTTTGAATTTAAGTTTAACAAACGCCGCTTGTCTTTTTTTTATTAAACAAATCGCATCAACCTTAAAGGTTATTAGCGAGAGGCAGTGTACACAGCATATTATATATTTACAATGTAATTTGCTTTTAAGAGTTATTGCTCCGTTCATGAGAACTAATTTGTCGGCATATTACTCCTATTATACCCCTACCTTCAAAATTCCAAGAACGAGTCGTCGCGTCGAGTCACATTTCCCCTATCATAGGAAATGGATCGGCGATTTATTTGGTTATAGCGGTAAATTGAAGATTTGAACGTATTTAGTAAAATTTTGAGCCTAAAAGAGAAAGTTATTTGTGAATTTTCCAATAATACTAAGAAAAGTAGTTAGTCAAAACATTCTTCGTTTAAGAACATCTGTTACGAAGGCAGTTTCTTATAGAAAAGAAAATAGTCTTAGCACTATTAATAACGTTTTGCTTTTAAAGAAAGACATATACAATTTGTCATATGATTGTACGTTTACGTTATCCGTAACGTACATGTTAGGCCGAGTTTTAACATTAACGAGGCAAGTTCGTATGATGGAAAACTTTTTCCAACACATTACTGTTATTTTCCGCTTATTATGTTCTAATTTAACAGATTTCCATCACACAAACTTGCCTCGTTACTGTTAAAACTTGGTCTAACATGTACATTACGGATAACGTAAACGTTCAATCATAGCAGCCAATGCAAGTTTTCATATTTTTGGTGATCATAAAAACTGTGATATTTATTTTTGTTAGAAGCATACAGATGAAACCAAAAACGAAATAACCAATTTCAGATCTAAACCTGAATTTTTTACAAGACTTCTACAAATTATACATGCTTTGTCAGATCACAGCAGAAGTCTATTACATGAAGTTGATAGTAATATTGTGGAACAATTTCATGCGACAGTCGCTAAGTTTGTAGGTGGCAAAAGAATCAATTATTCCAGAGGGCGCTCTTAGCAAAGTAGATGTTTTGCAGCAGTTGTATCATATAATTCGAAATTCAATAGCAATAATAATAAAAAAACCAAAAAAATTAGCTAAAATAAATGCGGTAACTAAGGGTGCAAAATTACTAAATATATAGCAATAGTAAACGACCAGCAACATGCGAGATTTACGATAATGGCGTCGCTTGAGCTCAGGCGCATGCGCTATATAGACATATATAAAAAAATATTAAATGTAAGTACCGAACAGCAAAGCTTTATTGTTTCGCTTACAAGGAATACCTAAACCTTAAATAAATAAACTACTAAAGCTAATCCCTAAATACAAAATTAAATAAATATAAGTATAGCAAGCGATAAGCAATAAGCAAAAAAAATAAATAAGACAATAGAGAAATAAATGTAAAATTATATAGGAACCGTGGTTGATTTTTCGACCCAGTCGAAACAGCCGATGAAAGCAGCACCAAAAGTAACCAAACCAAGCTATGGATGGCACCAACAATAATCCATATACTTGTGCCCACAATCAACGGTACTCCTCGGCATTCTCCAAAGAACAACTCGAAAGTCCCACAAGTAATACTAAAAACCCTAAAAATAAATACCATATTAAAAAAATATACATACTATGAATATTTTAAAACGCAAGAATCAGTGAAAGTTTCCTTTCTTTTTAAAAATTAAAAAGAATAAAATTTACCCAACGTCATTCTTTAAAAAAAAAAGAAAATTAACAAAATAAAAATTATCACTGATTGCGTCTGCCATCAAGTATAAATATTAATCGATAAACCCATAGAAAATTAAATTATTTGGCAACAAAAATTTTAAACTCGATAATCTAGGTAAAAAACATAATTGTGGTTAAAGCTAGAGGTGGGAACTAAAAATTAAAAAATATCATAATATTCACGAGATAACCCAATGAAACTAAATTATATAAAGTAGCAAGTAGTAGTTACTTACCCTATTAAGGGGTTTTTGTAGCAAAATCTGACGATGGAGCAACGGTTAACTGCTAAGCCTTCTGTTATTTTCTTCTTTACAATAAGAAAAGGAAATGTAGAGAAATATTAACGTATGTTACTGGTAGCAAAATCTGACGATAATAAAAAGATTCACCTCCAAGACTTCTGTTCGTTCCTTTCTTACTAAAAGTAAAGGAGAACGTAGATAAATATAAATATTTATTAAATTAACTCAAGTAACATATTAAATTTATTTGGAACGGTATCCAAAAGTGACCGCTAATGCAAAAAGGGAGGAAAATATATACAAATTGAATTATAATTATACTGTAAGGAAAACAGGAATATTTTTAAACACTAGTAATGAAAACTATAATATATAGACTTAAAATTACTTACCAATAAACGACGAAGGTAGCACTTGAAAAACACTGAGCATGTGAACTTATTTTATCCTTTTTCAAGAAATGATTTTGGGACAATATCACAAAAATACCATATCCAGATCACCAATATACTTCCCAAAATCGAAAAACAATTTCCAAATGGACTCCCTTTTAAGGATGACTTGGATAAGTCAGAATAATTTAGAAAATTGAACGAAGTCACTAACACCCAAGCTGCTGAACAAGTAACCAAAAGTGAGTACTTTAAGGGACTTATCGCGCAGATGCGCGAATTTTCCTGCCATGCAAGGCACAGTTCTACCGCAAACCATTAGATGGCCCTTCTGTACATATATTAAAAATTACAAAATACTACAAATTAAATAATAATCATTACATACTATTAACCTTATTAACTATACTTACACGTAACTAGCACTTAACCCATGATTACTCTTTCACAGAGGTAATATTTAATAAAAAATAAAGGCCTAGCAACACCGAAATATGGCATAAACGTTTGGCAACACCGTAATCATATGGTCTTCGAAACGAAGAAGAAAATGTGTTCAGAGTACAAAAATTCGGGCTTTATTAAAATAGAGATGGGACAAAATAAATTAAAATAATTCGATGCGATTTTAAACCGTTACAATCTATTCTAAAAACTATCTTCACAATCTAAAATCTTCTGTCTTACTTTTCATTTGCAGTTAAAGTGTATGATAGTCATTTTGATACACAAGTCGTTCGGGGTGATCTCTTTTCAGGGATTTGTTACAAATCGCATTTGCGCACAAACGTTTTTGTTTATTTATTATTGACAGTCGTGTCTTTGTCGGTTACAGGCTCCGCGAACAAAGCTTATACGTCGTATAGAACTCTCAGTCACAAAATTCATGACTATCTGCGATGCGGGCGTGGTATTCACAACCATTGGCCTGTAGCTATTACATAATAAATATTCTGTCTTTAGATTTAAAATAAAATATGTGTAACATATATAAGAGGTAAATGTTTCAGAATTTTCTTTCAATATCAAGAGCGAGAATGTTTTCGTTCTGTTATTGTAAGTGGTTTCGGAAAAACTACATTCAGTAGTGGCTGTGGAGAAAAATATATATTATTATGTAATTCATGTTGTACAAATTGGACGTAGTTTTTCTGGTACAATTAAAGAACGTAGTTTCTAAAAGATCAGCTTTTAGCATCCATTTGCTAACAGAGAAGTTACACCTATGGTATAAGAAGAAATCAGCGAGGTAATAACAATAGATATCACGCCATGTATAAACAGGCCATCGATGATTAAATATATACGAGGAACAGAAGAGGAGACAATAATAAATATACTAATGACATCTTTAATTAAATGAAATTTTTAAGAATTCATTCATTCATTGCCAGATCAGTCGATGTTTTAAGCTCATAATTTGTTTTCCATATAATTAAGGATCTACTTTTCAATAGTAATGACGCTGTAAGTGCGTATAATTAAATTAATCCAAATTCAAAATAAGTGTGACTTTAAAAGAAAATATTTTGAGAAAATTTTTCATATATTCAAGCAGTTTCATTGTACCTATTTAGACAAATTCAGCACGCCTCTTGTATAGTCTTAGATTTATCTGCCGTGGGTTTATAATGATGAAGACATGAAACGACTTTAAAATCCTTCCGAATTTCGTTAAATAAGCGATGCATCATATATACATACATATTTATTCAATTAAAGAAACACGTTTTTCAGAATTCAACATGAAATTGTTGACTTTCTCTGATAAATCCCGGACACACATGATTTATTATATGAGAGGAAAAAAGTGCCGGTGATTCAGATTTTTATGAAGAGATTGAAAAAGCATCTGGAAACCGACTGCAACACATACAAAAACCAAATTCTCTATTGATCCTCCAGTTCTTTATTGTTGATTCAAGTAATCGAAAAGTAAATTAAGCATATGAAAAAAAGCTTTTAAGGCGAACCAAGAGCCTGTAAAAAGATATCTGTTTTATTAATTCAAACAGAGAAATATATCAACATGCTTTCAACTCATTAGTATTAAAGGTACAAGGAAAAATCGGTTGTGGCTTTCTCTGTTTTATTTTTATATAATGAGATTTTATATTTTGATATACATAATTCATTTTGGTAATTTTTTGATAAGATCGTAATGTCAAGATTAAAGAATGGTTTTATTATGTGTTCTTTTTTTTCTTCATTTATTACCAAGTAGACATTGAAAGCCTGCGTGATTGAATGCGTGTAATAAATCTTATAGATTATAGTCCATTCATTGTATTCATTTTTTGCGATTAAATGTATACATTATTAATAACAAGTTATCATTATATTCATAGCGTATGAAAAAAATCAGAGTATGTACACATTTGCTTTGTCTCTTCTTTCTTATATTTTTTAATCTTTTCAAGTATCGAATTGGAATTCGGTTTCTTTCTGAACTCATTTCTTTCATTATTTTGTGTTTCTGGCTTGAATCCCTATCAAATTTTATCAAGTCCGATCTCTTCAATCTAGTCAATCTATTTCTTCCTGGGCTCTTCTCGTTTCCTTATTCTTAATTTTCTTTCTTCATTACTTTTCATGGCCATTATGTCAGTTATCATTCTTACTAGATGACCAATATCAGTTTACTTATTTCTTATTGATCTTTGTCATTATTGGTTCCTGTGTAGTTTTCTTGTATTTTTATTCCTTACTCTCCCCTATTTAGTTTACCCCGCTATTTCTCTCAAATGTTTCACTTCCATTGCGATTATTTGTGACTCATGTTTTTTTATAGTACCCAGATTTCGTTAGCATGTAATTATGGATATTATAATTATATTGTTGATGTTCATTTTTGTGTCTGCATCAATATCCATATGTCCTAATTTTGTTTTATCTAAGGAATGGTATATTTTGTTTAATTAATTTGCCCTCTATTGTTGCTTTCTCGGGTAATATAATTTGTAGGTATTCATAGGTTGTTACTCTTTTAGTGGTATGTTTTTACATTTTATGTATTGATTTTTCTGGCATCTCTCTGTTTTTGTTTTTTGATTTTCCTCGGTATCGCGTCACCTGTATATAGCAAAATGCTTAATCAAAATGGCTTTAAGTTTGTGTATCCTATTATCATGTCTGTGTGTTATGAACAGCTCTGGAATTACACTTGTATCCCTTCTTTCTTTAAAAACTCATCCGATCTTTATCCTCCTATCTGTACTCTTTAACAGTCTCATACGTGTTTTCATTCTATTGATCTTTCGACACTTTCAAGTCTTCCAAAATCTTCTATATTTTTTCTCGTTTCTTCTAAGTCTAAAGCTGGTCTTAGGTTAACAAATGATATATTTCTTCTCCTTCTATTGCTTTTAATTTTCTTCTCAAGATATTATGTGTTATTTATTTGTCTTTCTAGACTGAAAGCTGCTTGTTCCTATTCTAATTTTGATTCTACATATTCTCCTGATTTAGTCTTCATTATTGTTGTGAACATTTTAAATCTGATTTGGACTAAGCATCTTGGTCTATACGTTTTTACAGTCCCCTTTTTTTGTATGTTGGTAATATTAAGTTGTTTCCCAATCTATTGGAGATTTTTTCTCATGTTTCTCTGCATATACTCTACAACTATCTCTTTTGACCTAACCACATATTCATATTTGGAGCCAAGTTATTCTCGCTACTTAGATTTCCTACTTTAGTTTTATGTATGTCCTCCTATATTTCTTCTATTTCGTTTTCTTGAGGATGTTCATTTAATTCATCTCCGTCTATATTTCATATTTCCTCAATCAAAATCAATTATTACAGTGTTGCATCATGTGAAAGAAAACAAGTGGTAAGGGTGGAAGATAAATTAAGCCAAGAAATAGTTATTGAGTATGGTGTGCCACAAGGTACTGTTTTAGGTCCGATACTTTTTAATTTATATATTAATGGACTATTTAGTTTAAATTTAGTAGGAGACATAATAGGATATGCGGATGACATTGCAATTTTCTATGAAGTAGATACATGGCGAAATTTAAAGATGAAAGTGGAATATGATGTCAAAATAATAAAAGATTGGTTCGACTGTAAACTTTTAACTATGAATCTGGAAAACAAAATGTTTACCTTTTAGTTGTAATGTGTCTGGTTTGAGTGATCTGAACCACATCAACATAGAAATCCAGGGCATGACTTACGCTATTCAATCAGCAAAAGAAATTAAATATTTAGGAATACACCTCGATAGGCATCTAAGATAAAATTATCACATACATTATGTCACAAAAAACTACAAAAAATAATATACAAATTTAAACATATAAAAGAATACCTACCCACCAAAGATTTGAAAAACTTATATTTTGCACAAGTAGAAAGCCATCTCAGATACGGAATTACAGTATGGGGACAGCCTTACGTATATACATAAATCAACTTCAAGTTGTAAGGGGTTTTCTCGCCTCTGAGAAAATTGTCCCTTACTAATGGCGCTGGTTACGGGCGGCCCTCGGGCGCCATATTTTTGGTTGTGGTTTACTACACAAATTTTCGAAGCGGCATCGAAAGTACTCGGGCAGCTACAGATGGAGATGAAAAATTCCAGGGGTCAAAGGTCACTTAAACACAGGTAATGGTAGGCCACAAGTAACGGGCTTTAATCGTTGCTTGGGCCGGTACAGAATTTATCACTAGCTGAAATATAAGGGGTAAATAAAGTAAGGAATTATAACCAGTAATACGGCAAGGTAACGTTGATACATATATTGTTTCTAACTATTTACAAAATCAAAAGAAATAAATTAAGGTATTTCAACGCTCACCCTCGCAATAATAGGTATAAACCCTAAACAAAAATAAACAAACAAAACGGCCTGAAATGACTTCCGAATAGCCTCGATCAGACGTAAAAAATGAAATCAATAATTGTTGTAATCACGGTCGCAGGAAAAGTTTATTATTGAACCGTCTATTCGGTTGTTGAACTAAAAATGCAACTTGCTATTTCGTCCAGGAGAAATATTAATGCAGTCGTAGGAAAAATTTACTATCAGACTATTTTTACGGACGCATGAAAAATTAATTATTTTAAAGTTTAATCTTTAAATAAACTAAAATGTAATTTACTATTTTTCTACGGAAAATCATAGTTACGGACGTTGTGAGAAAATTTGGCGCTTCTATTTAAAATTGACGAATCACATCAAAGACCCAGGAGAAAGGGAAAGTAATAGAAAACACGATTTATACTGGCTTCAAACAAATCCAAACCGTTAGAATTGCATTTTAAGTGATTCTAATACGCGTTTGCAAAACTTTTGTATTCCTTATGTTATTAAATATTTTTAGTTATGTAATAGTAGTTTACGTTATAAGCCCGTTTCCCAGATCTCTACGTGCGAGCACGTAGAGATCAGGTAACTGACGTGTATCGTACAACGTTTTATGATATACTTCAATTTACTACATGTTACAACCTAAAATTGAACAAAATTTTATCATTTGACGCCATCATTACAAGTTTCCGAATGTGACTTAAAATAATGACAGTTCATTGATAACTGACAAACATACAATAATCAATAGTAATCAACAGAGGTTGGTTACCCTGATATGACATTGTAGTATATCATAAAAATATAACATAGACGATTTGGTTCAGCCTATAGACATTATTTGTAGATCCGTCCCTGCACGGTAGTGCACCAAAATGCATAAAATTCGTAGTATCGTTATGACTACAATATGTTTTTGTGCTGAGACTGTCGTTTTTACAATTACTATACAACATGGTATGCCTTATCTGCAATTTAAATCTTCATATAATTCTAGATATAAAATAAGTTTAAGTGCTACTGGTTGCTGCTGGAATATCTTATACTTTACACCCAACCGGTTTAGAGCTTTTTTATCATTTGGATTTATTATTGAAGCCATAACTAGAAGGCGAGTTAAAATAAATAGAAGAAACCACGTTCCATCGTTGTTTTATTAAATTTGTATTTGTTAACGTGGGTGATAACGAAACATGCAATTTCGTGATTTTACTGTTTCCAGACCAATTTTGAGCATTTACTCGCTTGAAATGAATTACTGCCTTATTTATTTATTGCGGTAAGAATTAATGTTTTAAAATTCCAAATAAATCTGGACAATAAGCTTTTCTACTAATAAGTTCTAAAAAGAGCAACATAAAATATTTAACTTAAGGGGAAATTAACGCTTGAGTTTTGACACAAATGTAGAGAGGCGGCTGATAACACATTACAAATTGACGGATTACTAACATTTCACTAATCATAAAGTGGGATTTTGCCCTGACCATGGTTTAGTTTTAACATTTCATGTAGCCAAAATTCTCACAAGCGGCGAGAATGTTTTCAAAAAAAATCTCATCTCTCATGGTATTTCAAAAGATTATTTAACAGTATAAACAGAAGAGTTTTTTAACAATATTTGCTTTTTTCCCTAGATTAGATTAGATTATATTAGGGGTTGGACGTTATTTGTCCTTGTCCACCGCTAACTTTTTCAGATCTTTTAATTGTGGGACTCCGTTTGTTTTAGAGTATGTCGTCTAGCCTGGTCTTTTTTATTAGACTTATCAGCTTTGACACTGGCTCCCGTATGTAGTTGCATGTATTTGGCTTTTCTTCGCCCAATGTTAGAAACCTCATTCGAGCCAGGCCTTCACAGGCACAGGACGTGGAATGATGTTTCCTCTTCTTCTTCACAGAATCTGCACAAAGTTGCTTTTTCTGCTGGATTGATGACACTCATGTGCCGTTTGAGGCGAGTGTCCAGTAAGAAGGCCTACTGTTATCCTAACGGTTTGACGATTTTGATCCAGTAGGTCTTTCGTGAACTTGGCCGATGGTTCCTTGATAAACTGTTTGGCCTGTCTCAGTCTTGGATAGTTGTTCCACCATTCCTGAGACTCTTTTTGCATCCATTATTTAATGAGTGCCTTGCACAATGTCTTAGCAACTCCACAGAAGGGTCATGGGTCATGGCCTTATCTGAGTCTTCTCGGGCTAATTCGTCGGCTTTTTCGTTGCACTGATATCCCTCTTGGCCTGGAACCCAGGCCAGGGTCACCTTATATCGACTACTTAGCTCTGTCAGGTCTTCTAGACAGTCTTTTACCAGTCGTGATTTGATTTCTGGTGAGAAAATTGCCTTTAGAGCTGCTTGGCTATCAGAGTATATGGCAATAGTTTTGCCTGATACTTGCTGATTTAATATTTATCTTGCACAGTGTTGTATAGCTATTAGCATATTTTCCTAAACTCAGCGAAATCGTTGTTTTCAACTTGGGTCCATAGATTCCAGCACCGGCTCCTTCCTTGGTTTTTGAACAGTCTGTGTACCAGACGAGTTTAGCCTGTACGGGAGGTTTCTGCTTCCAGGATTCTCGGGCTGGTATTTGAATTTTAAATTTTTTTTTAAATTTGTATGTGGTTATGGCTCTATCAGTAGGCATTGCTAGAATATTATCCTTTTTTACTTGCTGATATAGCCTCGTGTGGTCGGCACTATGTAGTTCGCTTATTGGGTTTTGTCCCTGCATTAGCCTGTGAATAGCTGACCTGGTTTCTCCTTGTATGAAGATGTGCAGTGGCGTGAGATTTAATAATACCTCCATTGCTGCAGTCGGCGTAGTGCGCATGACCTCAGTAGCACTTAGACAGGCAAGCCGCTGAATGCTAGTTAGTTGGCCTATTGCACTTGCCTGCTCAGTTTTGGTTACCCACGCCACTGCGCCATAGGTTATCATGGGTCTTATTACCCTTATTACCTCATTTTGGGGTTTAGACCCCAGTTTATCCCACATATTGTTTTACAGCTTACGAGAGTTAAGATAAAGTCGAAAGTGATGCCGAATCATCATTTACAATGAATATTTGAGCAACCAAAATGATTTTTGTCCATTTTTCGTCACCTTTTTGAAAAACTTCACAATGACGTTCCGCGGGATTGAATAAAAACCACATACTTTGATTTTCTTTTACTGAAAACACTGCATCATTCTCAGAGTAAGTAAGGCATCATTCAGTATTTTTATATAGTTCATTTTGATTGGCGTATGATAGAGACAAAAGAGAATTGTCATTGGTTGATGTATTGTATCGTAAAATAGTCTAATACATCTTATTCTTTAAATAGATTTTAGCATACCGTGTTTGTGTTGGATCTAATTGATTGTCTATTGTGTTTCAGAAGTTATTGCAATATTTATATAAAAATTAATGTCCTTGAACTTACATTCATTTGAATCGGCATTGGAACTCGGGATCTCTACAGGTGGCCTATAATTACTTAGTGCTCAAAATCAATATTAGAAATGAGTAACCTACTATATAGAAATACGGAAAATTGGAATCTATTATATTTACAGATTCACAAGGAATACTCGGTAATGCCAGAGCAGGTTGATTGACGTTCTCCCTAATTTATTTATCATTTTAGCACACGTGGTTATTAATGTGTCTAACCGTAATTTTAGATTATGTTCGATCTAGAACATATAGCGTAGAAACATGCAATAACATTGATTACTGATAATACATGTTCATCGTAATTTGTGTAGTTTGTTCTTTGACAAGGCACATCATAATGTTTATACAGGACGATTCGCTTTGTTTCTTATCGGTATTTATATGGGATGAAATAGTAGTTTGTTTAACAATGTATATGATGTATATGATGACCAAGAAGATAAAAGTGCGATATGTAAAATCCACTCGAGTTTTACAATAAATTTTTTCTACCACCCATTAACGAAAATCTACAAAAACTTTGTTTCTTATCGGCATTTATATGGGATGAAATAGTAGTTTGTGTAACAAGGGTGGATATGATGAAGAAGAAGATAAAAGTGCGATACCAAAAATCCACTAGAGTTTTAAAGTAGATTTTTTTCTATCACCCACTAACGAAAATCTACAAAAACTTTGTTTCTTATCGGCTTTTATATGAGATGAAATAGTAGTTTGTTTAACAAGGGTGTATATGGTGACCAAGAAAATAAAAGTGCGATACGGAAAATCCACTCGAATTTTACACTAGATTTTTTTCTACCACCCACTAACGAAAATCTACAAACATTTTAAAACTAATTTAGTAGTTAAGATAAATATTTATTTTTTTTTTAATAATTTATGACATTTACTAATGTTATAAATTAAAGTAAACTTAAAAAATGTGTTTAATTAGACTTCATCCTGGATTTGAACAGTGCACATTTCGCATGAAAACTCTATCTCTGCGCCAAAGAGACAAATCATTTTTGTTTAATACTGATAATTGGATTGGTTTTAAATACATTTTATTAAATATTATGATTTATTTGTAAATATAAACGAATATCTTGTGGAATGCTATTATTTATAGATTCTTTACGTTTTTTATTATTTAATCTCAATAGCAAAAAAAATACTGGTACTCGGCATACCCTGTCAAGGTTATGCCGACGACATAGTCATATTTGCTAGAGGCAAGTTTAGAAATATCCTGTGTGATATAGTCCAACTAGAACATACTAAAAGATGGTGCTGTAAAGTGGGACTTAGTATAAACCCTAGTAGCCTTTTCAAGGAAAAGAAAACCATTAAATTAGACTATAGATATAGAATGGAAAAATTAAGTCAAATATCTAGGCCCCTAACCCTAGACAACAAACTTCTCTGGAACACACATGAGAAGGAAGTAGTAAATAAGGCCACAAAATCACTAATGGTATGCAGAAACATTGCTGGTAAACGATGGGGATGTAACCCAAACATAGTGCGATGGATATATATTGCAATAGTGAGACCAATCATCACTTACGGGGCTATAGCTTGGAGTAACAGAACTAGTTTAGCTACTACTAGAGCTAATATCCCAAAAGTATAAAGACTAGCCTGTGTTTGCATCAGCGGTGCAATGAGAACCTGCTCTACGGCCGCAATGGAGGTGATCTTAAACCTCACCTCTCTACATTTGATGATATAGAAAGGCGTAAAAAAACACGATATAGAATGATTAGGAACGGATTAATCAGACGAATGGCTACTTGCTTTAGGACCAAAGATACCTGGGACATGCCCCAAGATGAAATACTAAAGAAGTACCGTTTGTGAAAAACCATAGAGCTGGGCTGCAAGACAGAATGGAACCAAGAATCCATCACGCTTGCAACTGAGAGACATGCTATTCAGTGGTATACGGACGGTTCCAAAACCATAGAAGGAACTGGAATAGGAGTGTATGGGCCGAGAACCAAGAACTCCGAAAGCTTGGGAAAATACCCAAGCATCTTCCAGGCGAAAATTCACGCCATCGAGAAGTGTATTCAGTTAACCATCGAGAGAAACTATCATAGACAAGAGATTATCATCATGTTCGATAGCCAAGCAGCCATCAAAGCGTAATCAGCTTAAAAATGGTCTGAAGATGCAGAGAACAATTGAATGAGCTAGGCGAGAAAAATAGAGTTACGCTCACTTGGGTCCCGGGACATAACGAGATACCGGGTAACGAGATTGCAGACAGTCTTGCAAGGAAAGGGGCTCAAACACCCTTTGTAGGATCTGAGCCGTTCTGCAGTATCAGCAGTAACATATTATTAAAAGAGATTAAAAAAGAATTGGGCAGTAGAAGAACCAATAATTGGGACAATCTCTTGTGGCTGAGACAGGCTATAATACTTCTGGGTGAATATAACCAAAGAAGATCGGAAGCCTGCATCTGCCTGAACAAGAATAGGCTACGTATTGTAACAGGGATCCTTACCGGGCATTACCAACTAAAAGGATACCTTAGTAAACTGGAGGAGGACGAAACCTTCATTCACATTCTAATTGAATGTGTAGAATTCAAAAATCCAAGTGCACTATACCTAGTAGGAGGATATCAAATAAAAGAGGGAAATTTTCCTAACCTGAAGCCACTTCAAATCCTACACTTCCTTGAAAAGATAGGATTGGAAGGGTCATTATAGGCATTTAAACATTTCCTTGGTGCACTTCATTCTCAACATAACATAACATACAAAATGATTTACCAGCGTACTTGGAAGGGGCAAATTTAGAAATAAGGCAAAATATGTGGTATTTACAAGATAATGCTTTAGCGCATTTCGATAATTGAGGGAATATCTTTTCGGTGTGTACCCTGGACGTTGGATTGGAAGGGGCCTTGATGCACCTATTTCTTGGCCAGCCAGAAGTCTAGATCTTAACCCTTTTGACTTTAGCTTGTTGAGTTTTACGAAAGAGGATGTGTATTCTGTTGTAATAATCGACGTAAAACAACTAAGGCATCAAATCATTGAAAGAGCAAGTCGATTTCGTCAGAAGATAATGATTTTTCAAAAAAAAAAAATCAGTTTTCCTTTTTAAAACGATGCCAAATGTGTATTCAGAAAAATGGAGGCCATTTTGAACATTTATTGTAGTAAAGACTACACATTTGTACCTATTTTTATTCTTGCGAATAACATGAATACTTACTCAGTTATGACTTACTTTTTGTTACTGAAAATGTTTAAAGGATATCGAAAAAGGGGCCACATCTCGTAAAAACTGGTTTTTCGAAATAGTGCTAGGAGGAAAAAAATTTAACAAATGATGTAAAAAACCAATGGTGTCACAATACTAATTTATTTGTAACGCGTAGAAAAGTTTGGTGGTTTTTAGGGGTTCAAACCCCCCGATAATATTTATGGGCTTTACAGATTTCGTGGTTTTATATGAAAAAGATGCTCTTACGATAAGGAAGCCATGTATACGGTTTCAATGCAAAATGTTAAACAGTTCATGAAATATTGGAGAAAATCGATTTTCATTTTGTACTTTCCAAGGGCTGTAACATTTTTTGTGTGCACATTTGCATTAAGGTAAGTTATGTTCAATCGAGTTATTTTTGACCCCAGAATATGTGGTTCCATTTATGACTTACCTTTTTGTTACACCCTGTATATATTTTCTACTAAGATAATATTTTTTGTGTTTCTTGAAAAAATCTTATTACAGACATATATCGTTTTTGTAAAAAAGTCTAATTAATTTGTATTTAACTAAATTTTATGCAAATGTACAAGAGTAGTACTGTCTACGATTAGCTAACGAAGGCAAGACAAATTGTTGAAAAGTAGATCCTTGAACAGGATAAGTACGATTAAGCATAAAAGTTATATACTTTATTAATATTCTTGAACCCTTGCAATTTGATCATTCCATAAACGCATAAAAGTGTTTACAGAAAATAATTTGGTTTAACCTGCAAATTGATTGACTGGATTATATCGGCCATCTCATGCCCTTTTATATTTAAATATGTGCCATATACTGGCCAATTCAATTTTACCTAAATATCTTGAAGGTATTTCCCTTACTGCTAACGAGTAGTGGTGTATTATCGTGCACAAACACACTCTCAGAATTAGTCTATGTACCTACTTTTAGGTCACGATCCCGCCCTTATATCACATTACGCTCCGATCAATAATTAACCCTATACCAAAACTTTCAATTTGTCGAAGTTCCATTTTAGTCAATAATCACCTGAGCTTCTGTAGTCTGACAACTCTAGGATTCCTCGGAGTATTATTTCATACCACTCAATATATATCTAAGAGTTCTCTGGCAAACTGTAACCTGGCAAACACGATATTCTCTGGTCATAGTTGGAAATCCAGCAGCTCTATTCTTGACGACTCGCAAATTTCAAGGTCACTCGTAAAGTCTGACATTACGAACGAAATAGCAAATTGTGTATTCTTGATTATACGCAACACATTCGAGTACTCGCATAAATCTGCGAGTGGGTATTATCAATCGTAAACTACTTGCGTGTGCGTTTAATGAATTGACTTGTGTCATATGTGTTTAGTGTTTAATTTAAGAGATATTTTTTTTAATGGATACTCGTACTGGACTTACTAGAAACCTTGAAGATGCGATTATACCACGGTTATACCAGTACAGAGACATAATTCGTCCCAAAATAATAATTCATTTAAATGAACATCAGTTTGTGCAAACATTTAGAATTTCAAAAGAATTGTGTCAATTTTTAATAAATACACTCTCGCCCTATATGAGACCTCAGATTAAATATAAATTAACATATTTCATTTATTTGGTTAATAGTAGGTTTCTGATTTTGTAGGTTTTAGTAGCTTTAGGGTTTTTTTGCACCAGGGAAGTTGTAACATGGACATTGGTAGAAGTTTATTTGTATCGGTTTCCCGGGCATCAGTGTATCGACACCCTGAAGAAATCAGCAGTGCTTTAAATGAACCAGATTATTTTTAACAAATTTAACATTTACCAAGAAATTTTTAAGAGCTAAATGCAGTCAGATAATGAAAACTGTCAATCCATGATACAAAATATTAGTATCATGCTGTCATTCAGCGTGTCATTTTAATATAATTGTAACGATGCCAAAGTGAGAATGTAGAATATTCGCAAGTAATTGCGAAGGGGTCTCAAGAATATAATTTTAGAAAACTATGCGTAAATGAACCCTTCGCAAGGTCGAGTATACGTGTATTTGCGAAGGATGTCAAGAATAGCGCTGCTGTACTGTTTGGCGAAAAAAACAGTAATTCAGAACAATCCGGAAATTCATTTTAGAGGTTCTACGCCACTGACTTGGTCTCCTTGAACGTTGCTTTCCTTCGTATAGCGTGTACGGGTTATTTCATTTTTAAAATCCCTATTTTTAAGCTATTGCATAGCTTTTATCGCGGGCTTTGAGCGCGGCGACCAAATTAAGAAATTCCATAACGAAAACAAACCTAACACCCCCCCACTCCGACCGGCACAGCGGTGCGGCGTTGAAAGCCGTGGAAAGTTTTATCCGACCCTATTCGTATTAGTATGAAGCGGAGTTAAATATACGTCTGCGGACTGGAACGTTCATGTAATACAAGAACTAGAAGAGCTTTCTATGGCTTCTAATAAATTGTTATCACAAATGTTCCCGGCTGGCGTAAATATTAGATATTAATTTTTTTGCAAGATTTATAAAATATTAATTTTTATTTTATCAGTGTTAACTATTTCATTATTAAGCTATTGCATAGATTTTATCGCGGGATTTGAGCGCGGCGACCGAATCAAGAAATTCCGTAACAAAAATAAACCTAACACCCTGGAAAAATCGAAAAATCGAAAAATCGAAAAATTGAAATATCCAAAAATCGAAAAATCCAAAAATCCAAAAATCGAAAAATCGAAAAATAAAAAAATCGAAAAATCGAAAAATCGAAAAATCGAAAAATCGAAAAAACGAAAAATCGAAAAATCGAAAAATCGAAAAATCGAAAAATCGAAAAATCCAAAAATCGAAAATCTAAAAATCGAAAAATCGAAAAATCGAAAAATCCAAAAATCGAAAATCTAAAAATCTAAAAATCGAAAAATCGAAAAATCGAAAAATCGTAAAATCCAAAAATCAAAAAATCGAAAAATCGAAAAATCGAAAAATCGAAAAATCGAAAAATCGAAAAATCGAAAAATCGAAAAATCGAAAAATCGAAAAATCGAAAAATCGAAAAATCGAAAAATCGAAAAATCGAAAAATCGAAAAATCGAAAAATCGAAAAAACGAAAAATCGAAAAATCGAAAAAACGAAAAATCGAAAAATCTAAAAAGAAATTCCGTAACGAAAATAAACCTAACACCCCCTACTCCGACCGGCACAGCAGTGCGGCGTTGAAAGCCGTGCGTCGTCTAACGTCGTTTCAGTTCAGCAGACTTCGGCACGGTGTTTGTGTGCATGCGACTAGACGTATGCGTGTAGACTAGCTGCTAACTGCTCATAACTGATTCTATCTTTTTTAGATATAATTTCGGAAAAATTGAATTTGAAAATGAATAATAATCCACAAGAATTCACAAAAAAATATGGGACCACCATTGACGCGGTATTTTCCAGATATTTGGAGGATATCAAGTCTTAAACTTATGTTTCTTATTTCAGTTACCATAAACCTATAGTTTCAATGATAAAAATTCCTGAATAACCTACATGTATTGTGATAATAAAAATATTTTAAACAATATTAACTTCTCATTTATTGAATAAAAGAAAAAATTTGTTTTCTTATGCCACACGTATTTTTTTTTTTTTTCTATCCGAACTATTTTTCACACTTAATTTTTTTTATTAGGTATTGTTACTGAATTTTGATGCCAGCGTATGGGGTATTAAATAAAAGTTCTTTGAAGCACGATTTAAAACAAAAATGTATAGTACGTTCGTTTGTGTTACTTTTTATTTAGCACTTACTTAAAAAACCGCTTAAAAATTGATATCCTCCAACTTATCTCCAAAAAATAGAAAAAAATCACTAACGTTGAGAATAAGTTGTACATTAAACAAAAATTATCAAGATTGCATTCCGTTTTTTATACAAAATAAAAAGTTGGTTGGTTCACTTCATACCTGTTGTTCGAGTCGACTTCCAGGAAAATCAGGTTGAGCACCTCATGGCAGTACGTATAGGACAGCATCTGCAATTTGTAGAACTGATCTATGCTACCGTATACGATGGCAAGTACCTACTGTGAGAAAGGAAATTATGTAGTGGAGTGATGGACATTGAAGAGGAAGCACTATTGCTTGTACTTTTGGTACGTAAAAACGATTTTAAAAAAGTGAGAGATTTTGGATTAATTCCATTTTGAGCTTCCGTACTTGGCGATGACTGTTATTATGTCTAGTCATAGTATTTGTTTGTTATAGTGTTATAGGATAACTTAAAAAATCCCTGGCAACTCTTCGTCTTCTTGTTTCATCCAAAGTAAAGTTCTTTTATCAAGTTTGTCACTAACGATGTTGTCAGCTAATGAAAGGGGGCCAGGTCGAAAAAGTTTGGTTGACAACCGCACATTGTAGTCCGTTTATTTCCCTACTTTGTATCGGCGCGCCTGGCAGAACAGAAAGTAGCACTTTGGCAGTTGAGACAGAAAGCGTCCCGTCAGCGGAGCACGCTAATCTGTCGAAACTGCCAAAGGATTTTTGACTCGAATTACACAAGATTTTTTCTACGATTGCACCAAAATAAAATAAATAATTCAATTTTATTAGAAATGGGTTACCTTTTTTCGGTATAATATTGTATGTTTATTCGACATATTATGCCTACTTTTCAAAAAGAAAAAAATGTTTGATTATGTACTTATATATCGGTAATTTATGATTTAATGATTTAATTACGGAAAATACTGTTGGATGATTAGGAAGTCACTTAAAATATTTTAGATTAGCCTACATTTTGTTTTAAATTACCGATTAGGTTTCTTTTATTTAATTCAAATAGACAAGTGACTGCCAAAGTTACTCTGGCGCACGGGTGTGCCAATAATGTTAAATTATGACAATTCGCGGAAAATGTCAATATTCTAGTTGGATTTGAATGTGCAAAAGCCTACTTTGGATAGTGATTGTATAAACAAACACAAGTATTGTTTATTATTACCTACCTATACTAGATACCCAGGGTAGCTGTTTCCCCTGTAAATAGTTGGTAACATGCAGCGCGCTAAGCGCGATATGATAAACTATAATTTGGTACAGTTCGTAAAGTAGAACACTACTAAGTAAAGCGATTTAAAAAATGGTGGGCTTCAAAATTTATAAAATTTGAATAATTTTCAAGTAACATTTTCCTATTTTACAGCTTCTACTTACAATAATTAAAACGAATTAATTTTTATTGTAAGTAAATGCTGAAAACGGAAAATGTCACTTGATTTAAATGAAAAATAAAGAAACATTTGTAATAAGTTATTTTATTTACATAATAGGTAACTATGTCATTACATTATATATTCAACAGCATATTCACAATATAAACACTATAATTACACACTAAATTATTGAAGCATAAAAATTCAACAATGTGACAATTATTTTATTATTAACAAAAACTTATTATTACACAAAATAGTAATTTTTCACAGAAAACAAAATAATAATTAATATTTACAATTAATTTAACGTAAAAACGTTATACATATATTTTTTGATCTTAATTTTCCTTACTAAGTCAATCAATTTTTTATGATCAATTCAATTTTAATTATTATATTGTTTTATATTTATATTATGAATTATATATGTAAAGTTAAAAGATTGTTTTATGTCTGATTTACAAAAACTTTAAATTATTTATTCTAAATCTTTGTCAAAGTTTATCAGGCAACTAAATTTTAATGAATGTTCATGCAACCTACTTAGGCATTTCTTTTACTGAATCCTTCATCCATTAATGTTTTTAAGCTCTATTGAGTTGCCTAAACATATACAAAGACTAATTGTTTTGAAATTTTATTGGCTAAGCAACTCTATTACTGAACCATTCTTTTGCCCTTTTACTCATCTAACCATCTATTTCAGTCCAGCTTAGTTGCAATGCCCATTGAAAAAGTCTCCATACACAGGAATATCTAAAACAAAACAAAATAATATAGCCCAAGAGCCCACTGTAAATTTTTACCGTCATTGATAACGAAATGAAATATACCCCAAAAGCATGTAAAAACGCTAATTTTGTTTGCCCTTAAAGTTTTCCAGAAAATAACATTCAAATATATCTCGATATATATCGTTAAAGGGAAACATTTTTTTCCTCTTAACATCGCACAAAAACATCTATACACGATTAGTAGGTAAAAATCATTAAAAATATGAATCAATTTTTGCTGATTTAAAAATTTATTTGTATGCCTATTGTTGTGATTTACAGGTTGCCATTGTCTAACAAGGGTTTATAATTATTATTGACTATCTCTGCAAATGGTCTATACAATACCATCCTTCTTCGTTTCACACGTAAACATGGTTTAAAAGGTAAGTAAAATTATTATTAATTCAGGTTTAAAAGCTAGGTTCACAATGAATTAGGATTGTAATTTTCAGGGAAAACACAATTGTCACTGTCATGTGTTATGTGATTTTTTGAATATAAAACAATTTTTTTTAACCTCTACTCAGGATAGGGATTGGTACAGGTACAATTTGGTAAAATAAAATGTTGTTACATGCCTTTGGAGCATATTTCATTTCGTTATCAGATGACGGTCGAAGGCAAGAAAGCAACCAGCCAAATACTTTTTGGACCTGGCCCTTCTATTGGCCTGACAAAATCGGTAGCAGACCTAATCAAAGAATATTCCCTTGTAAAATTTAAGGAAAGGTGGGAGGAAATAAGAAACTTCAGAGTTTCCAGGGAGCTCTTAAGTTATCCTGACGTCACTGCAGCAAACAAATACTTGACTATGACTCGACAGAATCTGCGCTTGTCACAGGCATTCTGACTGGTTATTGCCAAGTACGAAAGCATCTCCATATCATGGGGCTGTCAGAATCCGCACTCTGCAGAGGGTGCGAACAAGAAGATGAGACCATCGAGCATATCCTTTACGATTGCTCGACGCTCTTATTTATTAGAAGATTTATATTCGGCGAGTATCGGCTAACACCGGCTGATATAAGAGAAGCACCTCTTGGCGACATTGTCAACTACATTAAATCTGTAGACTGGCTCACGAGCTAGGAGGTGCCTATCTTTTTAGGAGGATGCACAATGGGCCTAATGAGGCCTTAGTGCCGTGGGGTAACCCACCCTCCACACATAACAGATACAGATGCAGATCCGCAGTCAAGGTAAACCTAAATTTAATCACACACAATAACAAAAATCGATCTTATATCATTAAGTATTTACTGAGAAAATTATTCAATATCCTTTAAGACTGAAACGCATATAGATGACATGTTAGGCCAACATAATCGGTTCTTTCACTTCTATTTAGAGCACGATTTTGGTGTTGGCTTTACAACAAATACACTTTTATGTTTTATGAATAACTAGTTGGAGAAGTGACTTTAAAACAGCACGCTGACCGGCGAGCTAAAACATTTCAGATACGATTCCTATATCACGATATTAAATTTGTCCCTTTTATCCAACTGCCACTGTCTGGAGAAAATTATTGATTTTTGTTGTGCTTTTCCAAATAGTAAAATTTTTATAATATAATATTTTATTCGTTCGTACGTGAATGATTTCCCTCATTTTCTGTAGTAATAGTAATATTTAATTCATTAAAGGTCAGCTTATCAACACAATATCATCCTCGTAAACGAAATTACCAACTTCTGCGGGTGCCGAGGGATTTTCGTGCACATATTTAACACGAAAACGTGGAATTTTAGATGACAAGATTACAGCTCGTCTATTCTCTGCACCTTTGTGAGTACCAATTCCCAGTTTTTTTTTACCAGCTTAATATCATATTTGTGTTCCGGGTTAAGTAAACAGTTTAGCTACGCGATACGCTTTGTAATGGAGAATTATAAGTTCATTTTACAATGGCCATGAACATCAAAAAGTCATTGTTGGTATGGGAAAGACTTAATGGCGTAACTAAAGTTAAATAAATATGTTTATAAAAGAATTTCGTAAGGTGGTCAATAAGATATTGTTTTTTTTTTATTTGAGTCAATGTACTTGTTAGTTTCTATTCAATGCAATTGATAAATAATAATAAATAGTGTCACGCTTAATGATTGGGGGGTGGTAATGATTCTTTTTTGTGTGAATAGGGGTCGTCGCTTGGCTTCGAGAGGTAAAAATAGATAATCACCCACTTCCGCTAAGCGCGCTCTAGCCGATGTTAATCTCAAAAAGCTCAGATTAACTTCTTGGTTTAGAAGGAATCTGCGCCACTTAAGATGAACCTCGGGTGATTTAAATTACCGTATAGAGAGCTAAACTAGTAATAATAGAAACACCATGTATAAAAAATTCACTAACACTTTATTAAATGTCCTTAATTAAAGGACTCAATAGATATAATACAAAATCGATATAATAATAATAATAATAAAATTTGGGGTCCTTACCTCATTTTCCGGGTGCAGTCACAATTTTTATTTTACTTTATATATAATTATATTTTTATGTTTTATATTTTATAAACCCCGATTATTTTCCCTGTGATCGATCGCGACCACCTTTTTGCTGTCCCGCAAAACTCTCAATAACCCACTAAAAAAAACCGACTTGATTCGATTTCGCAAGACTTCCACAATTCTCGAGTCAGCACAAAGTTCATTAGTTTTTAACTTAATTGTTTTGAAACTATGAAATGCATTCTCTACGATTTAAAAGTATTTCGAAATCGACCTACTATTCAGAAATAATTTAACATACAGGATGTTAAATTATTTACTGAGCCGAATAAAAATAATTTAATTCCATTTAAGGAATAATTGTAACAATAGTCTTTTTTTTGTATTTAGAGTAAATTTTTATTTTTTAAAAATTATTTGCAAAATTAAATCAATCCTACGTTCAAATTAAGTGTTTTACCACAGAAATAATGTAAATAGTAAAATCCTTTTAACTTTTAATTCAGGGTATTATTTATAATTTTAATAAAATCTATTAAAAGAGTATTCCGTATATTATTCCGGTCAAGATATAAGAGAATGGTTATCAGCAGCTTAAGGATAAGTAAGTAGGTACTTCTTTACACTGGAAAGAAATTATTCAGGTCCGCATTATAGATAATATCTAATTTTCAGTACAAAATTAAAAATACCTAGTAATAATTTATATTTTTCAAAGGAAAATTCTCAATCTTTATATCTATAATCTGTAATTCTCAGAAAAAGTAAGTTCGTATTTATTTATACCATTAAAAAAAAACTCTAAATAGGCATATTCTTATTACATTTTCTTTTGAGCTGACTATTTTACAAAATACACTTACTGTATTAAAATTAAACCAGTCCACATTAATTAACAGACTTGATATATCAGTAAGCCGGCATTTTTTTTTGAGTTTTTCTAAATTGTATATTAATTTCAATCAGAAATATATGTATTTTGCAAGGTTCAAATTAAAAGGTTTTTGAATGGGGCATGTTCAAAAATTTTGAATTTTTTTAATGAATAATAGAGTTCAAAATAAAGCTACATTGAAATTTTTTTATCTATTCATTTGCCCAAGTTATTAATTTTTTTAAATTTATGGCGTCACCGGGAATAGACCAATAGGAACTAGCCACACAACGTTGCCAGTTAGACGGTATACGAAAAGTAATATACGTTCGTTTGTGTGCACCGTCTTATTTTTAGACTTCTAAAATACCGTTAAACAAATATCTTTTAAATATAAAATATTAAATGTTTTTAAAAGTATTATTTATGTTTAAACTTTCACCATATTTATAGTTTCATTGTTTTAAAAAATGACAACTAATAAACAAGAAAATGGAAATGCGGCAGCACTGCATGTTTCATCTGTAAATCAGAAATTTTTGTGTTGTCAATCGATAATTATGCAAGTTTGATGTTTTTATAAATATTATGAGTATGAAAAATGTTTCCTCCCAAGATGTTATAATGATTTACATTTTACATTCATTATTAAAAATATTTATTAGTGTTGCTAGAAATATGAAAAGACGAAAATTATTATCATTACATAGAAAGGCTTCAAGGAACAGCTAAATTATTTTGTTGAGGTTTGTATCTATACTCTTTATTAAAATAATAATGTTTTATTGTAATTTAATTATTCAATTATCTACCATTGTATTAACGATGTTTTTTTCTTTTTTTTTTTAGATGATTTTGAAAACTGTTCATTTTTTAAATGATGGATAAACCTTTACATATAAGAAGTGGGTAGTACCACACAAATATCTCCACAGTTCTTGTTATTCACCACACAAGAGCCAGCTCACTGATTCTACCAAAAAAGAAACAGAAAACTAAAAAATGTTGACCGGAAAATAACCTTCTACTAGAGGCATTTTTCATCTCTATTTAATAAACATACACCGGATCTTCAAGATGCAGCTGCAATTTCTGAAATTTCTGACATTGTCCCCTTCGGTTAATTTAAAATGAGCCTACTATAAGTTCGAAGGTGTATATCCTGAAACCCCTTCTGCCTCGAAACCTCCTGAAAGAGGTTTGTCTGAATCGAAAGAAACATCTTTAATATCTGATTCAAAGCAGGATCTTCAAAACCAATGAACTCTCAAAATTGAAAATAAACCGAAGGTATATTTAGGATTGCCCAACAGTGTTTTTAAAATCATCAATATTTATGAGAAGGGAAGTGTAGCTTACATAAACCTTTAACATTTCTGTGTGAATTAGTGGAATTTTTAACTTAAAAGAACTCATTTTGTAAGACAAAATACCAAATAATTTTCTTTTTGATTAATTTATCACATTTCAGAGATTAAAATAATAATTGTATATAAACAAAAATGTAAAATCTGTGAAAATTTTATTTATTAACCTATTATTAAAAAATAAAAATAACAATAAGATAAACGAAGTAAAAAAACACTTTATTTACAAATAATAAAAAATATATACATAAGCCCTAACAAAAATAAATATGTCAAATTAAAATGTCCTCTAAAGATTCATTATCAAATTCAACTTGTTACTGACTTCATTATTTACTTCAAATGTGGAAGAAACAATGCAAAATACTTTATGTTCATGTGTAATTAATCCGTTTACTGGGCAAATATCTCCTTTTCTCAAGTTATTCGTATGAAATCGCATTATCTCCATATGCTTGCTTGGCAGATCTAAAAATAATAAAATATTTAATAATATGATGATTTTTTTGGTATTTTCAAGAGTACATTTTTATAGATTCCTATTTTTTCAATTTTTATTACTTTTCTATGTTCCAAATTATTTCATAAAATATTATAGTAGATTTATTCATGTAAATTCTAGACATGTGTATAATAGTTGTAACGGAAAGAGTTTGTATATTTACGAAAAGTAGTCATTCATTCACAAAAATGTATATTACAATTATTTACAAGACATATAACATGTAGGTAATCGTCGACCAAATAAAAATAGTATTACAGTAAATATATGTGCACTACCCCTCTAAATAGTTTTAAATGTTATTTAGTTTTAGTTTTTGAGGTAGGCAAATTGTATGAACTCATTTTATACAATAACAAATTTGCTATTTCTCAGGTAATACATAATTATACTTTTACTTTTAATTATAGAAATAATACCAACAGCACAGCTTTAAACGTCGAAAAATATATTTTTCATATAAATATAAATGAAGTAAAGGGTAAAGGTAAAATGTTTATTTTTAAAAAACTGTTACTGTTCGACAACCCTAATGACTTGAGATAAATATGTTTTTACTATAAGGTGTATTGCTCCATATAAACTCTAACTACTATTAAAACAAATTACAAATAAAGTCTTACATACCTTTGTGTCTTTTATAAACTGAGTATTGTTAAAAAATGCAGTAATCATCTCGGTAATCATATCTTGGTTTACAATTGGTAAAACACTCTAATCAACTTTTATAAATCCAGCTGACAAACTCATATTAATAATAGAATTAAACCAAATAGCAAAGACAGAAGAAATAAATCTATAATTGAGAAAAAAAGTTCGTTGGCTTGGTTCTGTATAACAAAAAAAACTTCGACGCAAGCTGATTGGTCTATTCCCGATGACGTACACATTTCAAATTTTAAATTGGTTTTAATTTAAAAACTATTGGCTTTTTTAACAAACTGATTATGTAGAATAACTTGTATAGCGACTAACTGTATATATAATAATATAATTTATATATTATATAATATAATTTATAAAACAGAATATCTCACATGTGAACATGGCCCATTGTACGATATGTGGTGACCGTGGCAACAAGATCAACCATCAACAAGTCAGTTTGTACTGTTTGTAGATTGGGTAGATGTTCTACCATAACCTATATATTTCGCAAAGTCACAGTTAAACTCAAAAGGCAACATTTATTAGAAGACGTTAAAAATATTATTTTAACTGTTTTTAACCAGTTTTGTAGTCGAGGAATGCCCTGAAAAAATGCTATCCAGAAAATAGTGTTTCTAACAAATACTCCTCAGGGTACAGTATACAAAATCATAAAACTATGTCCGGCAAGGAGGCGAAAAAGAAATTCAGGCAATTCCATACGAATCAATTAACATCAGTTAGCGCCAATATGTGAAACAATCTACAGTATGTACACACTAAACATCATGCCAAATCTTGGAGGTATTCTAGCAGAATTAAAAAAGAAACATGTCCTTGAGGTATGTTCTGTTAGAAAACTTTTTTAGAAAACATGGTTTTAGATATAAAAGAGTAAATAAAAGACAAACTGTAATGGAATCTAGTCGTTTAGTAAAGTGGAGAAACAAATATATATCGAAAATTTGGGAGTATCGCAATGAAGGAAGGTACATCTATTACTTGGATGAAACATGATTTGATAGCTACTAGCTATTCGTAAAGTCTGGACAAATGATAGTTGGAAATGTAAAACGGTAGTTTCCCATTCTAGACGTAAACGCATTTTCATACTACACTGCAGTGGAGAAAAGGGCTGGGTAAATGAAGCATTATTGTTAAGCTCAAAACACATTGAAGATAACTCTTTAGATTATCACCAGAGTATCGAAGGAAATCTTTTCAAGTCTTCGTTCGAAGAAAAAGTGTTGCCGGCACTACATGCAAACAGTGTGATAGTCTTAGATAATGCATCATGTCATTCAAGGAAAACTTGTAAGATTTCAACCAAAGAAGACATCAAAAAATTTTTATTCAAAGAAGATTTATATGTTGAAGAAGGCCCAACTTATAGAAGTTCTTAATACAAAAATAATCGCTAAGAAACATCTCGTCGACGAAATGGTCAAGAAAAATGGTCATAATGTGTTAAGATTACCCCCCTACTACTGTGTTTTGAACCTGAATTGAACTATTATGGGCCCAACTTAAAAAACAAGTAAAAATAAATAATACTTCACCAAAAAATTCCAACCACGTTGTAAAGTTTATAATGAAAGAGTTCTCAAATTTTATATATGTTATATAAAGGTTGAAAACGAATATATGCGACACGTGCCAGTTTTAAAAAGACTGGTAATTAATGTAAGCGACGGTGAATCTGATGAGGAAGGTGATGAGGGTAATGATAGTGATTTAGATTAGTTTTATAAACATAATTTTTTTTATTAATTTTTAAGAATTTATAAATAAAAAATTAAATCAGTAAATATTTGCTTGTTAAGTACAACTGTGTACAGATGTCAGTATCAGAAAGCAAAAACAAATAATGATTTTACACTATATGTATATTGACCGGTATAATACCAGTTTTGAGTAGAACCTTCTTTTAATGATAGGAGGTCCGTTCCTCATGGTCTCGTATTTCTTTGTTGTTTTGAAGATTAGTTCTGATTTTCTCTGTCATATATTTGTCATTGTTTTCTCGAATAGTTTGTAGATGAGTTCTAGAAGTCTAAAAGAAAATAGAATCATTCGGTATGTTCGAACAACGATGAGAAACCAGTCACTAACACCAGGATTCTGCGTAGTAGATTAATTGGCGGTCCCAATCATCTACTACGCAAACTCCTGGTGTCAGTGACTGGTTTGTGATTGTTGTTGGAACGGACCTGCTTTGGATTAAATAAATGGGCCTAGGGTTTAAATTTCTTTTGTTTATTTACATTGATAATGGCATTATGGCATTAACTTTAGACAGGTGGTTGTCTAATTAAGATAACAAATAATTAAAACCCCAAGTAATCTGGCTATTTTTGGAACTAAATAGGTGATTGTGAAAAATTAGATATTAATATTTTAATTTACCTGACATGATTTATTACAACTTTATTTAGATGTCATTAATTTGTTCGTGCATATCCTCGCACCGTCATTTTTCTGGTATACTATCATGAAATACGAGAGTGGATCCCTATGCTCTGCCCCTGACCTATCTCTAAGTGGTGACTTGATTTACGTTTTTGACAGTTAACTGACTTTTGTAGATCATTCATGAATTAATTTTTTTTAAATCCAATCGGAATTGCATGCTGCAGTGTTTTCAGATACAGTTTGTGTTGATAGGCGTTCGTTGGAATAAAAGATTATTGTCATTAGTTGATGTAATATGGTGTTAAATAATCGGTACAACATATTTGGCTAGAATTAGAAATCGGTTTCCCTCTCTATTAAGACAAACATTTTTATGTACCACAGATTATTGTGTTCCTACAAAATTGTCAATTACTCAACTGCATGTAGTGTTAAATTGTCTACCACCTAATTATTATATATTCTGTTTTGTTTTTATTATGTTACTTAATTTATTTATATAACTTGATGTCGCTTATGACTTTGTGGATAAGACATAAAACTTTAAAATAATTTTAATAATATTCCTTGTATGTCAATCGATATTATTTTTCTTTGTTTTCTTCTGTATTTTGTTTCAGTAATAATTATTGTTTCTTTTTTGTTTCAGGTAAGACGATGGGGAGATTACTTAAGATTAAAGTAAAGTATGTACATTTATTTTATTAAAAGCAGACACATGTATAGTTGGATTCCGTCTCAGGTTCCCAAAAATTATCGGTTAATTATCCGAAAACAAAAATAAATGCTGCAGCAGATCCCAAGTACATTTTTAAAATTTTAAAGACTTCGTCGCGTTTTACGCACGCTGCTTTACTAACTGGGCCATCAGGACATTGAAGCCCGAATTAGTTTGATTATTAAATTCGAATCTTACTCGATGACAGAATATTTTAAATTTTTTAATAAACCATAATCAGCATCTTCTAAATAAAAATGCCGACACTTTTTGGAAACGGTCCATGTGCAATAGTCCTTTCATTAAACAAAATTAAGATAAAATAATTGTTGCAGTACCGAAATTTTTCAATATTTTGTCAGCGTCAGTCTTCGAAACACTGTTTATACCTGTTTGTAGCAGCTTAGTAATTTATTCGGACTTTGCACCATGAAAAGTTGGACATCTTCAACAGCTTTTCTTATTACTATGACCCTTCTAGAGCTGTTTACTTTTCAAAATTTTGAACAAGTAGATGTGTATGAAGACAAAATAGCTATTTATATAACCAGTTACGAAATGAACCATTTTATGTAACTAGTGAATATTTGCGGGACGATCAGACAAAATAAACGATATTATTTATTAAATTGTGTTTGGTAAAATTTGAATAAAATTATCTATATGCAACCAATATTACTTATTAACTTCATACACAAATTTAAAAATTATATTAATTATTCTCAATCACTTGTCTGGATGGTTGAAAGTTTACACATCGCGGATAAGAAACTCCGTTTCTCTACAAGTTATATTATCCATCTTATATTCAAGGAAAGTGTTGAAAATAATAGGTAAACTTCAAATCGTCCAAAATTCATAAAGTTAAGTTTATACCAATGTGATACCTTTAAATTTTATAATATTGTTATGTGAGCCATTTCATTATTCAGTCATGCTCTAACCCTACAAGTCCCTCTCTGTCTTATTCTTTCTGTCAGTAAGGCCCTTTATCATATTCACCAGTTGATCGAGTTTACCTTCCTATTCTTCCTCTTTTATGGTCCTCACTTTATTGTATCCACCAGAGGCCTGTGTAGCTGCCTCATATTCAAGGGCAGCGGACAAGATATCGACCAATGTTTTGTGACGGGCTAGATGAAGTGTTTTTGCATCTCGTGGTCACGAAGTCCATCAACAAATGTTTGGACTGCCAAACATTCCATCATGTTTTCCGGAGCTAATGGATAATCAAATCGGTACTTTCTCAACTCGTGCGTTCGCAACTCGGGCGTAATATAAAACTACCTGAATTCGTCGCATCTCGGGCGCCCTCCAAAATTGTGCACCTGTGAGTTCGCAACTCGGGCGTCGACGGGATATGAAATTTGACCATAGTTTATGTACCCTGATTCTGATTACAATCTGATTCAGGTAGTAATGCATTATCGAAAATTTAAGAGAAATAAATGACATCGCAGAATAAGCTTTCATTTTAACAGATAGCGAGCATTGAAAAGTTAGTTAATGTAAAAAAATTGAAGATTTTTCCATTACGGTTTATTTTAGAGAAATCATGTGTAGAATAAAAAATATAGAGCATGATATTGGGATCATTTTCAAATTAGTGACGATTTCTAAAATATTTCCGAAAATAATTTGGTCACTAGGGGTATTATAAGTGAAAATGAGAAAAATTCGAATTTTGCACTTTACCTCAAATTTCCCGAATTCGGTCTATTTTAGAGAAATGTATGAAATAAAAATTATAGAGAATTACATTGTAAGCAACTTTTATTTGAAGAATTTTCTTTAAAATTCGAATTTTGTACTTTTTGTCAAAATTCTCGAATACGGACCATTTTAAGGAAATCATGAATATGATAAAATAATATATAAATATTACGAAACGCCTCAGAAACATTTCTAAAACATTCCTAAATTGTAAAAATATCCTGTAAATGTAATATTTCATATATTTTATAAATAATAATTTGAAACCTATCAGAAATATAACATACTGATATTTCAGAAATGTATCAAACAACAGACGCAAACTTCCAATTATTTAGAATATATGGTTTTCTCTAATATAAAATTATAGTACTTAAAATAAAATGACTACAACATAACCCATCTTCTTTCTCTTCTTACAAATGAGAAAATTTTCAAATCTTGGCCATTTACAACATAACAAACATAAACCAACTTAATATTTCAAGTATAATCAATGAAAATGTTTAAAAATATGATTGCAATAAAGTAGAATAATTAATATTTTTAGGTAAAATATAAACAAAACGTCAAAGTGTTTCGATACAATAACGTTTTTATTACGAGTTTTATGTAATTTAAAGAAACGTTAATATTAAACGTGTATGTATCTTAATATCCAACTTTCGGTTAAACCACAATTACATAATAACATTTAAAAAGAATATTAAAATAAACTAGAATAATTAATATTAAATTAACGTAGATATTTGGTTTACATTATTAACCAAACGTTAAAAAGGTTTAAATACAATAATATTTTACATGTTATATATATTTAACAAAATGATTAACTTTTAGTTACATAACAACGTTTAAATATAATATTAAAATATAGTTAAATAATTAATATTCAAATAACGTATATATTTAGTTTAAAAAATAAACTAAACGTCTAAAACCTTATATGCACCCATTAGATATCAATTTTTATGAGTCGTATACGATTTGTCAAAAAAAATATTTTTGGCCAAGAATAAAGTACATTCATTTTTGACAAACCTCGTATACGACTTATACAATTTGATGGTTGTATTTTAAGGTCTGAGATCACGCACAATTTTTTATGAGGACATTTTTTTCATAAAATTATTAATAAAAAAAAGTTTTCCATATACTATCCTAGTATACGGCTCAAAAATTTGATGTATTTTAGGTTTTAGACCATCCACAACTCTTTATGCTAAATAATTTTTTTTTGATAAAACTAATAAAAAAAAGTTTTCCATATGTAGCCAATTTACACAGACACCCTACATAAAAAATGTATTAAAATAAAAATTGATTAGCTAGCCGAGGTAGGTACACTATTATTTATCAATCTAATTATATAATAAATAAATTACACTTTTTTCAGTAAAAACTACAATTTCAAATGTCATAACAATGTAATGTAAAGATTATGTTCGCAGAGAAAGATAAATAAAAAATCTTGTTTTATGAAAGTTACATAATATTTAAAAACTGGCAAGCTCCTCCTGTACGGCACTCTGTATATAATTTTAAGTTTAAGCCGAAAGCACCTTCTCAGGTACCGATCCTTGAACGCCCGAGTTGCGAAGGGTATTTAATCTACCTGTAGCCTTCCGCCCGAAATGCGAAAAATTAAGGATTCCGCCCGAGTTGCGACGCACGAGATGCGCATAAATCAGTAAATCGCACCAACCTGGCAATATCTACTTCATATTCCTGAAGAGTCTCGTCTCGTTTCTGTCTACGATTCTTCAACTGTGACTGGTACAAATGCTCCAAATGTTCGTGGCCATATCGCATATTTAGTCTCTTTTTGAGTTGCTCAAAATCATCTGTTTCTTCCACGGGTATAGTCTGAAGGATATCCAAAGCGTCTCCTCGAAGGGCTATGGTCAAATTTATTGCCTTCTCTTGTTCAGACCACTCGTTTGCTCTGGCAGCTGTTTCAAACTGCTTAAGGTAGTTCGTCCAAGACATCTTCTCGTCAAAAGTTGGGGCTTTAACACGAGGAGAGTTTACAGCTCCTTCCAATTTCAACTTCGACTCCACCTCATGGCACTTTATTTCGCCGTCCTTAGCCGGTGCTGTATGTTCGAGTTCTTCTATCTTCTTTTACATCTCTTTTATTTTCTCTTCAACGGAAGTCATCTTATTTTCCACATCAGCAGAAATTTCACATTTCAGAGAAGACATTTTGTTTTCCAAGTTGGCAGAAATGTCATCTTTTAAAGAAGAGATATCAGAAGAAACTTTAGTTTCTAAAGAAGAGATTTCGTTTTTCACGGAAGACATATCAGAAGATACCTTTTCTTCTAGGGAAGAAATATCGGATGAAACTTTACTTTCTAAGGAAGTAATGTCTGAAGAAACTTTATTTTCCATGGAAGAAACTTTATTTTCTAAGGAGGAGATGTCCGAAGAAACTTTATTTTCTAACGAAGAAATAGAAGAAATTATAGCAGAAGATGAATCATCAGAAAATAGATACGTCTCCGACTCCATCCCCTCATTTTCTAGTGCTTCTTTAAGCCTCTCTGCCAGTTCTGCTTTCTTCCCTGTCGTCTCCAACTCACGATCTTCTAAATCCCGTCTTAGCTCGGTCACTTTTAAATCACACAGTCTTTTAGCCATTATTGTCCACTATTTATTTACACTATCCCACTTCTGACACCAATGTGATGTTTGTTTATTTTCAAACAACAGTTTATTTATTAATAATTTATTTAAACACTTATTTATTTTAAACAATAATATTTTAATTTATATATACTTTGAATGTCTTCAAACTGGTCACTATTTATATTTACCAATGTCTATCTACTAATTACTATTTATCTTCACTGTCCATATATCAACTACTGATGATGGCTCATCCACCATTATTTATATACAAATTTCTAAAATTTGGTGGCGTCGAGAATCTTCTCCACCAAACCAGAAATATTATCTCGTCCTTTCTCGAACATCATCGAAATCACCTCCGCCATAGTCGTCCCATAGACAGAGAGGGACTTGTAGGGTTAGAGCATGACTGAATAATGAAATGGCTCACATAACAATATTTTCTTGTTAAAGCTTGTTTATATTCAAAAAAGTAGGCTATTTTGCGTACATGGATTTGGATATTTTTTCTCTGTAAAGTCAGTGTATTGAGTGAAACAATGTTTTAATGATTTTGTGCATTTTTAGGATGGATTAAGACTTTAAAATAGCGAAGGAACCATAATTAAAATAACTAATTGTAAGTTCACATATAAAATCTATTTTTATATAGTCAATCTTCTGATCTTTGATATAGACTTTCGAAAGCATAAAAAATTTATTTTAATGTTTTCTTTTTGCAACTGGTAACATAATTAACTTTTCGTAACCAATTACATAAAGTAGATAATTTTGACACTTGCTTTAATTACAAAAACTGTCACTTAATATATCAAAATTGGAAAAAGTTTCATATTATTCTATTTATTTACCTCTAAGATATTCCTTAAATTGTCTATTATAACTAGGAAATAAATGTGACCGGGATATATCATAATTTTGATTTCCACTTTGAAAATGAACCATTAAAATAAAATAATTTTATTCTTTTGTAAACAGTACCTGAAATAAAGTCATTTACTTTTACGAGTCTCAGTAAATACATTTGTACTTACTAACAGAAAAGAATTAGGTCATCAATAATCTCCATAAATAACTGATTAGTTTATTAATATTAAATGAAAAATTTAATAAAAGTGTTCATAAAATGTAAACTAATATATAAATATCGTCAAACCACATATGAAGTGACATTTCTGACATAACTGTCAACTCAATTGACGTAAAAATAACTAAAATCAGGCACTTTCGTTGCATTTTGTGATGTTACCAGATCACAGGATCAGTTGCGGATACAGGAACAAAGGGGGGGATAAAAGGGTAATTACCCCCCTCCACAGCTGCTAAAATAAATACTGAAAGTTAATCAATAGACCTTTTCATCATGTGATGAGCGCAAGCGCAGCCACCATGTTGAAATAGCGGTAATTCAAAAGTTTCGTACTGTTTTGATCGATAATGGCTGGGAAAGCAATGTTATCTCTACAGAAAAATTAATCATTAGAAAAAATCGTTGATAGTGAATAACTTTTTTATAACTCTGTGGAAGCGCATAGTTGTGAGCAGTTGAAAAGGAGGTTGAAGTGTCTTGGATGTTTGTTACAAAGGAACAAAGTGGACTAATTGAGAGGTTAGGTGTATCAATACTTTTTAACTCTGTAAAAAATTAATGAAAACAAATAATAATTATAACTTTATTCTAATTAATTATGCCAACCAACTATTACTACTTGCAAAAACACTTTAATTAGCATGAAAGTTAATCACGAGTATAATTAATAAAATAAATTATTTATTATTTTGGGGATCAACATGACATTTTTAATCATTTAATGTGTATACCGAAGTAGTATTTAATATTAAAAAAATATTGTTTAATACCACATGCGAATTTTCTTCTGTTGGACCACTTTCTCCATGAAAATGCAGTGAAATATAAGTATCTTTAGTAACATCATTAATCCATCGAAAACCGTTGTCACTTCGACCATATTTTTTCACACTTAATGCACATTTCGAATATCTTTTAATATGAATTTTGCCTGATAATTGTTTACGATATTGCAGTTAAGGCTTTGGAAAATTTATAAAATAATATCTATTGCCTTTGAATGATTTATACCGTGTGTCACTTTTACATAACAACACTGTTTTGTTATTCCTTTCCGTACAGATAACATAATTATAATTGATTGTGAAAATGTATTTTTCAACTAAGACACTAAACTTATTATTACTTTACTTTTTTCTTCCTTTTTTTAAATGAATATAGACTTAAATTAATATTTATCAACTATAATTTTTTTCACGTAAGCATTTTAACATACTTGTTTACCAAAAACAGTACGAAAAAGATGGCTGAAACTGACGCATGCGCACAAAAAAAAATGTGATGAAAAGGTCTATTGTGAGATTTTAAGAGAAAGCAAAAAGACAAGATGGCGGCAAAGAATTAAATTATTTACTCCCTCCCCCCCGAGGAATCTTCCCAGATCCGCGCCTGTTTGGTATACGGGTATTGCTGAAAACCCTGTATTTCATCTACAGGCATCGCAACCTAATTTGTCTGAAGAGGGGATGTGCGTTAATCTCGAATTTCAATTGTCAACGCCTACTGTAACTGTTAAAGAAAGATGCAAACAATAGCCGTGTTGTCGGAGGTGATCAGTAGATGAGAATATTTTCTTGAATTTGTGTTTGTGTAGCGTGCAGATTTTGAGTTATATTTTATTTTTATTTGTTTGTAGTCTTTTCTTTTGAGTAGTGACTTACTTGTGTTAAAATGCCGAAACATTTAGGTAGGAAATAATATTTCATTTATTCGAATATTTTATAAAAAAAAAGTCCTTCGGCAACAAATAGTTTTGAAAAAAAAAAAACAACGATGATAGTGAAACTTATAGACAATGTATTGTGAACCATGATCCCAAAACTCTCACTGAAATTAAAGAACAAGTTACTGAAGCTACAGGATACTCGGTAAAAACAATTAAACGAATAATTATAGAAGGTGAGATATCTAAAGGTGAAAATTCTACGTCGACCATACCTAAACAATTGTTTAAAGTCCAAAAAAGCGCAAAATAACATCAAGTGTAACAGATATTCTATCCTACAATATTGGAACAATCAGAGATACAGTTCATAGATTTCACGAAATACAAGATATGCGCGTAACAATCAAAACTCTTAGTGAAAAATTAAAAAAGGAAATTTAGTGGAAAGGGAGCTACACATCATTAAGAACTATTTTTAAAAAAAATTGGGTTCAAGTGGCGAAAAACGCGAAACAACAGACAGGTTCTAATAGAACGGCTTGACATCCTGGAAAAAAGAATACATTATATTAAAACAATTAAATATTATCGTTCTCAAAACCGTCCCTTTGTATATATCGATGAAACTTATATACATAGTAGCCATACATCATCACATAATTGGGGTGATGATAATGCAAAAGGTTTGTTTTCAAGGAAAGAGACTTATTATAGTTTATACTGGTGGTAACATGGGCTTTATGCCTAACACTTTATTAATGTTTGTGTCTGAGGTCAAATCTGGTGATTATCATAATAATATGAATCAAGAAAATTATTAAAAGTGACTAAGATAACTGTTAATACCAAACTTACCACCAAATGCTATTGTAGTTGTGGATAATGCATCGTATCACAATGTTATAGAAAATCCTGCTCCGAATTCAAATTCAAAAATGCCTGAAATGATAAACTGGTTGACGTCCAACAATATTGAATTTCAACCTTCCTTATTACGACCACAGCTGTACACATTAATCAAACAGCATAAAAATAGATTCAAGCAATACAAATTTGATAGATTATTCTCTGAACACGGTCATACAGTTTTGAGATTACCACCATACCACCCAGACTTAAATCCAATAGAAATGATTTGGGCTGTAGTAAAAAATAATGTAGCTTAAAGAATATGCTCTGTAATTGGGATTGCCTGTAGAGCATTGTAATAAATAAATAAAATAAATAAATAAAAAATAAATATTCATTTTAAATTAGTAAATGTATGAATTTAAATCAGTAACCCAAGAAGACTGGAAAAAAAGATGTGCACATGTAATAGCTGTCGAAGATAAATATTTAGATCGCGAAATTATAATGGATGACGTTGTAATTCCTACAGTTATTATTAATGGTGTCGGGACATTTGCCCAGTTTTTTTCAGGTACATTTTGATCCGGCAACGTTGCACTTGAGGTGGGATGGTACTAAACCACCCCAAAGCATCGAAGAGATACGCACGCATAGTCGTACGATAGATAGGATCCAGAGATATATAGGATCACGTCATCAGTAGTATTGACAAAGGAAATTTTATAAGTAGGGGATAAGAAAACAATAATTTATTTAGATATTATGACAATAAAAAAAGTAACTGTAAATACAAGTGAATAAAAATAAATAAAATTACCTTTAAAAAAATAAAGAAATAAACCGTATCTTCGAATAGACGAAGTGTAAATTCTTGCATTTCAAGTATATACGGAGTGTTTCAGAATAAAATACTTGTAGATCTTAACAAATTAATATGAAAAGTTAAGTACCTATAATTTTCTTTTAAACGTTCCAGTTTTTATTTTACAGGGTGATAAAAGTAAAGTTCATAAACACAAAATTTTCTAAATATCTATCCTTACGGTAAATATTTTAACTTACAAATATGATATGTTAGTTAATCGTCATTATTAGTTAACACAATTTATTTTTATAAATTACGAAAATCCATTGGCGTAGAATCAAGGGTTATAAAATCAATATTTATCCAACCCTTTTGCACACCCTATATTTCATAAGAGTTAAAATTAGTAATATTAAATTACTGAGATTATTCGGTTTAAGTCCAACTCAAACATGAAATCCATGTACAATTTTATCAAGAGACGATTTCATAAAAAATATTAAAAATGCCATTAGTAAATGGGACCAAGTTTTTATGGACTTAATGGTCCCATTAGTAAGATTTTTTGCATTTTTTGAATTTTTTAATGTAGATATTTCATGTTTGAGTGGAATTAAAACTAAAATATCCTGAAAATGGAATGTTCTACAGAGATCAACCAAGAGTCCATTTTTTGTAAGAAATTGCGTGAGGAATATTTTTAATAATTTTAGCTTTTATGAAATACTTAAGTACCTATAGGGTGTTCAAAAAGTTTGAATTAAAATTGTGTTCTCAGGCCTTATTTATTTAAAACATTTATTTACCTGTTAAATATTTAAAATATATACAACATTACATAAAATAACAGAACACTTTTTCTATCATAAATGTGCCGGCCTTGCAGGTACCCGCTGGGCCAATGGCGATATCTTCACCTATAGTATGCATTGTTGCTTATTAATTATGAATTTGGCTAGATATAGCAGCCCTTACTTCTTACCAGGGAGAAATAATTAAGGGATTAAGGATGTCTTGAAGTCAGTAATTGTAATGGTTTGTAGATTTGTCTTGTGTTAGTTATCTTTATTGACCAATGGGTATCGTATTTTGTCGAATTAGAGTGTCAACTAATAATGACGATTAACTTACATATATATATTTTTAAGTTAAAGTCTTTACAGTAAGAAAAGATATTTAGCAAATTATGTATTTAATAAATTCACTTTATCACCCTGTAGAATGAAAACTTGAACGTTTACAGGAAAATTATATTTAGCTTATTCTAATTATTAGTTTAGATCTATAAATCTCCAGTTTACAGTACTTTCTGAAACACCCTATATATTAAAATAATAAAATTTTACAAAGTTTCAAACATTTACTTACTTATTATTTGCAAATGGTAGGTAATACCGGTAATTTTTCAGACGCAAATAGAAATTTTAAATAAAAATTCTATTTTTTTAACACTGTATTTAAAAATAAAGATGAGATGTATTTACTTGCATTTTATGTAAATATGTAACCGTAATGGGATAAAAAATAAGTTAAATATTCGAGATATTTAAAAAAAATTTATTAAATATTTGTAAATAATGGCATTGTAGGTAAATATACAAATTAAAAAAAATATATTTAAAAAAAATATAAAACAATAATATATTTAAATATAACTTAACTGAAATCATAAAAAAATATAATTTTTGTAAATAGCTTAAAGTTTTTAAACATTTATAAATATTTCCGTCTTCATTAAGTTTTAATAAACAGTTTTTGATTTTATTATATACCAATGTATACTTTTCTTATTTTGTTCGATAATGGTAGCCCAAACTCCTTTCGAAGTATTTCGCTGTCTTGGAATTCAGCTTCAAATCAAAGAAACTTAATCAATTCATACACATTGGGGTTGTTTCTTATTCGGCGCTGTAATTTGTTATTCCATCAATCTACGGCATTATTTGTACAGTGTCTTAAATTATAGCAATTCCATACAGCTCTTGGCAACGAGTTATTTTCAAGCCATTGGTTTATGAAATAGTTGTTAAACTCTTCTATTTTTTTGTTAATTGGACAATCCTTCATTATTTCCAGCCATCCCTTCATCAATAAGATTTAAAGGTAAATGAGCCAGCAAAGAACACATTTTTATGTGGTTTTGGATTTCCATATCATTCTTGTATAAGGAAGCTAATCCTACGCTTTGGATTCTTCTCCACAAACAGTGACTAAAGTGAAAGTGTCCTTTAATGACAGAATTCTTAAAATTTTGTTTTAAAGCTTCAGTAAGTTTAGTTTCGAAATCTAACATAAAACGGCTTGGTTTCCATTCGGTAGATACTGTTTCTGTTTTTGAAAAACTATGTTATAAGTGTTGTACTTTTTGTTAGGCAATAATGTGAAAATAACAGGACCTATTGACGTTTCACTATCAGTCGGAAATCGATTGCAAACTAATTTTTGTGACATTTTATTACCGGCAAATAATCTAACTAGGTACCCTTATTATTTGAAATCTTCAAAACTTGTTTATCAAAGAATTTTCATTGATATTGGTAGGTAATAGTTAATAGTTTAAGCTGGAATAACATTTCCGGTTTAAATTCGGGATTTATATTATTCGGTTCTATTTGTATCAGTTTTTCCACGAAATAGATTAAATTTTTTACACAATGTTCCTAATAGGAATTTAGGATAAATATGATTATAGCGGGTAAGTGAGTTTTACGGGGATGGAGCTACTAGTAATTACCATTCATAGCTCCACCTCTATTCGCGATGTTGCCATACTTAGCAGGAGCTCTCTTTCTATGTTGTTCTCTCTCGCGCAAAAACTGGGCAAGTGACCCGTAACCATTATTAATGATAATGAAGTCAGCAGTGATAGTTCTAGTGATAGTGATGATTTTGATGACGATTATTTAGAACTCTTTTAATTTGTTTATGTTTATTTTGTTTGATAGTAGTTATAGCAACAAGGAATAGAGGTTAGTATAAATTCAGTATTTGTTGACCTACAATATATTTTTAAAAAATCCTCGTTGTCTTATTTTCATATATGTATGCTGATGACTTTCACCACTTCTACTTCACCCTCACATTTTATTAAAATAATAAAGATATCAAAATCACCATTTTTTTTCACCTAATAAATTTTTTAACAGAATACATTTTAGCTCATAGATAACAAATAAATTTTAACAAATTCTGTAGTACTTAAAAACCTATTTACATAATTATTGCGTTTGATCCATTGTGTAGGTAATCTGGTATTTCCTATAATACCATCAAATGATAGGCACTGTTGATAAAACATTCTTAGAAACGATGGCGAACTCGATTTGACCGTTATTAAGGATTAAAATTTTAGGTAATTTTCTTAAAATTTTGTGATTAATTTGACCGTGATTGTTTTAAAAATGCTAGAAAATTTATTTTAAGCAAAAGTAGTATACGCTACTGAGCTTTAATAGTAGCTAGTAAGATCGTTTGAAGGTGTGTCAGCAGTGCGCAAACTTTACCCCACTACTGACAAATTAGAATGCGATGCCTGTAATTGTGTATGATTTACTATATTATCACATCTCTGCATAAAAATCACAATAAATTACCATGAAAATTGACAGGCTGAAGAAAATTTCTCCCAAAGTTAACTAAATAAATATTTAACAATCGCCTTAACTAAATGTCTGTCAAATATAATATGAGAGAAAAACAGAATCAGCCGCTAATTATCACCTTAAATTTCTGAGTGTTTTGTCTGTAAAACAACAAATTATCGCTGTCTGTCAGTAGTTTAGCATTGAGATAACTTGATCGGGAAATATAAAGTTCGCAGAATAGAACGGCGCGCCAACAATACACTGCGTCAGTTCCCATGAATGCCCTTTTGTTGGCTCTGTTGGCTGTTAAGTAAACCATGCCCCATTACTTCAACTTCCCATATTGGCGGGGTATATTCTACATCCATTGTTTCCCGAGCTACTAGTGTGTGGGGGAATCGCGAGAATTTTTGCAAATGTTGCACTCGCGTTCTCTTTGAGTGTATCTAAACGTGAAGACAATGGTTGAATCGAGTCATTTAATACCTCATAAATCGTGTAATCTAAGTGATTCTCTATAGTCCGGAGAACCTTAACTATTTTTGTTATTAGTCCTGGAATTATCATGAAATTTATCTCTCTAGTATCCAGTATACAGTTCATCAAATTTCTAGAGGCTTTCGACGGCTAGACAGAGAAAGCACTACTGAGAGGCATCGGTTGGCGGGGCCGACGGATTTACGCAATGAAAGTACACTCTGCGCATCAAGTATTTCACTATTTTATTCAGACGTAAATGTCAGATGTAAATTTCGCTAAAACATTTCTTTTATTTTCGTTTGTGTTTTTTGCTCATTACAGTTTAATAGAACTTAAGTATGGAGTTTAATAGCAAATTAAGAGGCCGCGTGATTAACAGTCAATCTCGCGAAATAATAGCCAATGTTATAGATTTTATGAGAAGAGAAGGAAACTTTAATTCACCTTCAATACCATTTAAAAATGTAAATGATCGTGTTGCTGCAGCCACAGGAGTATCTAAAAACACTGTCGTCCGCATTTCTGGAGAGAAAAAAAGAATCGATAACCGTGAGATATCGGAATTTTCATCACCAAGAAAAACCATTAAAAAACCAAAAATAGTTAATGATATAGATGAAGCTGACAAAGGTATTTTAAAAAGAATTATTCTTTTCATGTTAATCTCGGAAAATATTGTTCCAACATTAAAAACAATTCTGACTAAATTTAGAGAAGCTACAGGGTACAAAGGAAGCTATGAAAGTTTAAGAAAAATAATAAAGTCGCTAGGATTTCGTTTAGACTATCTGATTCGTTTAAAAAGTTATCGAGCAGAGGGCCGTTCAATTGTCTACTTAGATGAAACATACATTCATGCCTCCCACACACACCATAAAGCTTGGAGTGATAATTTAAATGAGGGATTAAAGAAACCAATTAATAAAGGTAATAGACTAATTATTGTCCATGCAGGAGGTGAAATGGGCTTTATTCCGAATGCCCGGTTAATTTTCAAATCTGGAACCAAAATTGGAGACTACCACGATGAAATGAATTTTAATAATTTTTCTAAATGGTTGAAATAAAAGCTGTTTCCGAACCTCCCTCCAAGAAGCGTCATTATTGTTGATAATGCTCCTTACCATAATGTCCAGGTAAATAAAGCACCAACGTCAACTTCTAAAAAAGCTGACATGCAGGATTGGTTAAGGAATCATAATATTGCTTACGAAGAGGATATGCTCAAAACGCAATTATACAGTTTAGTGCTATTGCATAAGTCACGATTTAAGAGGTATGCAATTAAAGAAATGATAAATAAACATGGTTTTAGTTGTTTGCGTTTGCCACCGTATCATCCCGATCTTAATCCGATCGAATTAGTGTGGACATCATTGAAACAATATGTAGCTAGTAACAACACTACATATAAGAGGCAAGACGTACAACTGTTGTGTGAAGACTTTTTTGATACGTTTTCTAAAGAGGAGTGGCAATCTCGTTGTAATAATGCTAAAATATGGGAATCTAAATTTTATGACAGAGAAGTTACTTTGGACGAGGCAACTGATAGATTTATAATTAACTTAAACAGTGACAGTGAGACTGATTTTGAATCTGATATGGAAACTGAAGAAAGTTTTTCGGAAGACCATTAAAATTATATATGTACCTAAGATCAAAAAAGTATTATCTATTTTTACAACGAAGATGCACAAGAATCAAATTTTATTTTTTTATTATTAGATAGCTATTTTTGTTTCTGAGTTGTGTTCATTTACAGGCTCAATTTTTTTCCGTTTCTCCTTTTTGATTTTATATGGGGTTTCAAGTTAGTTTTGACTTATTTCGACGTAAATCACAACAACACACTTTTTTAATAAAGCAAACAAGTGTTAAGAGGTATATGTACGTGTAAACTACAATTACAAAAAATTGATATGAAACCCATGAAACCACCAACAAAAATGTAAAGCTAGCTTCCGTACTAGAACATGGTGTCATTCGTCGAGATAATTTATCGTTTTGTTTAATAGATCAAGAAATGTAAATATTCCCCTGTTATTTTTTATAAAATTATAAGAGAAATAAATTTTTTTCTAAATAGTATAGTGTATTATTTTGTAGAAAAACAAAATTTCGAAAATTTTAGTAATGTTTCAGAAACAACCGTTATTAATAATAGGTACCATTTTCCTTAATAAGGTAGAAATAAAATATAAACTATTTCCACGATTTACAAAGGCCTACAAAAAAATTATAGGTATTTTCCGCTATCCTATAAAATTTATATTTTCTGACTCAATTTCAAAAGGTTGAAGGAATTCCAAAACACCTTTTATTGCATAATAATTATTTTCAATTCTACATACTATATTTAGCTGCTTTTAAAAACGTTCTAAGAAAGTCCAATCAGACCAATTTAATCCCTAAACTATTCCACACTTTTAAAATTTAATTACTTAAAAATATTAAAAACTATTTAAAATAACTTGTTTAGCAGACTGTACAATAGCTATCTTAGTCACACGTAGCGCGTTCTCTGTCTGGGCGTCGAACACCTCTAGAAATTTGATGAACTGTAACTTGGCATCAGCTCTCGGCATGCTTTATTTAGAAGAAGTTGTGAGAACTATCTAATTTTAATTGTTATACTTACACTTTCGCTGATATTATTATTTCAAATGTATGTTTAAAACCATCATTACACAACTGATAAAATATTTGCAAAAACTCAAAAAATTTATAAAAATTCAGGAGTTATTATCGCGTAGGACCAAATACTCAATTTCAATTAGAAAGGATGGGTCTAAATTAACAAATATATATTGTGTTTAGTAGTCAAATATAAAAAACATATTTTTTAAGTTTTACTTTCTTGTTAAACATTAGTATCGGACCCTGTATGTACAAAATTCAAAATAGCAAACGGAAACATTAAAACGTTAAATCTTTTGAGACCGCTAAAAAAAGGTGATGTGATAAGAATGTGTCAATTTGTCACGATCGAATTTAAAAAATAAACTGAATTTTATGCTATTAAAATACTTTTTTCAAATTAATGAAAAAAATATCAATATTACCAAGCTCTCATGAAGGCATTTAGTGATGAAAATTATTCATGGTACTCCTCCGAAAATAAACAAAATCGACCTATTAAGGTAATGGCTACCAAATTGCACCACTCCTGTGATCTTCAAAAAATAAATATTGAACTAGAAATAATAGTATATTATTAAACGAGCAATTTATGGTAGCCTACGGCTCGGGACGCAAGTCACCCGAGTGAATAATGGCCATAAATTGCGAGTCAAATACTATACTTTGTCCACGACCATTACGGTTTCTTTATTAAATAAAAATTAAGTGTAGAATGGAAAGTTTTTATTAAACATAGGTAACTAACTGTTGTTTTTTTCACTTTTCAATTTTTTGATTTTCGATTTTCGATTTTCGATCTTCGATTTTCGATTTTCGATTTTCGATTTTCGATTTTCGATTTTCGATTTTCGATTTTCGATTTTCGATTTTCGATTTTCGATTTTCGATTTTCGATTTTCGATTTTCGATTTTCGATTTTCGATTTTCGATTTTCGATTTTCGATTTTCGATTTTCGATTTTCGATTTTCGATTTTCGATTTTCGATTTTCGATTTTCGATTTTCGATTTTCGATTTTCGATTTTCGATTTTCGATTTTCGATTTTCGATTTTCGATTTTCGATTTTCGATTTTCGATTTTCGATTTTCGATTTTCGATTTTCGATTTTCGATTTTCGATTTTCGATTTTCGATTTTCGATTTTCGATTTTCGATTTTCGATTTTCGATTTTCGATTTTCGATTTTCGATTTTCGATTTTCGATTTTCGATTTTCGATTTTCGATTTTCGATTTTCGATTTTCGATTTTCGATTTTCGATTTTCGATTTTCGATTTTCGATTTTCGATTTTCGATTTTCGATTTTCGATTTTCGATTTTCGATTTTCGATTTTCGATTTTCGATTTTCGATTTTCGATTTTCGATTTTCGATTTTCGATTTTCGATTTTCGATTTTCGATTTTCGATTTTCGATTTTCGATTTTCGATTTTCGATTTTCGATTTTCGATTTTCGATTTTCGATTTTCGATTTTCGATTTTCGATTTTCGATTTTCGATTTTCGATTTTCGATTTTCGATTTTCGATTTTCAATTTTCGATTTTCAATTTTTCGATATTTCGGCCTTTAACGATATTGGCCAGTCATTTTCGTAAATCTTTGATTGGGCATTATTGATAATAACCGGTCAATAACGTAAACATCCGCTTAAATTGGACAATGTTGATAAACTTTAAATGACATAGCCTTTTTTACGACTCTGCCTGGGCGTTATCGTTATTGCTCACTTATGTGTGGGCCGCAAACCGCAACGATTTGGATTTGAATAAAATACAGGGTTCTGTTTTTGTTTAAATCGCTATTTTTTGGCTTGATCCAGAGAATCGTTGGGGAAGCAGGCTAAAAAGATGTTAAAATTATCAAATGAAAAATTGTTCGATGTTCAGGAACTACCGTTCGAGTACCTATACCTGATGTCGATAGAGCCCGTGGAATATATTAGCAGTAGTCAGCAGTTCTGAAAATGACCTCTATAAACATTTTGTAAGTATTTTTTAATAAAATACCTACCCTATAAAATATTGAGTAACAAAGATTATTCTAGGCACAAGCAATGGGACTCTTAAGCAAAAATTCACAAAACTGAATTCAAAGCATGTTTGGAGAAGCTTATGTTATTGAAAAACCTAAGTGACGCCGTTGAAGGAAAATAAATCTCAATTAGAGAAGCTGAAACACAAAACACTGTTTTTGGAAAACAAGGACATAAGTATTGTCACTGTAAGCGTGGGTGAAAAAACAATAAATGCCAAGAAAAAATTTGTAATTTCAAATGTCATGGATCATTATCATGCTCAAATAAAACTGATTAATATTTATACAGGGTATTTCAAAATGGTATGTCGTAAATTCTTCCTCAGATAGATTACCAAAAAATAAGTGGATTTGGCTATATTTACCTATATCAAAAACTGGCTCCCAACAAAGTTACAGAGCGTTAAACTAACATTCAAAAAAACGTGTATTTTTTTGTAAAAAGTTTGCCAGTGCTGTAGATTTAAAGAACCAATATTCTGAGGAAAAAACCATATATTCAACAGCCATTTCATCAAAACACAAAAAATATTGATGTAATGCTTCAAAGAATTTTAGATAGACGACAAGATGGATGAGCGTATTTCAAATTTCTCAAGGTGCGATCGATCCCTAAAGCTAAAAATGGCCAATCATTAGTTTTCGAATGGAACGCAAATGGACTGCTGCAGCATCACAAGAGCTGCAAACAGTTCTAGAATTAGAACTTTCTGTCTCAAGTGGAAACGATCACGCTTTTCGCTCTTAATACACAAATAGCTATTTTCTACGATAGCTATCCAACGTAGACTTTTGCTCTTCGAAATACAGCCGCAAAGTTGACGTTTTCCGCGAACTGACATTAAGTGGCAGGCTTTGTCGCTCGCCGAGCGGAAAAAAACTTGACAGCTTCTTTGGTTGCTTAATTTAAATTAGTTATAATATAATAATACTTCTTTTTAATAAATAATTTTCAAGTTTTTTCTACGTAGTTTGATGTTTTTTGTTTTATTATCCTAGTTAACATTGACTTTGAATATTAACTCTGTTTTTCATAACTAACGTAGATATAGGCAACACATTATATATTACTTACGGCAAATTATTAATTTTTATATATATATTTCTTGAAAAAATGAGATCGTAAAAAAAAATCTTGTGTGCATTTTGAGCGAAAAGTTCGTTGCTGCTTTCGACATATTTCCGAGTTACACAACTTTCTGTCTCAAGCTGCCAAGTAACACTTTTTGGTCTTAATATGCAAATAGCTATTATTAGCTAGTAGATGTTATTATTAAGAAAACAATCATTGTTATAAGGAAAGTAAACGTTATTAGACATAAAAAATTAAGTTAAATAGACTAAGCCATTTATTATGAATTTTGAACTAGTTAACGAGTCTCTAAGAAAAAATAAAATAAAAATAGGAAGATAAAAATTTTAATTAAAAATTTCACTAAAAAAGAAAAGTTCAAAGTGTTAAAAATATTCAAATTATTAAACAATTTTAAATAGTAAAACCTTTGTTAAGAAATAGTCAATAATTTTAAAATGTAAAAAAACCAAGTGTATCCTGTTTTGAGGAAAAAAATATGTTGAGTGGACTTACTTGATTTTATTAAACAATTCTGTGAATTACGTAAAAGGTAATGTCATCATTATTTTTTTTCTAATTTTGACATATAAAATATTTTTGTAATTACAGCAAATCTACTTTACGAAACTAACAACCTATGAATAATGTTGTTTTGGTCCTTATTTTCCATAATATATCAGCACGAAATAACTAAAAGACAATGCACGACAAACAATCCAGTTTTTAAAAAACTAAATAACTTTAACAAGCAATATAAACACACTACAAGTCCTTGAGAATAAATTAATATGTTTCTCTATTTTTCTATAAAACGAATGAAGTTATAATACAAGAGAGTAATATTGGTTGCCTAGATGTTTACTAAAACACAATTTTATGAATATTCTTGTCAAAATTAGAAAACATATTGTATGTTCATAAAATGAGGGATTTCGTAAATAGCTATTCTAAATTTGCTAAGAATCACTAGGATATACGTCGAAATTTATGTATAAGACAACTACAACATCTCATATTTTAGAAAGAAACGGAATATACAGGGTGTTTCCGAACTTGGCGTCCAAATTTGTAGGAGTGGTAGTTCGCATAATTTGAGACCGATTCGCAGATTTCATTTTTCTAAAATATTTAAAATAAAAATAATTAAAAATTAATTAAAAATTAATTAAAAATTAATTAAAAATTAATTAAAAATTAATTAAAAATTAATTAAAAATTAATTAAAAATTAATTAAAAATTAATTAAAAATTAATTAAAAATTAATTAAAAATTAATTAAAAATTAATTAAAAATTAAATAAAAATTAATTAAAAATTAATTAAAAATTAATTAAAAATTAATTAAAAATTAATTAAAAATTAATTAAAAATTAATTAAAAATTAATTAAAAATTAATTAAAAATTAATTAAAAATTAATTAAAAATTAATTAAAAATTAATTAAAAATTAATTAAAAATTAATTAAAAATTAATTAAAAATTAATTAAAAATAAATTATAAACAGGTACGGTCCTCCACTCGCGCGCGCTACGCTTAGAATCGACAAAATTGCAAATCGCATCTGTTTTTGAGGACTATTGCGCTACGCGCTCAGGGTAGGACCTGCTCTTTGATTTTTTTTATAATGGCTCTTTTTTGTTTATTATAATTTTTTTAGAAAAATGAAATCTGCCAATCGCTCTCAAATTATGCGAACCACCACCCCTACAAATTTGGACGCTAAGTTCGGAAACACCCTGTATCTATCGTGAGTAGGCAAAGAAGTATAAGTCAAATATTTAAAAGCTGAGTAAATCTATGTTATACTATATATTATAAGTTTAACTTATACTGATTTTCCCACCAAAAAAGGTATTTTTGTAATTTATACAGGGTGTCCCCAAATTAGACGGTCATATTTTAACAGCGTAATCTACATCCCAAAATAGGAGTAAGAGTTTATATAAATATGGTCCGAAAACGTTTCTTTTCCGAGATACAGGGTGTTAAAAATGAAGTCCTGATGACACACTTTTGTAAATATTTTCTAAACGGTTAAAGTGAAACTAAGTGAAATTTGGTACAAATGCTTACCTTTTTACGCTCTATTTAATGGATTGACCATCTTCATAGGTGGGTAAATTAGGGGGGGGTTAGGGTAAAATTGCCCTAAGACTCTTTTTTAGCAGTTTTTAATATTTTTGACTATAAAATTTGGAAAACCAATGTTTTCTTCATAATAAAGCTACTTTTGTTGCATCTCGCTAGGACGCACCATTTTTAAGAAAAAAGCATTTGAAAATTTCGTGATAAGTTGATGTTATCTTATTCGAAAATGTAAATCATAATTAGAATCAGAATTTTTATTTTTTTTTAACTTTGGAAAACCGGTGACTAAAGAAATTTTAGAAAATATTTACAAAAATGTGCCATCAGTACTTCATTTGTAACACCTTGTATCTCGATAACGAAATGTTTTCGGACCTATGTTTATATGAACTTTTACTCCTATTTTAGGATGTAGATTACACCTGCGTAAAGTTGGCCCTACCATCTTATGATAATTACACCAAAGTTGTACCAATATTTTGCAACTAATTTGCAACTTTAGGCAACCGGTATAAAAAAATTGGCAACCTTACATGTTTGTTCTAATCTCTAAAACAAAATTGGTGGGGCCAAATTCACGCAGCCCCACCACATCGTCGTATTGACCTCGAACCTTTTTCATAATTTAGCAACTAATTTGCAACTTTAGGCAACCTTCGTGAACAAATTTGCAACCTCGTGGTTACGCCAGAAACGAATTCCTAAGTTGGTGGGGCCAAATTCACGCGGCCCCACCACATCCTCGTAGTGACCTCGAATTTTTTTCATCATTTAGCAACTAGTTTGCAACTTTAGACAACCTTTGTGAAAAAATTTGCAACCTCGTGGTTACGCCGGAAGCGATTTCCTAAGTTGTTGGGGCTTAATTCACGCGGCCCCGCCACATCGTCGTATTGCCCTCGAACCTTTTTTATAATTTAGCAACTAATTTGCAACTTTAGGCCACCTTCGTAAAAAAAATTGCAACCTCGTAGTTAAGTCGGAATCGAATTCCTAAGTTGGAAGGTGGGCCAAATTCATGCGGCCCCACCAGATCGTCGTGTAGACCTGGAATTTTTTGGGGCCAACATCTTTTTCTTAATCTATTTTATTACATACTAATATATTATTAAAATTTATAGTTACAATATTACAGTTTTACTTTAATAAATTAAGATGGTGATATAAATATAAGCACCATGTGCATATATTGTAATATTTAGTAGGTACATTTTTGTATTTGATACGCAAATCATAATTAAAACAAAATAAAATAAAATATAATTTAACATTTTAAGAGGAGCAAATTATTAAATATTCCTATATCTGTAAAATATAAAACAATTTTAAGTAACCAAGAAGAGTGACTTACAAGTTATTTTAAAATTGTGCAATAATTAAAAAAGGACATTCTAGTTAAAAATAAAAGTTTTCTTGAAAAACGTTAAAATAAAAAATGCATATTAGGGAACTACTGTTTTATATAAACCCTAAATGTGGGTTGACCTTGTTGTGACCTTGTTTTGATTTGGAAATTTTTTTTTGTAGGTCATTGTGTAGTTCCCAATTTCCCTGTTTTCTTCTTATAACAGCTACATAATGGTCTAATCCATATGAAACTATGCCATAAAATATATATCTAAAAACGAATAATAATTATTTTTAATAACAATATTATAAATATATTTACTATTATTACCTGTCATCATTTAAATATATCTCTGTAGGAAATTCATTTAGAGAAAATTGCCCACCTTTCAACTTAGGAATTCGATTCCGACTTAACCACGAGGTTGCAATTTTTTTTACGAAGGTGGCCTAAAGTTGCAAATTAGTTGCTAAATTATAAAAAAGGTTCGAGGGCAATACGACGATGTGGCGGGGCCGCGTGAATTAAGCCCCAACAACTTAGGAATTTGCTTCCGGCGTAACCACGAGGTTGCAAATTTTTTCACAAAGGTTGCCTAAAGTTGCAAATTAGTTGCTAAATTATGAAAAAAATTCGAGGCCACTACCACGATGTGGTGCGGCCGCGTGAATTTGGCCCTACCAACTCAGGAATTCGTTTCTGGCGTAACCACGAGGTTGCCTAAAGTTGCAAATTAGTTGCTAAATTATGAAAAAGGTTCGAGGTTAATATGATGATGTGGTGGGGTTGCGTGAATTTGTCACCATCAACTTAGGGATTCGTTTTCGGTGTAACCACGAGGTTGCAAATTTTTTCACGAAGGTTGCCTAAAGTTGCAAATTATTTGCTAAATTATGAAAAAGGTTCGAGGACAATACGACGATGTGGTGCGTGAATTTGGCCCCACCAATTTTGTTTTAGCGATTAGAACAAAAATGTAAGGTTGCAAATTTTTTTATACCGGTTGCCTAAAGTTGAAAATTAGTTGCAAAATATTGGTACAACTTTGGTATAATTATCATAACATGGTAGGGCCAACTTCACGCAGGTGGAGATTACGCTGTTAAAATATGATCGTCTAATTTCGGGACACCCTGTATTATGAAGTCCAAGTTCAATAGCGACCTTAATAGAAAGTATTGACTCATTCCACGTTTTACACTAGTATAGATGACTGAAACCAATTTACCCAAAATTTTTACTTTTACTCCTTTGCCCACACACGATAGATATGGTAATGATAAGTAATACTTACTCAAAATATCCGAAGAAATATTGATTTGATAATTTTAAAGTAAACACTTATTGGACATTAGACGTTAATGGTAAATATTTCGTTACTATTCTAATTAACTCCATCTAATGCGAATTATATAAACGGGAATAGTATTCTACTTTGTTCATCTATCATAGTGGGTCTTGACCGATTCGTGATGAGCAGAGTCAGGCAAATATGCAGACCAAAAATTAAGATATATGCGCATATATATATATATATATATATATATATATATATATATATATATATGCATATTATTTGTGTTAAATATGCATTTATATGCATTTATTAGATCAAAATATGCACCTCATAAACCGTTCAAATAGATCAATTTGATAAAATATTAAACAAAACAAGATAAAACTTTTAAACAATTACTTTATTAAATTATATATACATGTTTATTTATTTATAAAAACAATATGTAATAATGTGTTTTTCAAAATTTTCCAACAAAAAATTACGTCTCCTATCTGATTACATATGTTTGTAAATAGAAAAGCTCCGTTCTACATACACCGAAGTTATCGGAGCATATTTAAAATGAGTTAGAACTTCTGCTTCTATATTTATCGTTTCATCAAATACTCCAGTTAAAACATTTGCAACTTTAGACAGAAATAAGATACCAATATTTTTATCAATGACTGATTTAAGTTTCTTAAAAATGTCTTCTCCTTTTTGATCCTCAACATTTTTGCAAGATAATTCAAAATCTTTTATTAATTTAATCGATTTAATAAAAGATAAATTTGTATCTTGTAGCTGAAAGATACATCTTGGCACAAAATTATAATTTGATTTTATGTATGAAAGTTGTTGTTGTTGTTGTTGTTGTTGTTGTTGTTGTTGTAATAGGGGATTTTTAAACATTTCTTTCGCCTGTGAAAGCGCTTGGGAAGAATCGTCAACTAATTCCATTATTGTGGGCTTTAGTTGAGAAAAATTTTCTGCATAAAAAATTGCGGCCTCTAACCAAGTTCCCCATCTAGTAACAACAGGTTGTGGCGGAAGAGGCAGATTCGGCAAACGTTCTCTATAAAATTGTGTTCTTATGGGTGCCTTAAAAAATATTTTGTTCATATTTGAAATTAAATTATTAACAAGAGGAAATTTATTTCTAATTTCTTCTACGGCCCTATTAATTCCATGGGCTAAACAAGTTGTGTGTACCAAACGCGGATAAAAGATTTCCAAATTTTGACCTGCTTTAGCCATGTAAGGTGCAGCGTCTGAAAGAAAGAGCAAACAATTTTCATTGGGTACAGCTAACGGAAGAAAAAAATGTGTTAAACTGTCTTGCAAAAATCTTGAAATGGTTAAGACGTTGGTTTTATCCAGTTGCTTGCAAGAAATTTAATGCGATTTAGAAACATGTTCATTTTTAAGTGATCCGATTAATAAATGGGCGATGTAACGGCCCGAAGAATCGGTTGTTTCATCCACACATATATGAAAATAATTATCTCCTATATCTAATTTTATTTTATTTAGTACCGCAGAATATACAGAATCGACCTCGTTTCTTCTTAAGCTTCTTTCGCTTGGAATATTCCATTTGCAGTGTTTTTCAACAAACTTACGCAAATTTTTGTTCGATAATTTGGACAAAGGTATATTTGAGCTTAACATTGCTTCACACAAATCGTGATTAAATATCTCTTGCTCACTTGATTTTATATTTGTTGATTGAAAACACTTGGATATCGAATCTTGCTTTTTCTCTCCCGATTTTAATTTATTTTTTTTGGCGGTGTGTAAAGCAGTTTTGCAATGCTGAACTATTTGAAATTTTTTCTCAAATGGTATTTGCAAAAAAAATTCCGTTCAGTATGTAAACTAACTTATTTTTGAATTAAGGGGTATTTGACGCATTGACATGTGTCACAAAATTACTTAACAGTGGAAAATAATAAAAATAAAATATAACAAAAAACCTTACAAATATTCACTTCAAATGATTAATCGCCTAAAAAATTTGAAAAAACTTTTAAAAATTTAAGTTAATCTTAAATAATATGTAGGGATCTAAAATAATGTATGAATTGAATAAAAAATGGCGAAAATTCATATTATTTAAAATACAAATTAAAATCATTTTCAAAATACCTAATATTTCTACTATATTTTTATTTCAATACAACAAAAAGAAATGGGTCAAAAATTTTAAAAGCCATTTTTCAAATATTAAAGTGTTTTATTTGTTTAAATGAATTTCCATTAATTAATGGCATATTTTTAAGTTTTTTGATTATTTTTATATAATTAAAATATTTGTACTTACAATTTTACTGCTAGTTAAATAATTATGGTTCCCTGTATACGGAAAATTTAATAAAAATAAATTATTATAATTAAAAAAAAAACAATAGGGAAATAATTGCGGTTCGATAGCACAGGAGGCTAATCGGTCCGGAAATTATGAAACTATCTGTATACAGAAATATGACGGTAATAAAATCAAAGTTATATATAGAAAATAAATTTTAAATAAACCTAATAGTAAATAAGACTAAAATTTCCACTAAATTAAATTAAAGTACGTATTACCTTTTAGTAGTACTGGAAAAATATTTAAATCGGAAATTATGTACAATACGGTAATATAGAAAGTATATTTCCCAATAAACAAAATTAAATTAAATTTTCTGGTCAAAATAATAAAAAAAAACGGTAATTAATTAGAACGGAGTAATTAATTTTTAACTATATGGTTGACCAACTGAGAAGTTAAAAAAAATAAAAGCAAACGGGTAGTTACGACACTCCCTATATTGGAAAAATGAAGTTTACTATGACTACAGTTAAAGCATCTACAATGTAAGTCCAGCAAAGGCAAACCCTCCTATAAATTTGAATAAAGCTTTCGGAACCCCCTGTATCCTAGTTCTGACCGATCGTCGGTGGCCGGTTCGTCGAACGAGAATGATAATATTTACCACGGTGTTTGGACGAAATATGTGGTGGCTAAAGTAATAATTATTTTGAGATTTGCCAAAGCAGATTAAAATGGTGTTTGAATTAGAAAAGATAGAAAACGCCGGGCTTCGTTCAATAATTAGTTGGTGACAGAAAACGGAATGATTCAAATAAAATTGAATAAATAAATAATAAAAAAAAACTTACATGAAGTGAGGTGCGAAAATTAATTTAGACATCTTTTTGGAAATTAGATAACGTCGTCGAGATAGAGTACACTCGTAACTCTAGGATGGATCGAACCTCCGAAAAAGAAAATAAATTGGGCGGTTTCCCAAAGATAATAATTAAAAAGAATGAAAACGGGTTGAACTTCTTACTCCAGTGTTAACTGGGCGCTTCTTAAAGGAGATTGGATAGAGTCGTCGAAACGGAGTACACTCACAGTCTAGCCTATATCCAGTCTCAAATAAAAAATTGCCAACGGTTTCCCACTAGGGGATGAAATGAAAATACTGAGCATTAATCAAAATTCTTTCACTTATCGGACGGGTGTCCCAAACTAATTGTAAAAAAAAAATTATAATCGGTTTCCTACCTTAGAAAAGTAAACGGGGTCGTTCAGTAGACTATCAATGGCACGGTCACTAACTGGATTCGTCACTCGTCGGTAACAGAAGAGAAAAGAGCCTACGGTGGCCGGAAATCAAAGAGGACAAATCTCAGTTGTAATCTAATTTATGCTTTTTCCCTAGGCAAGCTTGAAGACCGGTAATCCGGAGTGGGAGGTACCACCACTACAGCCGACTGTTTACATTTAAAAAAAAAAAGTCCTATCAGTACCTTGAGAAATAAAAGTAGACAATTGATACGAAATCGACTCTACAAAATGCCTATTCGGCTTTCGGCAAATATAGAAATGTTTTAACCTACGAAGGTTCTCGCAATTGTTTAAAAACGGAAACTCCTGGGAAAAACAAATACGGGGGGATCTTCTACATGTCCTCAGTAGACTTAGTGAATTCGTCACAGTACGTGGTAGGAAACAAAATCGGGTATCGCAAAGTATTTTGTCAAATTTTCGAAAAAGAAATTGTTTTTTAAATCCAGAAATCATCAAGTTTAATTCCTGTCTCTAACGCATACCTACAGTTTCTATCATTTTGCAATTCAATAACTTATTCTTCGATAATTTAATAGACACTTCATTGTAATTTTTACTGAATATTTAGAATATAATATGAGACTTTTTCTCTTTTATATGTCCTAGTTAAGATTATTACTTCAGTTATATTACTCTACATCAGCCTGTTAAATTTCCATATAATTAGGCGTAAAGCCTGTTTGGAAATATATAAATAAATTAATGATCCATAGCAACAAAATAATATTTATGTATGCATTTCTCTTGGAGATTTATGAGAACTTAAATGTTTGCATTTACATATAAAACTCTGGCTACTTTTACATTAAAAATTGTAATTTTCTTTGGATGTTATAAGCAGCAGTTGGTATATTATTTTATTTATGAGCTCTATACGAAATTAGAGCACAAGTTTTGTATTTTTATTTCTTGCGTCTGTATATATCTCTTCTTTTAATATTCCAAGTGCGCACTACTATATTAAAATAATCAGACGTAATTAAAAAATATTAAATTAAAAAATTAACTTCGTAGGTAATTACTATTCGGCCCTTGTCGCAGTGCTGACTCAAAGTAGTTTTTCTACTTTACGAGTGTGTATTCGTATACCCCAGAATTTTTATGTATCTCGCTGGTGCACCGTGAGTCATGTTGATGAACATCACGGACAAAATTATTGAATATAAAATTCATTTGTATTATGATAATTTAACAGTTTGCTACTTTGACTATAGTTTATTTGAAAATGTATGATAGCACAGTTTTTATGGCAACGGATTGTTCAAAGCAGAAAAAAGTAACTGTTGATACCTTCTTATCTGAATTTTCACAAGATTTTAGTATCTCAAATACAAATAAAATATAAATGAGCAAACCCTAAAGTATTAACCAATAATTGTATACCTCACTGATGGGGAAATGAAATTACTTTTATATAAAAAATAGTACTCGCAAATATTGAGTTACATACCTAAATAAATAAGTCGTTTTCTCCCGATAAGGAGTCGTCATCATCATCATCAGTTTCCTCACTTCCCACAAATAAACTTTAATCCAAAGGAGAGTTCAATGGGTACAACACACAAACTACCCATATTTTAAATTATTGACATAAAAAAAAGATATAACAGGTATCAAAAGATTTTCTGTTATTAATAAAGTTTCTCAAGAAATTTACCCAAAACTTTATTATATCCTGTATACCCCTATATGTATATATATTAGTGATTAATGTTGCAAAATTCATTAATCCTATTAAAATTAAAACTATTAGCTGTCCAGTATAAGTTTAAATTAAATATAATAAAAAACAGAAAAAAAATATCAAAGACAACTAGGTGATAAATACACCACTTCTATTTACTTAAGACATTCAAAGAATTTCTGTTTATGTGTAAAAGAAGTTGCCTATCTATCAACCTCTTAGTAAATCTAATACAATAGATTAAGTTTAATTTCCAAGTGATCTAACTTCCTCGTTATTAGGCATTCCAAACTGAATGGCTACCAGTGGGTTTTGACAGGTTATGATATGGCAAAATTATGGCAACCCTGTAGGCCTGGTGATTTGACAAGGTCAATGAAATAGATAGTTACATAGATTGATCATCCATATTTGTCAAAATAAACATAAACGTATGCCTTGAAGTAAATATGTAAGCAATTATTATTTTTTAAATATCTATAGGCTGAAAATTAGTTTTAAAACACATTTTTGCTAAACCGATTCACATTAATAAATATTTGCCAGGCAATATGGCCGCTTGCAAACGACCAGCTTTGAGCAATCTATATAACTATATATGTACCATTGACCCTGTTAATGACAACATAACACAGGGTTGCCATATCTAAACTGTCAGTTCCCACTGGTAGCCATTTGGACACGTCGGAATGTCTAATTAAACCTTGCTTTACTGTCACATGAAGATCAAACTTCAGGCTATCAAAATCAAAATATACATAGAAAAATATTCGTTATGACAATAAACTCTACACAAATGATATATTGGCCTTTAAAATTGATTAATAGGAAGATTTTTATTTAGAGATCTCTTATGTATAGGGTTCTTTACCCAGTGTTGACTGTTTATTTTTTATGATTTAAGGTGAGTAATTCCATACATAACCTTAGTTCCAATTAATTATTGCATGCTTTTATTAAATTAGATCAAATTTGGATTAGAAAATAAAACTGGAATATTCTTACATCGATGGTTTTATAAGGAAAACTGGAATCTGCTACCTCCAACACGAAATAAGATTCCCATTAGCTGAATCTTATTTTGACAACCAGCTAAACTGCAAATTTTTCATGGAAAAGTTGATTTTTCTTTTCAATTTTTACCAGCTTTTGCGATGTGCTCCCTTCTATGATTTTTACAGACTGACTTGACTTGATTTTAGGTACTCCTATTTATAAATTGTTCTGTTTTCATGGTAATTAAGAAATTTCTTTCATTTTGACATAATTTGTCATTGTTTTTCTTAGAATTTAAATAAAATTCATTATAGTAGAGGAGCCGAAGAGAGATCGTTCTTCACCCATCTGCCAACCGAATGAAATATATTTTTTAGTTAATTTTACACATCAACAATTGCATCTTGGCTAACTTGCCTATCAAAATATGTTTGAACCTTACAGAATATGCCTAGTTGGTCTTGCCTGCTCATTTTTGTTTAAGACTACCTGGCAAGCAGGGGTGAACAGGTAAATTATTTCAAGTGAGTACACCGATCTGATAACTGATTGAAACCAAGTTTAAAATAAAGATAATTAAATATTCAACGCGAATATATACTCTTGCCTGCGAAAAAATGTTTAAGTGACCATATTGCCAAGCTTTAAAGATATAAAATTCAAAGTCAGGAGGTTGTGCGTGAGAGAGAGGGCCAAGCGCCTGATAAGTGTATTAGAGGAGGACAAAGAATAGCCGCTGCGCTCAGCGTATCTGTCGAATTAGAGAGAGTGCGCATGATTGTTTTATATGGAACTGTGAAAGACATAATTTGTGTATAGTCTAATAACATTTTGGAATGATTGATAATAAATTCATTTTAAATAATATTTTTAACAATTTCATATATTTACGTGAACGGATTATAATTACTTTATTAATAAAAAAATATTTTATGTAGAAGCATTGAATTATTCGCTGAAATTAAATGTTAGTAATTAATAGTTTATTGTTAATCTTGTTTTTCGAAAAAACCAAGTTGTAAGTAACTGAAAAAAAATACTCTAGAAAATCAGAGAAATAATGTTTATCACATTTTTAACTTGTAGGTAATCTTTATTTCAAAACATAGTACATTAAAAAGTAATTAATTATAAAAATTATTAACATTTTTAACATTCACCATCGGATTCATCGGAAGTTACCGGTTGATTTTCAGACTCCGATAATTCATCATCATTTTCATTATCAGTCATTTGTGCAATGTCGTCGATTTTTAAAGGCATTTGATCACCAATAAATCCAATTGGTTTCAAATAATTATTCTCCAAAGTCCAGCCGCAGTTTTCAGGACGCAATTTTAAACATTGTTGATCTGTCGCATGAAGCCACATAGAATTAACGTAGATAGTACGCAAAATTTTTTGCATTAATGAAGACCAGCACGGTGGTATACTGTTTGAGTCGAAGGATTTGACTCTTTTTAAAAAATTATCGTTATCTTCTTTTGCAGAGTATGTTTTAATGAAAATTTGATATCTTGCTTCATTAACACTGACACCGTGTTTGATACCATACATATTGGTCGTAAACTCCTGAACAACATTCATTTTCTCAGAAATGAAAATGTCGGCCTCATCTAGCGAAGATGCAAACATTTTTTGGTAGGTTTCGTTTTGTGAGAAAATTTTAAACGGCCTAACTTTACCTTTATTATAAAAAGCGGCCGTGTAATCACTACCTGTAAACGCATGGTAAGCAGGTAGACTTTTGCATAATGTAGGTCCCAGTTTTTTTGCCAAATCCGTGCAATTAATGCAATCTAGATCTTTTGTATTTTTCTTTTTATTTGCTGATCTCGCCAGCCAAATTTCAGAATGCTCCATACTATTAATATTTCCCAGTAAAATAATTAATACATCAGTGTCTGAGGATTTAATTAGAATTTTTGAGCCAGGTTTAACTTTAGAACCGTGGAAAATCATCCGGGTATCAGCCTCTTCGTGATGATGTATGATGTATTCCACTTCTTCATTTCTTACGACGCGATTTTCCTGCGCTGCATAAGAATAATAGTACTCGTTGACAGTCAAAAATTTTTTTTGTTTTGAATAATTGTTGTGAAATTGTCGTTGTCCCAAAAATTGTGCAAAAATTGAACCAAGGCTTCTTTAAATCTGTAATTTTTTTGGCATTTCAAAAAATCTTCTCGGTATTTACTTTTCAAAACTGTTATTTTACTGAAACACGCGGAATGATAACCAACAAATTTCAGAGATTCTTTGGTTAACTCAATATCATTGTATTTAAAATTTTTTCGCTTCCGGAAATTTAACATCAAAAATTTTTAAATGTCTCATCATTAAACTCAATAACTGAATTTCGTTGGTTACACACAAAACACTTTTTATTCATTTTTTATGTTTGTTTTTAAGTAATGTCTACAGATCATAATATTTAGCACGTGTTCGCCTCAAATTCTCCAAAATGTAATTAGACTATACAAAAATTCTGTCTTTCAGTTCCATATAAAATAAGCATGCGCACTCTCTCTAATTCGACAGATACGCTGAGCGCAGCGGCTATTCTTTGTCCTCCTCTAATAAGCTTATCAGGCGCTTGGCCCTCTCTCTCACGCACAACCACCTGACTTTGAATTTTATATCTTTAAAGCTCGGCAATATGGTCACTTGAACATTTTTTCGCAGACAAGAGTATATAATCGCGTTGAATATTTAATTATCTTTATTTTAAACTTGGTTTCAATCAGTTATCAGATCGGTGTACTCACTTGAAATAATTTACCTGTTCACCCCTGCTTGCCAGGTAGTCTTGAACAAAAATGAGAAGGCAAGACCAACTAGGCATATTCTAGGTTCAAACTTTTGATTTGCAAAAAAATTGACTAAAATTAAATTAATTAAAAATAGTCTTGAACATATTTTGATAGGCAAGTTAGCCAAGATGCATTTGTTGATGTGTAAAATTAACTAAAAAAATATGTTTCATTCGGTTGGCAGATGGGTGAAGAACGATCTCTCTTCGGCTCTTATACTATTAATTTGACCTTTCTTATTTGAACATTATAGTCTTAATTTACTTTTCCCATTTAACTTTTCCTCATCATTGTTTTAAACTAGTTTTTATTACCAATAATTCCATATTTTCTTTGATTTAACACTTTAATAATAACATGTTTTTACCAAAATGTCTCTAAATTCTTGATGGTATATTCACTTTTTAACGATTTTTTACCTTCATGTTTTTAATTAAAATTTATGAAATACTCTTAAAACCATTCTCTTACTCTGGTTTAGTCCTTTATACAGTTATATAGGTTTTACTAGTAACTGTTCAATTACAAAATGTCTTAGATCATGAAATCTCAACAAAAATACGTATTATTATCTAACTTTCTATCTTAAATACTATACTCATTTCTATAATTGTTTAAATTTGATACTGGGTTCCTTTTTAAAATAATACTGTTTCATATTTTAATAGTACAACTTATTCTATTCAAAGGTCCTATATAATATTTTATTTGAAAAGAAAGATCACTCCTATTGATACCATTACAATATATTTGTTTTAGTGTATACTATTTGAATATTATATTGAACTTATTTATTACAAATTACTTTGATTTTAGTTGGAAGTTTAAAAAAAGATTTGTTTTACAATGTTTAATTATTGCATAATAATAAACGTTTAATTGGTACATATAATAAATGTTTCATTATTTCATATATAATCACGTTTATTTCTTGTTTAAAAATATACGTGTAATTAATACGTAATAAAAGATTATTTTGTGGGCATATAAACGTTTATTGAATCACTTGAAAATACGTAATATAGTAACGTTAAGAAAACGGGAAAATAAAACCGTTGCAATATTACGTATAATTATAATACAATTTTTTTATTCAAAATCAAACGATTTTTTTTTCCTGATAGAAACTATGAAAAATTCAACGTTTGATTTTAATATTAATAGTAATATAAAACGTTACAAACATACGTTAAATTTAGATGCAATTTGTGGTTACGAATAACGTTATTTTCCGCGACATTTGACCTATTTCTTATACGTTTGGTTATCAACTAGTTTTAGACGTTTATTTACGTACGTGTGCTCATTTGATATACGATGACCTTTATCATTTGAAAATTTTAAGCCAGTAGACAAACCTTCTATAAATGCCTGACTAGCATTTGTAACCTGTTTATACTGCCAAACTCTTTTTACAAAATGTCCTTCATTTATCCATGTGTCATCAAAAAAAAAATTCTTTGTCTTCTTTTCTTAATTTTCTAATTTCCCTTAAACATTGCCTCCTCCAACAAATAATTTCATCTTTCTTTATGAGCACAGATTTTCTATCGTTCTTCTCCCAAGCGAAGTCTAATTTATGTAGTTTTCCACAATTTGTATCTTTTACCGTCATTTGTCTCTTTTACCATTTGGTAAAGTTTCGTCTCCATTAATGTCTACTAAAAGTTTATCCAAAGTAGGTATATTTTTTGTAAATAAAACGAATGCACCATTTATTTGGATCAGTTGTTTTATAGTACCCTCTATTTGAATGGGTGTTCTCCCAGTTAACGTTTTAGGTGCTACTGTAATACTTTCATCCTTTCGTTGCTTCAAAAGTCTATAAATGGTTACTTCTCCAATTCCGGTCATATTTGAACACTTAGAAACTATACTCCGAACAGTACTATTGAAATGTTCATATATAGGAACGTAATGTACATTTAACACTAAAGTTTTATATGCACGGTTAAATTGCACTTTAATATCACAGGAGTATAATTAGACGTTTGTGCCTTTTTTATTGCACAAATTCACTTGATCAATATCGCTTTTTATCGCCTAATATTACAGAGCTAACAATAATGCGTGTTACAATCACAGGACTATACAAACAGAAATGTAAATCTTAACTAAAATAATTTACAATCTGCATAACACTTTCTGCGGATTAGAAATTTTAATCCTTTCTAAGAAAGTTGAGAGCTACTTAAATTGATCTTGAATTGTAACTATTTTCTACCTGTAGAGATTACGTACTTACCTTATTTTTGTTAATTAAAATAACTAGAAAATTTAAGACAAGAATTGAAATAAATTGATATTTTTAAAAATTTTAGGAAGAAAACCTAAGATTTTAATTTGGAACAAATGATGTTAAACATTTTATTTTAGAAATTTTCCGTCACTGATTTATGATCTTATATAGGGGTTTATCTCCTGGGTCATAAAAATTTTGCTATAGTAGAGGATAAAACAAAATGATGTAAAAATATTCCTGAAAAGAAATGCTTTTTTTTCTCTTTTTCCTTTATTAATATATTACTTTTATTATTAGTAACTGAAAAAGGTAACCAGCTGCTCTAATGTGGTCAAATTATAGTACAGTCTGTTCGATATACTTACGCGGGTTTCGGATTAAAAATTTCCAGGTTAGTACCCGAAAGTTTGACCTGTTCTTTGGGGAAATATCAATTGGTTAAATGAAATGAAAAATAATGTACTTTTTAATTAAATAATAATGGAGAATCTTTTGTATAATTGAGAGCAGAATTAAACATCTTCATTAATGGAGTATAATATGGCTATTATAAATCTAATAATAATTTTATATTACACTTCACACACAAATTTAGTACCTACCCTAATGTTATTTTAATTTAAATTTGACCATTTGGGCAATTTTACCTAATTTCTTGGGAAGAGACTTATCTGAACTGGTTGACAATGACTAATTTGCATAATTTTGTTAATCCGAAACCCGCGTAAGTATAGCGAACAGACTGTAAGGGTCAATTATAAAACTATTAATTCAAAAAATTAACAATTGGTTTTGGCCGCCTCAAAACATCATCCGATCTAAAGAATAATTAAGTAGCTTAAACAATACTGAAGCGTCTTAAAAATACAATATAAACAATTAAATGGTTACTACCTAAGATATACCTCAATGGGGTATGGAGTTAATTGGATTCTAGAACATGAACAATTCAAAAAATTCACAAAGCTTGCAATAGATACTTACAATATGTGGGGTAGGTAAAAACGTTATTAATAATTACTGAGGCCCTTCCTATGGGGCCTCAGTATTGCATTCGTGCAGACGAAAAAATTTTCTAACCCCCATTTTTTAAAACTTTTTTTCATGTTTCTGATCATTCTGAATCCGAAAATAAAAAAAAAATTCGACTGGTCGTCTGTATGTATGCCGGCACGATAACTCTAGAACGAAAGTTCTGATTGACTTGCAGTTTTGATTTTCTTGAATAATTACTTAGAACCCTATTGATTTTCAGAAATTTCGGTTCATCCTAACTACTTTAATAACAATTTTCTTAAAATCCGCCTATGCATTTCTTATGTGAACAATTTTAGGAATTTCAATTATTTCTAAAGTCAAAATTCCTAACATTCTTCACATTCCATAAATTGCAAACATTCTTTAACGACCTGTCAAACAACAGCTGTTGATAGTAAAGGTGAAATTTCTAAGGTGGGTTGCGACCTTCATACTTGCAACCATATAGCCATTTTGGAGGCTATTTTCATTCGAAATTAGTCGCCAAGCCTGCCAATTTATGAAAAATATATAAGCAGTTTCTTAATGACTTTTTATGGTGGTGCTATTAAGCGTACTACTATTTCGCCCCTAGCCACAAAAACACCTTCATCAAATTTCTCTGCCGCAACCCCATAGAATAATTAACCGGCAATATTATTTGGCAAAAATCAAAATAATGCTTGGCTGTGCCTGTCAGGTATTAAGATGTCAACTGTTATATGTGAATGGCTCTTAAATGTCAAATTATTTAAACATATATACTTCTTGTGATATTTATTGCAAATAATAAATATCTCAATTCAGGCTTTCCATAAATAAATGTACAGCAAGACAGATAATATAATGTTCTTATACAAAGCAATTTTTACTTTCCTATCTGTATACAGATATAAGGAAAGTATAGGAATCATGATTTTTTTTTATCTCGAGTTTTCGACGGATTTTCACGTTTTGAGGTCCCCTGAATCCGTTTTGACTATTTTCGCGATGATGTCTGTGTGTGTGTGTCTGTGTGTCGCATAACTCATGAACCGATACACAGAAAAACACCAAATTTTAAACTTAAGCTTTGTTCCAGTGTCCAATGTGCTGATTAGATTTTGGGCAGTGTCTGGGAACATCTGGGGGGCTACTTTATAGGTGGTCATTTTTATATTATATGGAATATATCTGTTATTTACGTTTGGGGAAGAAAATTCTTTACATAAAAGTTACTTCCTATATTATTATCTAAAATTTTTGTTTCTTACAAAATTTTCCTAAAATAATCCGTATTCGAGAAATTTGACAAAATGTAAAAGAATATTTTTTTATAAAAATTGTTTAAACAAAAGTTGTTTGTAATATAATTCTCTATAATTTTTATCTTTTACATAATTTCTCTAAAATGGACCGTATTCCAGATATTTGAGAAAATGTGTAAATTTCGAAATTTGAAGAAAACTCAGAAACGGATAAAGAAAAAACATTAAATTTTAAACTTAAATTTTATTTCGGCCTGACGTGAAATGATTAGATTTTGGACAAAGTCGGAACATCTGGAGGGGGGTACTTTATGGGGGACCGTTTTTATATTTTATGGAATATATCTGTTATTTATGTTTGGAGAAAAAAATTGTTCAAATAAAAGTTATTTCTAATATTATTATCTATAATTTTTGTATTATGTCAAAATTTCCTGAAATGGTCCGTATTCGAGAAATTTGACAAAATGTGCAAAATTCTGATTTTTATGAAAATTATTGAAATAAAAGTTGTTTGCGATATCCATCTCTATAATTTTTGTTTATACATTATTTTTCTAAAATGGACCGTAATGGAAAAATTGTAGGAAAAGTGCTAAACTAAAATTTTTTAGTATTTTTATTTCCAATGAATATCTATAGAAAAATGTTTCGAGGTAGATGTATGTGGAAAATGTATATATTTATTTTATCCTCTAAACATTTATGGAGGTGCTGCAATAGGTTGTACAAAATAACCGGAAAAAGCCTATAATAACTAGATAGGAAAGTCATGTGTTGGACACATCAGATTTTTTATTATATAAAAGAGAGGTAGGATATAATGCCCATTTCAAATTTGGATCATTTATGATACCAAGGTATTTTGTTGTGTTTTTAATTTTAATTATAAAGTTGTCATTTATTTGTATGTTGAAAGAAGGCCTTTGTAAATTAGATTGCTCTCTATGGATCTACTTTAACACAAAAATAGTTTTGTGGCTATAAGTTGCTATAACCTATCTTCACAAAACTATTAATAATTTAAACATAGTAAGTGGTATTATTATAACATTCAGTAATTTTTTAAACAACAAGTAATTTTTTAAAATGAAGTACATGATCTCAAAACAAATAATCTATAATAAATGAGGATAAAACGAGGGGTAAAATAACAATAAATTAAGGGAAATACTTAAAAAGGGCAGGTTTAAAGAGTATTATCACAAGAAAGTATATCCGTTCTGTTTATTTATCAAGTATTGTTTGAGGTTACTTTTGAATACATTTATTGTTTTTTTTTTAATTTCTCTAGGCAGTCTATTAAATTTTTTAAACCTTTAATAAAAATTGTATTTTGGGAACTTTTAGTGATGGCTTGCCGTACATGAAAGTCAGATTGGTTTCTTGTATTATAGTTGTGATATTGCGAATTATATTGAATTTTTTCTAATAGATCTGATGCGATGGTACTATGTCATTTTTATTTTATAAATAAATATCAGTCATGTACTGAACATAATTCTGAACTGAAAGCCAATTTATTTCTTTTAACATAGTTGCAAAACTCATCCTTCTGTCCTTTATTAATAGAATCTAAATAGGCGAAGTAAGCCCAAATATTTTACATGTGCAGGCTTAAGAGGTAAAAGGGCCAATTATTATTGGATAAATTGCTTGAACAAGTTTGTAATGAAGTCAATTTTCATTACTATATTTCGGCCTATTCCGGATATAAATTTCAATTTTTATTTTTTATTTTTATTTTAACTTCATGGGTAGACCCTGTATATAAAATTTTGTTTCATTTAAATTCGCGTATTTTACCTGAGTAACGAAAGCGCGCGCGCTTCGCGCACATCGAGTGGGGAGCTAGCCTGCTTGGGCATAGAGACTGGAATTCAGAATTCGGATTATTAAAAATCATTCAATTCACGTTACCGATTCGACTAACATCTACTGCTTTTGCTCCGATATACACCGCTGAAAATTATCGCCGATACCGTAGTTAGGTACATCGAATTTGTTTACATATTTTTTTTTTGTCGACGGTTCTTGAGTTAAAACGTTCGAATACCGGTTTCATTTGAAATAATTATTCCGTTTTCGATTTTATTTAAGAGAAATAATAATTGATTTCAGATTTTCGTTAAAAATAATTTGATTTACAGATAAATTATTTAGTTTTGATTTTATTTAGAAACATTGAAAATTAGTTTTTGGTTATTAGGAAATAGAAACTTTGTTTCTATTTTAATAATTAATTAATTTTATTACGACCGTGAATTGTGTTTCTATTTTACAGTAATAGTAAATCTAATTTCAAATTAAATTCCGTATACAGTTGATTAGTTAATTTTCATTGCGACCGTGGATTTTGTTCCTAATTTTTTTTTAAGTAATAATAAATTTAAATTTAAATTAAATTCCGTACATAGTTAATTATTTAACTTTTACCACGACCGTAAATTTTGTTTCTATTTATTCACAATCTGGTTTAACTTTTTTTTATTTATGTTTCTTTACTTGGGAATAGAATTAGTTCGAAAGTTGGAAAGTTGAAATAGTATCATTTTTCATGTCGAGTGGACTGGTTGTGGCGAGAAAGCTCACATGGGATTAGATACTATCCCGGTTTTAGATTTTATTTAGATTAACCCCTATCCGTGATTAACATATTAGTGTTTTTCTTATGTTTGAGAGTGCTGGTTGTGGCGAGTACACTCATCATAGGATAAATACTGACCCGGTTTGATATTTTGTTTTGTGTTTGAGTGGGCTGGTTGTGGCGAGTACACTCATCATAGGATTAAATACTAACCCGGATTTTGATTATTTTCTTTTAGTTACCTCCGCGCCGTGATTAAAATGATAGTATCATTTTTATGTTGAGCGTGCTGGTTGTGGCGAGTGCACTCCTCATAGGATTGATACTATCCCGTTTTCTTATCATTTATCTATTCCCCATTCACTAAAACAAGGAGGTTTGTTTCAGTTTCAATACCGACTAGAGAGTTAACCAGATAACTTTTTCTACGACCGTGATTTTAATTTTTTTTACGAAACAAAATATTTAACTTTAATCTTTATGCCGCTTTAAGAGTTAACTAATTAACTTTTGCTACGACCGCCATTATTTGTTTTTGATTTCGTTTTGGCTCAACCACCGATCCGACAAATTTATTAATTAGATACTATTGCCACCGAGCATCTTTCTTCTAATTTTAATTCTACCGTCTGATTGAGACTAATCATTACTGGCCGATCTGTTTGTTTTTATTTTGTTCAGGGTTTTAAAATTACGAGCGGGGGTGGGCGTTGAAATATTTATTTTTTTTTTTTATTGTAAATAGTTAAAATTCAATATATGTGTCAACGTTACCTTGACTGTTACTGAGGTTACTGATCCCTAATTTACTTCCCCTTTATTTCAGCAGTGAGAAATTCTTTATCACTACAAGTGACGATTAAAGCCCGTTACTTGTGGTTACTTATTACCTGTGTCTGAGTGACCAACGACCCCTGGAATTTTTCATCTCCATCTGTGCTGCCCGAGTACTTTCGACGCCGTTTCGAAAGTTTGTGGAGTAAACCACACATCAAATCTGGCGCCCGAGAGCCGTCCCGTCAACAGGCGTCATTTGTAAGTAATCGTTTTCTCTGAGGCGAGAAAACCCCTTACAAGTTTTTAAACCCTAATCAAAAGGCGATAAAAATCAAGACTTGTGAAAATCATCACATGGTTTAACCTAAGTAATGCCAATGCTTCACAAACCAAAAAATTCAACGTGATAATACTACTATCGGCTTTCGGTATTTCGTTCCAAGTTAAATCATTTCTCGTTTTTGTTACACTACGAGTTTACCCTTGTGGGCCTCAGTCTCGAAAAGGTGGGAACCACCATTTTAGCGTCTTTTGAATTTTAACTATCAAATTAAACAATCCAGCTAGAAATGACGACCTCCACCATTGATATAAAGCAAATGTGTAGGAGCGAAAGAGAATTTAGAGATGAACACTAGCAAATCCGTAACTGTTAAGTACATTTACGGATTCACGTGATGTGACGTAAACCGAACTTCGTTGTTCTGAGTCCAACTCACCTGAGGTCGATTTATTAATGCGGGCCTTAGAATATCTGAGGTAACACGGTAGGCTGTTTTGCGAACAAGGAGAACTTTGACATTGTCAGTGGTAGTATATAGAGTGAGCAATTTTTAACTTTCATAGCCACCCTGGATTTAAAGAGACACTAAAGAACAGTTTGGTTCAAATAATATATGATTTCGGCCATTTAACTATGATTTGTCGTAAACAGGTGATATACCGGGTGTTCAAATTAAAGTGTTAAAGCTAAATTCCGCCTATTATAAAAAAAAAATTTCAGACGAAATATGGCCAATTTTTTTTTTCGTCCAGCAAAATTTTAAAGTAGCTGTTACTCAATAAGGGTCGGTCTTTTCACCTTCAGATAAAGTTCCAGATAACTAACTGACGGATATATTATCTGACAGTTACTGTCTGTCAGATAATTAATGTTCTGTTTTTTCAAGTAAATAATATGTGTGGTAGATATCCAGTAGTTTTTAACCTTATGTGGTTATGTAACTACCTGTTTATCCATCAGTGAAGTATTTTATTAGAAATTTCATAAATAAGATAATTTATCATTGAGTAGTTAGGTTTACCCAGAAGTGAAAAGATTACTTTTTAAGTTACTTGGGAGATAAAAATTACCTGACACTTTATCTGAAGGTGAAAAGACCGACCCTAAGTAAGAGTCGAATAAAAAAATATTTCCATCAAAAGTTTCTTATTTTTTTAAGCACTTTAAGAATATGCAAAAAAAGGGGTTCCCATTTAAAAAAACAAAGTCCACCTCGATATGGTTATATTATGGTCAGCTATAAAAAAATGAATTTAGCCAAAATGTTTCCCCCAAACAACTATAAAACTTTTGTCTGAAATTTTTTTTCTAAAATCCATATTTTCGGCGGTATTTAACTGTAACACTTTAATTTGAACACCCGGTATAATTATTTTATAAAATCTATTTCTACTTTAATTGCCTAATAAAATGTCTTAGAGATAGAAATATTTTGTCCACCTAGCTCCTATAAATTGTTTCCACATTACAGCTGAATAAATAGGAGTCCCATCATTCAGGATGCACCCTAGTCACCTACCTGGTCAGAAATGCCATTATTTAGATACATAAAAAGGTTCTGTGCCTTTAAAAATGCCAGTGTTGAGACCTCGTCGGCCGTAAAGTTTTTCTTTTTATTGTTCACCCACATCGGTAGGACCGTAACATTTTCAAGTTTTATTTCAGATTTCGAATGTCAGGTTGATTTGATGAGTTTAGAACAAGGGCGTACGTAAGGGAACACTTTATGTCGAGTACATTATTGGCGTAATAAAGAAGAAGCAAAACAAACTAAATGTACATAAAGCATCCAAAGGCAATATTATTGATCATGTAGGTAAAAAAAAAATTTATTTTCTTTTTATAATTAATTTGTCAAGCGATTTTGACTATTAATCCATCATCGGAAACTATAATAATATAGAAAAGTACAATTAAAAAAAACTAGCTCGTACAATTTTTTTTTAAAGGTGCAAAGTAGTAAAATGATAAAAGACAATCCTAACATCTAGAACTAACAGACTGTAGTGACTTTCATGTACTATACAATAATCATACTCCTACGAGCCCTAACACAAAAATGTTCGGACAACAACTGATTTTTCGTAAAAGTTTGAAAATTTCCTTAAGGGATTCAATATCATGTTTTTCATTTATAAGATATAATAGGTATTGTTTTACATCATATTTATGATATTGTTTTCAAATAAACTGATATTGATCAATAAAACTAAGCTAATGTTGATAATAATCCATATTTATTGACACATAAATGTTCGGACAAATCACATCAATAGCTGGTTGCATCTCCCTTTGCCTTAATAACAGCTTTTATTCTATCAGGCATAGTTTTAACAAGCTTTTCGCAATCTTCCTCGGTAAAAGAATCTCATATATTTTGAAATTTTACCCGCAAATCAGAAATGTTGCGCTGTGGATCATTTCTTAATTTCTGCTTCATCTTGTGCCATACAGTTTCGATTATATTTAGATCAGGGCTGCAGGAGGGCCAGTCAAGGACGGAAATATTGTTGTCCTGCAGCCACTTTCTTGTGGTCTTGGCTGTATGACAGGAGGCGCCATCTTGTTGAAGAGTAAAGTTTCCATCAGGTGATAAAATTGGAATTGATACTAGCAAATTGGTTTCAAGAATGTTCTGATATTTTTCTGCTTTTACAATTCCGTCTATAACGTGCAGTTTTCCAACACTGAAACCAGACATGCTTCCCCATACCATAACACCTGATGGACATTTTATTTTTCTCTTTAGGCAGTCTTTGTGAAAGACTTCATTTTTGTTTCTTATAACACGTGATCGATGGTCACCCACGCAAACATCAAATTTTGATTTATCGCTAAAAATGGTTCTTTTCCAGTCTTCAAAAGTCCACATTGCCCGTTCCTTTGCCCACGCTAATCGTCTTTTGTTTTGTTTTTCCGTCAGCAGCGGCTTTTCTTTTGCCTATATCAATGATTTCACTGCATAAATATGAGAGTTTCCTTAAACGTAACCTACGTACCTTATAAAAATGTAAACCAGACTTATGTATCCAGCGACGACACGTTTCTCGTGAAACATTTCCAATTATTTCTTCATTCCGTTTTGCTGTTATTTCCCTTACAGTACTTCGACGATCAGTTTTACAAATTCGAACAAGAGATCTTTGCATTCGGGAAGTGACTTTGCGTGGCCGACCAGCACTATGTTTTGAAATTTGAGTTGAACCCGTTTCTCCATATTTTTTCACAATATCTGACACCGTAGACTTTGCGACATTTATTTCTTTAGCAATATCCCGAAAGGTTTTTCCTTGGTTAAACAGTTTTACTATTAATTCTTTAATTGCACCATTTGTTGCTTTACCATGCGACATTTTGGAGCCAATTGATAACTGAATTAATTTTCAAGTTAAAATGTCAAAATAGAGACACTTTTTTGTTTTCATGGCTTGCTATTTGTTCAGTAGAGTTCGTATAAAGTTTAAGACGTGACAACGTCGCTTTTCATATTTTGTGATTTCTGTATACTCGGTACAAAAGACTCGGTCGATAAAGATTTGATTATTGAAAACCGGCTATACAATTAATTCGGTACTTTTGATATTATAATTAATAGTGCACTTCCCTTTTTCTTTCCTTAACCCTATCCCAAAGTGCCCATCAATAACTTTGGATACGACCGTCAAGAATATCGGTAAGTAATTTTTATGGATTTATTTAGCCCATAAGGTGTACGTAACACTATTATTTGTTTTACTAACGTGTCCGAACATTTATGTGTCAGCAAATATTGCATTTTTATCAACATTAGTTTAGTTTTATTAATCAATATTAGTTTATTTGAAACCAATTTTATAAATATGATGTAAACAATACATATTATGTCTTATAAATGAAAAACATATGATATTGAATCCCTTAAGGAAATTTTTAAACTTTTTCGCAAAATCAGTTGATGTCCGAACAATTTTGTGTTAGGGCTCGTATTTCTGTACACGCGTCAGCACTTGTTATCCTTTTGGTAACATTGTAATTAGCTGGCAACTATGGTTGCCAGGAAGTTGAATTGTTTATGTGTCAACATTATTATTATTCTAATATCCTTTCAATATAGGTATATACACAGGGCTCCAAAGTCTATTTACTTCCCTCGTTACTTTTTTTGTTACATGTCTTTGTTAAAATTTCTCCTTATTCCAATCATTCTTTTATGCTTTTCGATTATTTTTATTACCTGTACATAATTATTAATTTTATCTGAGCTTGTGCTATATGTCATATATGAACATAATATATCGCAATTTGACCCCAACTCCTCGGAATCAAATAAAACTTTGTCAGCCTTTGTTAACCAGAACAACCAAGAACAACCAGAAAGAAATGTACAAAAAAAAGTTGTAGAAATCAACAGTGAAGTAAATTCCGCACTGAAAAAGGGAGAAGACGCTAACTTAAGCAAAAAGGATGATGAGGAAAAACTAAAAATTGGTAAAAAAAAAAGATGCAGAAATAAAAAAAGACAAACCTAGGAATAACTCTTCGTCAAGTGTCAACTCCTCTTCAAGTGGTAGTAATAGAATCACTAGACGAACTGGTAAGTAATACAAAATATTTACTTTCTTATGACTTTTTATAAATTGGTGATATAAAGAAACAAATTAACTTTAAATTAAAGTAGGTAACAAATAATAATTGGACAATTTTAATATAGTCAATAAGAATATTTCTGTAACTGTGTTATCTTTTCATAGATTTTTTTTTGTTTACTATTTATAATTATTTAGATTTAATAAAATAAAAATCGGGTAGATAATTTTTAGCTTAAGTATAGAGTATTTAAGGAAGTTCTAAATGGAACAATTTATTAGACATGTAAATTTTGTTCAAATCCAAACACTGGAGGCCGATACAATTAATGAAGTACACGATTATCTCACTGACAAAAAAAATGTTACAGCTTCACGATATTTCAGCAAAACATTCGAAGTATTAAAAAAAATTTTGATGAACTAAAAATAATATTATCAAAAATAAACCACTCCATTGATTGTATTGTACTTTCAGAAACATTTCAAATTGATTAAATTATTTTAATTTGGATAATTACAATGTAATTTATAATGAGGATAAAATAAACAAAAATGACGGTTTAATAGTATATTTGAAAAATAACATTCAATATGAAGAAAAAATTGTATCTGTTGGTAATTTTAATTTTCTTCAGTTAAAAATAAAATACAATAACACAAATAAATTTTCAATAATAACGGGAATTTATAGACCTCCCTCAACAGATGTCCATGATTTTCTGACGAATCTGCACTATTATTATGTATGATCTTCGCCTTCCCTAGACAGACTGACTCGAGGTCGCACTGCTCGCCTCTTTAAACTCCAATTACTGCCCTCTCGAAATGAGTGGAATACACCAGAACTTTCTCGAATCACTGAGATTATTCACGAATGTTTAATTGTTACTGCGATTTGATAGGGTCAATGAAATAGATAATTATATAGATTATATGTCCAAACCCACTGGTAGCCATTTTGTTTGGAATGCCTAATACACAATAGTAATTTAACTAGCGAATTTAGCAAGCGTATGCTCGCTCAGGGCGCGTACTGGGGACTAGTCTAGACATTTTAGATAATTGCAGAAAAACGGATTTGTCCTTTGGAACTTACTGGAAAGTTTGGAGATACGTGATCTACACCATAAAGTTTTATTAAGTGTATCTTTCGTTATTATAATTTTTAGGATTAATTTGCTCCTAAAATATCCTTGGATAAAATAAGAATGAGTGAAGCTTTATATAAGTACGCCTATGGTTAAAAGTTGACTATTGTACATTCAAAAGGGCCATAATAGCTACGAAATTATTGATGAATTTCCAAAAGATCGATTCTTTAAAATCTATACAGACGGGAATCCTATAAAAATACGATTGCAATAAAATATACAGAAGGCGCTCCTATTGTTATCAGATTTAAGAATTATTGCCCTATTGAGAGAAGAATAAATAAGTCTGGAGAATGCCTAATATATTCAAGATATTTTATTTTATAGAGAGAGAAAATTTAAGAAAGTCGTCAGCGACAGGACAAGCAGCTAGTTGATGCGGGAATAGAAGAATTCGATGTTGGGATGATCATGAGATCCATAGATGTCTGAATATTTTTCTCTTAAACCAGCAGACAAAGAGTGAGTTAATTCTCAAAAGGATCATAAGTATCAAAACGTCAAGTTTTCAAATAATACACCGCTGCAATGGATATGAAAAGTATAAAGACAAAACAAAAGAATACAAGCAAACTATAAGTATTTACCACGAAACGTTGTTATGATAATATGATATCAGAATAACGAGAACCACTTTTCAAATACAAATTGTAATCAACAGTTTTTCTATTTTTGAAAATAAAAGCAATACGTTAAGAAATAAAAATGACGTTTTCCACATTTCCCTTAAACTCTACCTTTTGGGAGGGCTGTCCTCTTTCGGCTGAACTTATCTATAGAAGGCGATGATATTTCTTTAACAAATTTTGTCTGACATTTAAATCTAGTTATTTATTGTTTCGGCCTTTACTTGATGAAAATCCATTTAATTTTAAAAGAGTAAAACCAAATTTGGTAGATTTTCACACTTTTATTTTAAAAATAAAAATTTTTAAACAAACACTAACATGACATATGTTTCGAAGTACAACTTCTTTTTCAAATGTGACTATTTACAATTCGGTATCCAATATATATACAAAATAATTTAACAAAACAAAGTACTTAAGAAAACATCAATAACATTACAAAATAAACTAACTATTTAAAGTAAATGATCAATTAGATATTAATAATTCACCCTTATTAAACCTCTTTCCCAGTTTTCTGTGAGATAATCCCGGTAATGGGCTATCTTATTGTTATTTGATGGATATTATAATTACCTAAGTACCCTTATTTACTTTAAATAGTTAGTTTATTTTGTAATGTTATTGATGTTTTCTTAAGTACTTTGTTTTGTTAAATTATTTTGTATATATATTGGATACCGAATTGTAAATAGTCACATTTGAAAAAGAAGTTGTACTTCGAAACATATGTCATGTTAGTGTTTGTTTAAAAATTTTTATTTTTAAAATAAAAGTGTGAAAATCTACCAAATTTGGTTTTACTCTTTTAAAATTTAAATCTAGTGGTTTACAATTTTAAGTCAGTGACAATTTTTAAATATACCTGATTGTTTGTAAGTTTGTAGTACTCATTTCGCCAATAAGTGATGTAAATGAACAAAGAGCATTATAGGGCTGTGATTTTTTACAAATTCGAGCGTGTCGTACATCGTAAAGGATGTTTTGAGGAAGTCAATCGAGCGCTTGGTGACCGTAAGAAAGATTCAAGCAACTTTAAAGATTTAAAGATCGCTTTGACCGTGGATTGTCTAATTTGGTGTACAACATCATCACAGGTGACCAAAAATGGGTATATTGTTGCTATGATCCCGAAAAATACGATCAAAAAAAGATGGTCGTCACTTTTTTTTTAAGTACTAGGCATGTTTCCATCGTAGCACTGAAGGATCGACGTACTATTAATTCAGAATGGTACACTACAGTTTGTTTGCTTCAGGTTTTTCGAAAGGTTCGTGAAAAACGTCTAAGAGGAAGGATCATCTTGCGTCAAGATAATGCTCGGGCTCACACTGCTGCTGGAACAAATGAATGCCCAAAACATAGAAATAATGGGTCATTCGCCATTTAGTCCAGACCTAGCACGTGAAGACTTCTTATTTCGGAGGGTAAAGCTACATTAAGGGGTTTATCTTTTACATCGGTCGAAGAAGCGATTGATGTTTTTAGAAATTAAATAAATAAACTACGGCCAGAATACTTGAGAAAATGTTTTCAAGAATTTATTGTTTTCGCGATTGCAAAAATGTAAGGTCCGTAAACTTGGCACCACAACATTGCATAAATGATGCAAACATTTGTGAGAGTATTGCCCATAATTGTCCACACCCTCTGTTTTCAAAATATATCGAAAATAATTTTCGCGGGCCAACTTCCAAACAAAGGTAAACATTTTGATAATTTAATTCCATAGAGTAATTGCATTTCGTTTGCCAATCGATTATTTAAAATATATACAGTGCTTTTCAGATAAAAGTATCCACCTTAAGTAACTTTTGAAGGACTGATTATTACAAAAAACAAAAAAATACGTCAATTAATATTTAAAGGGGGAGATATCGTGCCATATTTAAGTTTGCTGAAAAAGTCACCCTTTCACCCCTACTATCATCCCTTCAATTTTTTTAAATGGCTTCCCCCATTTTTTTATCCATTTTTGGATTCTTCTCGTTTAACTGATTTCAAAAATGTATAAAACATGGGGTTTAAAATAATTAGTTCCATTATTTGAGTGACCAATTTTTACATCTCATCTTACTGACTGCAGCAAAATTGGATTTAGAATACATTATACCTTAATCGTACCGCTAAAAACTTGTTGAAGTTTTTTGTGATACATGGTAAAGGTATTGGAGATTTGAAAAATGAATTTAAATTACTTTTATAGTGTATTTTGATACATGTGCACATTGATTTGTTGAGGTTATTTATTTGATTTGAAAATGGTTTACAGTTTACAAGAAAGAATTGAACTTGTAGGTTTATACTACAAAAATAACAGTTCTGCACGAGCTGCTGCTAGAATTTTCAACGAAACACACCCGGGTCAGTTGGCAATAAAAAACATAACCGACTGGAACTCGTAAATAACGAAGCAGTTTTAGGACAAGTAAGTCTTGAAAATCAACAAGCACAGTCACTGACAACAATAAGCAGATAAGTAGGTGTTTCATCTTCCACAGTTTATCGAATATTACACAAGCAAAAGTACCATCCATACAAAATTAAATTGGTTGAAGAGTTGTATGAAGATGATTTTGATCGTCGTCTTGAATTTTGTGAACTATTGAGTCAGCGCTTGACTAACAATCCACATTTGTTGCACAACCTTTGTTTTTCGGATGAATGCACATTTTCAGTTAATGGTTTAGTTAATAGACATAATTGCAGATATTGGGCTGAGAGTGATCCACATGTTGTGCGTGAATACCACACACAGAATCCTCAAAAGTTAAATGTATGGTGTGGTATCCTAGGTGACCACATAGTCGGACCTTTCTTTTTAGACGGAAACTTAAATGGAGAGTCATGTCTTGAGTTATTGAGAGAAGTAATTGATCCACGTATTACAACAATAATAGAAAATGATCATAATCTTTCTGAAGATTTGCTTGTCTTTCAACAGGATGGCGCGCCTCCACATTTTGCTTTGCCAGTACGACAATTTTTAAATGAAACTTTCCCCAATCGTTGGATAGGTAGAAGAGGCTCGATGATGGAGTGGCCACCTAGATCACCGGATTTATCACCTCTAGACTTCTTTTTATGAGGTTATTTAAAAACAAAAATTTATGCTACCCAACAAGAATCTTTAGAAGATTTACGACAAAGAATAGAGTATGAATGCCTACATTTAAACGCACACGTGTTCGGTAATGTCAGGGAGGCTTTTCAATCTAGGTTATACCATTGTATGGAAGTAAATGGTGGACATTTTGAACAATTTTTATAATAAATTTTGAAAATGAAATATTCGTTTTGTCATTGGAAACGCTTGTGACAAAATCATTAAAATAAAAGTTTTGCACAATTCAATTTTATTTTAATTTAAAATTCTGTAGATCGTAAACTAATTACTTTAATCCCCATGTTTTATACATTTTTAAAATCAGTTAAACGAGAGCAATCCAAAAATGGATAAAAAAAATGGGGCAAGCCATTTAAAAAAATTGAAGGGATGATAGTAGGGGTGAAAGGGTGACTTTTTTAGCAAACTTAAATATGGCACGATATCTCCCACTTCGAATATTAATTGACGTATTTTTTTGTTTTTTTGTAATAATCAGTCCTTCAAAAGTTACTTAAGGTGGATACTTTTATCTGAAAAGCACTGTATATATATATATTTAAAATAATAAACAAAAAAAAATATTTATAAAAATTAAATATGATAAGAGCATTAGATAATTGTTCGTTTGTCCATGTTTGCAATTTTTTAGTTTTTCCAATTTTCATGCCTTTCTTCGAAAAAATTTCAAATTAAAACAGTATAGGATAACAATTTCACAGGTCCGTGAACATGGCACCACAAAATTGCAGAAATGGTACAAAAATGTGTAGGAGGATTGCCCTTGGTTTGCCTACGTTTGCCCATAAATGGGTTTTTCTGAAACAAAAAAAAAATATATATATATAAAAAAAATTAAATATGATAAGTGCATTAGGTTATCGTTCGTTCTGCCATGTTTAGACATTATCTAGTTTTTCCAATTTGTATTCCTTTCCTCGAAAAAAAAAAATCTAATTAAAACAGGATCGGACGGCAATTTCATTACCAGAATACATTCTTTACTAACCTGCAATTATTTTTTCATTAATTCGATATTTTCCCGTTCTTTAGTTTTCAATAAACCCTTTTTATTAAAATTGTCAAACTCCGTTGGTGCTAGCTCATTTTTTTAAAATAAATAAACACATCTAGAAGCACTATTATCCCAGTTTTAGCCACTCCCATTCATTTTAGATTTTTTAAAAAATGGGCAATCCCCAGTATACATGTTTTATTACTTTGCAATTACTTTTTCATCATTTCGGTATTTCCGAATTTTTTAATTTTCAATAAACACTTTTAAATCACTTTTAATGAAATTGTCAAACCCCCGTTAAACTCGGATTTTGTTTTTTTTTTTAAATGGGCAATCCTCAGAATATATTTCTTCGAGTTTTAGCCGCCATCATTTAACTACATTTTACCATTTTTTAATATACAATAAACACGTTATTAAATCACTTTTAATAATATTTTCAAAACCCCGTTGGACTCGGATTTAAAAAAAAAAGAGCAATATCCTGAGTTTTGCAATTATTTTGGTATCATTTCGATGTTGGCCCCTTTTTTCTTATAACAAATAAACACATCGCTGGGGATTATTTAAAAATTTATAATAAAAATACATATATTTTATCAGGAACAAGGTCTTAAAACGTTATTTCAAAGTCCGCCTGATAGATGGCGATAATGTCATTATTCTTTAAAAATGGATTTGCATGAGTTCTATCGTAAATATTGTCACGTTTTCAGTCGAGTGATTTAGTTCTAGGAAGAAGTTACTCGTTTCTCGGGAACAGCGACACATTTTAGTGAAATTAAAAGTTTTTTGGTGAATTCTTAGCATAAATATTAGAAATAGTGACACAAAATAAAAAGTGACACTTTTTTGCTAAAGTAAGTATATTTTTATTATTAAATTTACTAGAAGAATGTCATATTATAAAATGTGCCATTATTCTTGTTACAAAAATTATGTTGATTATCTTTTTAATATGAGAATTAACGACCTTTGTGAAATGATGTCACTATTTCTTAAAAATATGAAACTATTTACGGTCATATTTTGAAATGTGCCATTCTTCTTGAAAAAAAAAGTATATATTTGTAATTTTTAAAAAATTCTAATCAAAACATGTCGTTATTCTTTCTAAAATCTTTGTGCGTTTTAAAAAATTACTCGTTGATGCGTATACTTGAATTAAATTTAATAATGATAAATTTTCCTTTTCTTTTATAAATTTTATTTTTTAGGCAAAGATGGAACATTCTAGAGCTAAATTGATGTTAGAATTGGCTAGGGAAACCTATGGTATGATTTTTTAATATTTATGTAGGGACCGTTTATTTAACAATTTTATTTATTATCTTGTAGCGATAGAAAAACCAAGTGGTTCTAAAAATATTCAGGGCACTACAGTAATTAATAGTGAAGTTCCTGAAAATGATACCAATAAAGTTAAAGATCTATACTAATGCAAAGAAAGCAAAATCTATAAAAAAGATTAAAGAACAATCGCTGCTAGTATCAAACAAACAAAATATTGAACATTATAAATATTTTTTAGAGATAGAATCTCATATTACTGAGGAACCTTTTGAGGCGGACATAATTCCTGAAAGTAGCCATGTCGTTAGTCTTCCATTTGAAGGTAAGTCAAAAAATGTGTACCCAATACTTGTTTACATAGAGTAATTCTATCAACAGACCTATCCAACTACAAGCAAACTGATGAAGCAGATTTATGTTATAGAAATATTCCACCCAACACAAGCATTGAGGATAACAATGTCATTTTGATGAAAGGTAAATGCATTTTCTACATTGTTGTTGATTTATATAGATTGTAGCAGTGATAGCAAATAACGTTTTTGTTGTAGTAATGAACAGCAAAATGGCTCAGCATGGAAACGAATTGCCCAACGAGATTGAAGATGAGCCAAACACTGATTTCTCTTCTTTTGATAGTGTAAAATATCCTCTCTATACACAGAGTCCGTCATCATCTTCTTCGAATACTTCGTCTGAATCATCAACATCATCATCCAATTTAAATGAAGAAAATGAAGAACAAGTTGGCAATATACCACCAAATGAAACAGAAATTAAAAAAAGAGGGCGAAAAAGGAAAGCTGATCCTTTGAGTTCAATTAAGGAAAAAGCAAAGCATTTAAGAAATTCTGGGTTAGCTTACTTATCAAACTCAAAAAAAATGAAGCTCTGATTCCTGAAAGAAAAATGGGTTCTCCTTGCACTGAAAAGTGCAAACAAAAATGCTTTTCAAAGATTACTCACGATCAGCGAATGGGCATTTTCACAGCTTACTGGAAGCTAGGAAATCTGCAAAGACAACGTGAGTTTCTTTCATCCAATATCTTAACAGTTGAACCTAAATACCAATACATACATGCCCCTGATTGGTCAAGAAAAAATTCATTTTATTTTTTGGTTGAAGAGAGAAGAATCCGAGTATATAAACCTTTTTTAAAATCAACTTTAGGTATCACTGATCGTCCAATGAGAACTATTTTATATAAAAGAAGAGAGTCCCCTGGAGGAATACTTCGATTAGATCAAAGAGGTAAGCACGGGAATCATAAAAAAGTTGATACTTCGATTAAAACTGATATCCGTCAACATATTGAATCAATACCTAAAATTGAAAGTCATTATTGTAGGGCGGACACCACCAAGGATTATATTGATGGCGGAAAAAGTGTTGCCGATATACACAGAGATTATGTTGCTGATTGTAAAGCAAGAAACGTTTCATATGGCAACTACGTTTTATATCATCGAATTTTTACTTCTGAATATAACATCAACTTCTTTCAGCCAAAAAAAGACCAGTGCGAGGATTGCACTGCCTATTTCAATGCATCCGAAGAAGAAAAGGCCATACTTAAACAAAAATATGAAGAACACCAAGAAGAGAAAAAATTGTCACGAGAAGAGAAAGAGCACGATAATAATAATACCGATGATACCTGCGTTGTTGCTGTGTATGATTTACAAGGGACCTTGCCTTGTCCCCGGGGAGAAGTATCAAACTTCTGTTATGTATCTAAATTAAACACTCTCAATTTTACTGTATATGATATAAAATCAAACGATGTACAGTGTTTCGTCTGGCATGAAGGTCAAGGAATGCGCGGTATCAATGAGATTGGTTCCTGGGGGCAACAGAAAAATCATTACATGATTGTTTTGTATTTATACTCGATTTCTAAACTCAACTTTTTAAATTCTATTACTCACAAATTTTTAATAAAAGGGCATACGCAAAACGAAGGCGATAGCGCCCACTCCATAATAGAAAGACGTGTAAAAAGATCACTAAAATCTGGCCCTATATTTACACCAGATCAGTATGTTAACCTAATTAGAATTGCTAAAATCAATAAACCCTACAAAGTACACGAACTAACTTTTGAATCGTTTTATGATCTAAAATCTTAATTTTTTTTTAAATTAACTGAATCTAAAATTCTACAAGTTCGAAGTAGCTCACCTGGTGCATTTTTCTATAAAACCTCCTATAGAGATGAAATAGTGAAAATGCCTACAAGAAGTAGCAATAACATTAAATTATTTTCAAATTCAAAAATCAATGTGACCCTAAAAAAGCTTATAAGCAAAAACTGTTAATTTCCGAGAAAAAGAAAAGTGGATTACTCGGTTTGGTAAAAAAAAACATTGTTCCCAAATTTTATGAAGGTTTTTATTCAAATTTGTAACTGGTGTTTCTGTTATAATCATTCAGGATTGTATTCTTAACAGTAGTTAATGTTGTGGTTCATAGGCCTCGTTATTAATAAAGATTCTATTTTTAAAATGCATTGAAATTTTATTTTAGTACCTGTTGTTTTAAATCATGAACCACATTTTAGCATACTTTTCTTTGGAATAGTTACTCATCTTATATTTTTTTTTTGTAATAATGACATATTCCATACAAATTTTTCAAAATTTCAAAATTTTTAAAATTACAAAACACCTATGGCTATCATCTATTTAAATAAGGAATAAAACACTTAGTTAAAGTCAAATTTAGTATCAGTACACTTGTAGGTAAAAGGTAAAATATTCTGAAAAAAAAAAAATTTAAATTGCTCTCTTGAAAAATTAAATTTTTTGAAATGTGTCATTATTCTGGAGAACCAGCGACATATAAATGAATTATTATCGCAGTTTTCATCTCCATTGACTGATTTATTAAAAAAAAGCAATCCTCAGAATACACTCCCTAGTGATTTACAAGTAGTTTTTATTATGTCGATGTTTCTGTATCTGTAACGTCTGGAATGTGGGTTACTCCACGGCACTTTGACCTCACCAGGCCCATTGTGCATCCTCCTAAGATGATAGGCATCTTCTAGTTCGTGAGTCAGCCTATTGATTAATGTAGTTGACAATGTCGCCAAGAGGTGCTTCTCTTATATACCTATCGGTGTTAGACGATACTCGCCGATACACAAATCTTCTAATAAATGAGAGCGTCAGGCAATGATAAAGGATATGTTCGATGGTCTCATTTTCTTGTTCGCACTCCCTGCAGAATGCGGATTCTGACAGCACCATGATATGCAGTTGTTTCCGTACTTGGCAATGACCAGTCAAGTTATTTGTTTACTGTAGTGTTGTCAGGATAACTTAAAAACTCCCTGGCAACTCTACCGTTTTTTAGTTTTATTTTATCTTTCCTTGAATTTCATAAGGGAATGTTCTTTAATTAGGTCTGTCACTACCGATTTTGTCTGGCCAGTAGAAAGGCCAGTACCGTCAAAAATGGAATGCAAATTGGAAAACCTAAAAAATTGGCAAACAAACATCAGTTAACGAATGATTACCAAATGCAGTTATATTTAATTATGGTAATTTTTGTTTGTTTTTTTTATTTTATTTAATTTTTTTTTGTTTCAAAAAACCAATTGATGGGCAAACGTAAGAAAACAATAGGCATTCAATTCTCTTACAAATTTTTGTACCATTTCTGCAATGTTGTGGTGCCAAGTTCACGGTCCTGTGAAATTGTCATCTGATACTTCTTTAATTTGATTTTTTTTTTTTTTTTTAAAAGGCATGAAGATTGGAAAACTAAATAATATGTAAACATGGGCAAACAAACGACTACCTAATGTATTTATTGTCATGAAATCCTAATCCGACTCTGTATATGTACGTAACCGACTCGTGATCGAAGCAACGCTGACGTGTGGAAACAGCCGGACCGCGTCTCGAATATACAAGAAACGACGAAGTGCCTACCGCCGAAGCCCTAGAAACACCTGGAACGGCGGGGAGTGCCGTTTAGTCATAGAATGGAATCTTCGCGAGTCTCTAGCATTTTCCAGTAGCGGAGTTGGACTAATATAAATAGCCGACCTATCAGCGCCGAGTTGAGTTGAATATAGAACGTTGTATTGAAAAGTTAAAGTGTAAGAAATAAATTAGAATTGTTAGTTAGTGTCTGAGTATCATATAAATTAAATAGTACGTCTGAAATAAATTGTAAATAGTGTGTTTTTAAATAAATAAACTTTAAATAAATTAGACTTTCGTCACATTATCATATCTAATTTTTGTATTTTTTTGTTTTTTTTTTGTTTTTTTTTATTTTTAATATTTTTTTTTTAACTAATTGATGGACAAACGTGGGCCAACTATGGACAATTCTCTTACAAATTTTTGTACCATTACAGCAATGTTGTGGTGCCAACTTTACGGCCCTGTGAAATTGTTATCCTGTACTTTTTAAATTTGAATTTTTTTCAAAGAAAGGCATGCAAATTGGAAAAACTAAAACATGGGCAAACACGGGCAAACGAACGATTACCTAATGCACTCATCATATTTAATTTTTGTAAATATTTTTTTTTTATTATTAAAATATATATATTTTTTTAATAATTGATAGGCAAACGGGGGCAAACGAAATGCTATTATTCTATGGAATTAAATTATCAAAATGTTTACTTTTGTTTGGAAGTTGGCCCTCGAAAATTCTTTTCGATATATTTTGAAAACAGGGGGTGAGCACAAAAAGTTGTTTTATGGACAATAATGAGCAACATTTTTGCACCATTTTTGCAGTGTTGTGATGCCAAGTTCACGGACCTAAAAATACATTGATACACTTTGAAAAATTGTTAATAATGTTTTTTTTTTTGTAAATAAACTATGTTTTACTTTACTAAGCTTAATGTAAAGAGAACAGCCTTCGTATTTAAAATGAATTAATCATCAAACTACTTTCTAAAATTTCTTTTTCCATTTTCAAGTGACCCTCTCCCTCTATGGTTTATGAAATATCTGTTTAAGAAATTAAAATCCTGTACACTCTCTTTAGATAGATACATAGATACTAAATAATATAAAGACATTATTTTTACGAGTGAACGGTAATTTTAACGTTTCCCGGAAACATATTTATTGGATTAAATAAATTAGCTATAGTATCGCTCCGTGAGAATTTTACTTCATTTAACTTTTAAGTCCTGATGACATATAAACCCGCTATGAAAATATTACTGTATTTACTTTAGTTTCTATCATTAAAGTATAACTCAATTTCCTCATTGGTTGTTTGATGCTTCTATTAGCATTTCAACTCTGCAAAACGTGTATACGATTATTTATGACTTTATGAGTATTTGACTATTGTGTAATTTACATTTCAAATAATCCATTGATCATTTAAAACTACAGTTTCTTTAAATTAAGAGGATTACGTAGAATAATATGAAAATCATCTGCTGTTGTAATACAATTTATTTAGAAAATAATTGGATTCTTTTCAAGATGGACTTTATTATATGAAAAAAGTAGAAGTTCCAGAGTAATTGGTGTTTTTGGACCAAAAATTACTCGTCGAAAACACATGGGCCGACTCGTTATCGTGTTAGAATTTTGTCTAAAATACAATATTTTTATATGTTTAAAGCATAATACATACAATCTATTCGCTATACTTACGCGAGTTTCGGATTAAAAATTTTATGAGTATTTCCAGGTAAGTACCCGAAAGTTTGACCTTTTCTTTGGGAAAATATCAACTGGTTAAATGAAATGAAAAATAATGTACAACTTTTTAATTAAATAATAATGGAGAATCTTTTGTATAATTGAGAGCAGAATTAAACTTCTTCATTAATGGAGTCTATTGTGGCTATTATAAACCTAATAATAATTTTATATTACACTTCACACAGAAAATATGGTCTATGTATAATAAGAGGGTTATTTAGCTCAAATAAAATATTTTCTAACATAAAAATTTGTTCCATGTAGAGAATTTCAAATAAAAAATAAAAAAATTGAACTTGTCAACAAAAATGAAAATCAGTCATTTTCATCCAAAATATCATAATCATCATCATCATCATCATCATCACTGTCATCACCATTAATTGTTATTATGATTGTACTTATTTCGTTTATTTTATTTTCACGAGTCGACCAATCTTCTATTAGTTTCTCGCACTTGGATATACAGTTCCGCATCACTTCTGGAGTTGCAATTGAAAGTGCTGTTTGCCAAGTTTCCCGAACAGCGTCGTCACTATAACCCCAATATGGTTGTCATAATATTGTTTTGCAGACGTAAAACTTAATGACCGTAACTTTCAATACAAACACTTTAAACAAAAAATTAAAAAATGGATAGGGGAAAGTGACAAAACAATATTTCATAAGTTTGTAAATTCAAATATGTAAATAATATAAAATGTGTTAATAATATAATATAGCTAAATAATATAATATAAAATAATAGACTTGAATTTGACGCTATACCTAATTACATTACATAAAATTACGACAACATGATTAGAACAATATTCCCGATTATAACAATACACCCGAATATGACAATACACCCGATTATGACAATACATCCGATTATGACAACTCATATAATTATGAACTATTCCTGATTTTGACAACTCACTTAATTCTGAAATTTCATTGTAATCTTTTAGTTCTCGAATGATAATAGAAATTATTATAGTAATTAAGATTAATATTAAGGATACAAATGTATGAACTTACTAAATAAGTATATCACAATACAAGCTGAGCCTCTTCTGGGGTGACGCTTCTGTGATTAGTCGTAGTTTATTCAGCATAATATTGTAATTTTACATGTAAATATTTTTTGGTATTGAATAAACTCATTATTATTATTATATTATTAATAATCTGATCCACAACAAAGGTTTTTGGTTTTGCGTGTATATTTGCCAAGCGTAATAATTCCAATTTTAATATATATTGAGGAAATGGTATATGTTCCTTTGTCAACCATTCTTTAATTTTATCAACAGTCCAAGAATTTGTTTGACTTTTGTTTAATACTTCAGAATGGTAAGGTGCATTGTCTAAAATAATTACGTTGGGCTCACTTAAACCTGGGAGAAGTTTTTCTACAACCATTTTAAAAACATTTCTGTGTTCATATTATCGTGATAATCACTGGATTTTGATTAAGATGAAAATATTAAATCAGAACCTTCTATAAAACCCGATTTCCCTCCTGCATGTAAAATTATGTGTCGCTTCCCTTCTCCATCGGTATGTTTGATGGATTTTACGTTATCATCTTGCCATATTCTCTTGGTTGCACCCCTAGAAAATATCCATGTTTCGTCTAAATATATCAAATTCGTCCATTCTTCTTTAAATTTAGAATATTTTCTTAGAAAGTTAATTCTCTTGTGCACGACAGAACTTCTTTCACAAAGGGCCTTTCTGTTATCCTTCTTTTGAAATTTGAAACTCAAGTTATGTGTCACTTGCCATAGACTTGTTCTGCCAATGTCGTCAAATTTTCTATCTATTAATTCCGAGAGAATTGTATTTAAGGTCACATCTTTCTTGTTGGCCCTCATTCGATAAATGGTATTACGAATTTTAAATTTCTTTCCATCTGGAATATCTTTCGTTTTTAATGATGAGCGAGGTTTGTGATCTTCTTTCGGCAGTTCGCTATTGTGATTTTGTAATACTCCTCTTAATTTGGTTTCACTAATTCTAGAGCATCGCATACGCGTTGTTGTACAGACATTACTGATTTTAAAGGACCGCCATTTTCTTTTTCATCCGTAAAATACAAATTATACTATCTACATCTAACACAAGTCTAGGCATTTTTAAAATGTCCACTAAATTTACAATATACATACAATGTCAACACTTGCAAAGAATCAATTCAACTGCAATATTTGTAACAAATTTAGTACCTACCCTAATGTTATTTTAATTTAAATCTGACCATAAGGGCAATTTTACCTAATTTCTTGGGAAGAGGCTTATTGGAACTGGTTGTCAATGACTAGTTTGCATAATTTTGTTAATCCGAAACCCGCGTAAGTATAGCAAACAGACTGTAATACAAATGATCTAAATTATATAAAAAAATCTGTTGTATCCAGCACAAAGTTTTCTTAAAATTTACGTCTGTTGTTTTCAAAAAGTCTTCTCGATCCTCGAGTTTACAACTCATTACCTTACCATTTAAGGCACTAGAGCTATTAGCTACTACAATTAGCGTATTGGCAATTCCAAATCTTGTTAGTACACACATTGCCATCCTTGTCTCCCAATTTTAAATTTCTGTTTGAACATTTCTATGTGTTAAGGGTGGGCTAACCGTATGTCCGTGTTTGGAATTGAGTATAGAGTAGAAAAAATAATGAAAGGTCCTCTATTTCTCGCAAGGTAATTTTATTAAGTGACCTGTTTCGAAGTAGGTTATTTCATCTTCATTATAATGGATATGTCATGGTGTGTAAGTAAGCTACTACAAAACCGATCGTTTATTAAATGACATTGTAAGACATAAAGGTCCTTTCGTATTCATATCTACCTTTGTACTCATTTTAATAAGTATTAAGATTTATCTTGCAAGGTAATAGCATAAACAAAAAAGTATCCAATCACAATCGCAGTAGGTTATCACATCATTAGACCGCTGCTAATTTTACAAAAAAACATTGCCACTAGTAACCAAACGACCAATCTGGTTATCGTGGGTTTAAGTTGGAATTATTAATAATAAATAAAGATTTTTTTTACTAGTAAATTAATTGAAATTAAAAACAAATTTATCGATGTTTTAGTGCATACATGTGTTAAGTAACATTTTGATATTTCAAAATTTAAGTTTAAAGATTTAAAACAATAGATCTCTGCTATTTCACATGAAATGCATCTAGCAAACCCTTTCAACACTTCTTCGTTGTTTTTGATTACATAATAAAGCGAAATAAATAAACATTATTTGTACAAATATAAGTAGGTATATGTATTTAAAACAATTTGTTCCAAAATTGCACTTAATACCTGTGTGCGTTAAGCTATCGATATATGGTTTAGGGCAAGATCTCTCCTCTTGTGCAGGTAGTTTTTTCATGGGTCGAATTTTCTCTTATCATAGGTTGAGTTATCTTCCAAGCTAACGTATATTAAAATGTATTAATTTTCACAAATTACACCGTTGTGGCCAAATCAATATTTTTATTTTTAAAAGTACCTTGAAATATTGATACCTTTTTCTTTTTGTAAAATGTCTCTCAAGATATGGAAACCATTTAACTACGTTGAAATAAAAAAGTAAGAAAATAATCCTTAGATTTATTTATTTATAACTATAACCTGCATTTACACCTTAAATATTTATTAATAAATACTTATGTTAATTGCATTTAAATCTAGTTTTAATCTTAAACGTTAAAAGTCGTTTATATTTACATTAAAATCATATTAATTTAATCCATCAACAGTTTTTAAATCCAGAAATAGGTACCTGCTTTCCCTCCTTCGTCTTATAAAGGGAGGTATTAAAAATAGTAAACCATATTTAATATATTCTTCACAAGTTTCAAAGATTGTAGTTTCTTTAAACCGAAGTTGTAGAATAATTAAAAGTATGTACAGTGATACTATACGTATAATGGAGGCTATAATAATTAAAAGTAAAAAAGGCTAACATTAGTTAGGGTTTAAATTTTCATTCCACAAGTTATTAGCAAAAAACACTTTAAAAAGATGACTTAGTGCGTCCAGGAAAACGCAGTGCAAAGCTTTTGTTAAAACAAAATTGAACCGTCTTGAAGTGATAGAATCTTGTTTAAATCACAACCATGGAAAATTATCACAAGAACTTCTAAATAGGTAGACTCTAAGCAATGCTGCAAAAATTAAAGCAATAGAAAATATTTCGGCAAAACCAATTGGCTTGATTAAAAACGAGGTAAGAGAATCCCACTGTGAAACTATTACCACTCATGGCACTGAAAGGATGAGAAAAAATATGTATACTGCTAGGTCTAAAATTGCACCAAAACTTCCAACTGATATAGTTGAATTTCATAGTTTAATAAATTCTGTTAAATTAAAAACTAATAGGGACGAATATTTTCTTCTTAAAAATGATGAAATAAATAATATAGTCATGTTTTCATGTGAAACTAATCTCTATGCTCTAGAAGAAATAAGTGAATTATATGTTGACGGCATTTTCGATTATTGCCCTATTTTTTTTTACAATTGTTTACCATTCATGGTTTCAAAAATACTCATTATATTCCTCTCGTTTTCTTTCTTTTGAAAAATAAAAATACAGTGTCATATAAATTAGCTTCACAATATTTAAAAGAAATATAACAGGTCACGACTTTTTCCAAAAACTATAATGTCATGGGAATGTCTTAGCCGTCCCTGTATAGCGTGACCTTCATCCTGCCGCTCGACTCATGGTCGAAAAACCACTGACGTACAGAGAGAGACAAACGTTCGAGAAAATACCAAAACAAGAGGTACGTGCCGTTGAGTCATAGAGATGAAATAGGACATTCCACATCGTCTAGAAGCTTCTAGTACAGAGTTGGACTTGGTATCAAATATAATTGTCTCAAGTCGAGTATGTTTGTTTCCAAGTAAAGATAATCAGATGGATATCCAGAGGGTTTATCATACATTATTTTAATAAATTTTCTTTGAATTATTTCATAGCATTTTATATGGTGACTTTCTACAAGTGCATAATACAGTTTTCTTAAATGTTGTGGAGGTAAGACTTCTTTAATTTTTCTAAGTTTATATAAAATAGTTCTCAATTTATTTAATGTGTAAAATATATGTAAGTCCCATTTAAAGTGAGAATTTACAATAATAAATATTTTATTTGTTTAAAATGTAGAATCATCAATTCTCTGCTTCCACTAGCAATGCACAATTTCTTAAAATTTGGTAAATAGTTTGTTTTTTCTATATTTAGTGTAAGTAATTTGTGCTGTAACCATTCTGAAATAAGAGTAAAATCAGACTCTGCTATTAATTTTAGACGTTTCCAATCATCTTCTAAGTAAAAGATGGCTGTGTCATCAGCGAATCCAATAATTTTGCCCATAGTTTTCAATTGGAATAATCCATTTATATATATATATATGTTAAAGAGTATGGGTCCTAAGACAGAGCCTTGCGGAACTCCATACTTTATGTTTTTCTCCCTGCAGATTGCTTCGTCCACTTTGACTTTTTGAGACCTTCCGGTGAGGTAACTAGAGAACAATTATAGGAAAGTACCTCTAATACCAATATCCTCAAGAGACTGACAAAGTAGAGGATGACTCACAGTGTCAAATGCTTTTTTTAAATCAATAAAAATACTTAAAGAGGGTTTGCTTTCATTGAGTGCTTCAGTAACTTTTGTGGTCAAGGATAATATGGCGTTCTCCGTTGATGTATTTGATTTAAATCCATATTGATTATGAGATAAAATATCATATTTATTTGGAAATTTTATTAATTTTTCCTTTAATAATACTTCAAAGATTTTTGACATATGAGTGACTAACGATACAGGTCTGTAGTTGTTTACGTCCGTTTTTTCACCTTTCTTAAATATCGTTACAACTAATGCAGTTTTAAAAATTGAAGGAAAGCAGCCCACTTCAATACACTTGTTTAAAACATATGTTAATGGGTCTAATATATACGGAACTTTTTTTTTTATTACTTCAGCTTTAATACCGTCACAACCTACTGCTTTATTATCTTTAAAATTGTTAATTATGTCTCTGACTTCTCTTGGTTCTATATTTAAAATAAAAAAGGAGTTCGGAATGCGTCTTGCTTTTTCTTATATTTAGGATTTAATTTAATTTTTTCAGCCAAAGTTTTCCCTACTTTAGGTAATACAGGTAATATTTTTATTTTGGGAGACAATTCGACTCCGCCAATGGTTTACATTAATTATGATTTATTACTATTAAAATATCGGACTTTATCATTTATTTATTAATTAAAAAATATTGCTTTTTAATAGTTAAACATTCATATTCTATTAGTAGTTTTAAAGAATACTAGAATAATTTTTTATTATTATTACGCATTTTTATTATAATTTGATTGTTTAATGACCAACAACTTATTTTTAATAAACGAGATCTCTTTTTTATAGAATATTTTATACAAATTTCGTTAATATTAAAAATATCATCCATAAATAATAAATCAATTATTATACTACAAAATATATTTTTCCCAGTGTAGAAGTCCGATAATATTAAAAAATATCTTTATATTTACAATATCCATATTATTTTAACTAATTAAAAATGTTGATTCTCTTCTAAGTTAGCACGCCAATGTCCCTATCCAGTTTATTGCCTTTATTTCGAAATGGTGTGTAATGTTTAGGAAAATTTAGCTACCTAGAGTCCTAGACAGGATAAAATATCTGGAACGATATGTCTTATAAAAATATCGCAGAGGATAATGCAAAGATATATTCTTTAGCTACCACTTTCCTGTAGATTAGTCAGTAATTTAAAGTTCAGTGGGAGTTTATGGCTTGGATGAACCCGTACAGCAAATTATAGGATATGTTTGAGAGAAGATTAATCGTCGTGTAACAAGGTTTTCATTTTACTTTTTTTTCAAACAACCAAGAGAAGTGCAGTAATAATTTTTTGAAAGGATTCTGTCTAATGTGGCACCTATGTTTATGAGGTGCGTTTAGCAAAATTATAAAAGAACAAAAAATAATTTTCCAGTAAACAAATAATAATTCAATTAAAAAAATTCTATATTATTTTATTTTGGCTTTTTAAAACATAAATTTAAATTAAAGGGAAATCCCAATATATTTTAAAGCAAACCTAGGTCATTTATTACGAGATTATGATTCCAATACACCTAAGTAAGTTTCATCAAAAATTATCTAGTTTTTCATAGACACAGAACGGTTAATTTAGTGCTCTTCTTAAGTATCTTTTAAATTTTACCAGATTTTTGAATTCTCAGATTCTTATTAAACATACCAGATCTAATAAACATTTTGGTTTAAAATTTACTGGAAAATATTGGTCTATTAGATTGAAGATTTATTTTAGTCACCGACCCTGAAACTTATGATGTTCCAACCAGACCTTTAACAAGCACAACAACTACGCACTCGGAACCTACGATTTTACGTCTCCTTTGGAAGAGGACTTACTATATCTTACACCATTGTATAAATATATCTAGTAGGTCAGTCCAATGCATTTATTTGTTTGATACTGAAAGGAGACCACCACCAGGCGGCCAGTCTATTTGAGTCTTTTTAAGCTAGATACCATTATTATGTAAAGAGGGATGGAGCTTTTGCTAGTTTAAAAAAGATGGCAGAATAAACTTAATGAAAGTTATTGCCATTTTTATTCCACTCTGTATTGTGTTCATGTGATTTAAAAATATGTCAAAGCAAATAAAACTGATTTTCATAATATTGTTAAGAGTTATTACTCCGCTAATCGCTGACAATAGTAAGAAATTTGTATAAATAGGTATTTTGGTTTAATCCTAGAAAAATAAGACTACAATATCCTTTCTCAAGACGTTCCGCGTTCGTACCGAGGGATAGACGATATTGTCTTACTCGTCTACCTAATATTGAAAATTGGACAGACACGGAATAAAGGGTACCTACATATAGGGATGTTGCGATACCAGTAAAGTATCGATACTGGTATCGAAAGGAGTATGGGAAGGTAAGTATCGATACCGGTATCGAAAAGGTATCGGAACGAAAGTATCGCTACCGATATCGGGAAGAGTACAAAACAACCAAAAAAAAAGGTCATAGGGTACGCCGACATATCATAACATAAAGTGATCCTACAATATACTTTTTGTTCGTATTGTAAAGTCAAAACTAGTAAAATATTGAAACGAAAGTAGTAGTATCGAAACAAAAGTTGTACCCATATGAGTAAAGTATCGGGTACTAAAATACCCGGTATCGAAAGAAAAGTATCGATACCAGTATCATATCAGTATTATCGCAACATCCCTACCTACATATAGGATAGATTTGAAAGTATTGCTCGATTGTGGAAAGTGGGAATATTTATTACATGAGATAATTTTGTTTTTAATATAGAATTTGCAATATTTCAGTATATTTAAAAAAGTGTTTGATTAGAAAAAGTTAGGTTAAAGCATTATATTTATATAATGGGTATATATTTTCTAAAATAATTCAATGTCCCAAGAATATCAACTAAGCTACTAAAATATTAAAATCTATAAATCAGTCTTTTAAATAATGTATTTAACAAATTCTTCACAATATATTAATTTACATGTTTTTTGACTTATCTATGAAAGAAACTTGAAGAAAATACTTAGTTTTCCTTACAAATTTTTCTTTATTTTGTTGCTGTCTGCTGTTGTAATGATGTGATAATTTTTTGCAGAAATATATCTTCTTTTTAACTTGAAATAAATAAAGAAAAGAAGATGACTTAATTTTTTATTCTATACAAATATATAAATCATATTAAATTACATTATTTAACGTATAATAATATTTTGCAATTTTTATATTACTTAGGAATGCTTTTATTCGTAACTTACGCTAGAAGTTCAAGAGAATTGAATTTGAAATTATTTTGGTCTCTACTAGTTGAAACTGAAAAAGATCTTATATAATTAATATTTTATAAATTAACTGAGTAAACAGAATCGTTGTGTTTTATTACTCTCCGCCTTTGATTGATCCGCATTTGTTGTTGTCAACTTTGAGATATGATAAGAGTTCGCGCATGACGTATTGAGGGGTGGAATATGGATAATGGGCCATGACCTGATTAAATTTATTTTCGCGCTCTGTTTTCGATCACCACAATATGTCGCCATGATGTAGTATCAATCGGCGTAATATACTGTTCTTTTTATAGTATCATAGATATATTACAAGTTTTCTCTTTTTCACTTCAACGATCTTATAAACAGACTGGGATGAAGTATGCGAATACTTCTCAGTCAAAATCTTAAATTCTTGAAAGGTTATAAGTTTCTGCTTTTAAAATAACTGAATAATATAAAAGAACAAACAAACGAAGTTGCGTAATATTTTATGAACCCTGACATCGGATATTTAAAAATATTTGAATTAAATCAGTGACAATGACAAACGAGGACAAAAAATGTATTCTGTTGTTCGATGAGATGGCAATTAAGAAAACCATCGGATATAATAAAAAATTAGATGTCATTGAAGGGTTTGAAGATCTCGGAAACAACAAAAGAAAGCCATTTTTTGCCGGACAAGCTTTGGTCTTAATGATTAAGAGGTGTATTTTCCCAATGGAAAATTCCAATAGCTTTTTTTGACCCAAAACGGTATCGATGCTGAATCCCTCGAAACTATTATTATTGAAGGTTTAACACATATTCGAGGCTCAGGTTTGGAACCTATAGGGATAGTGTGTGATTTATCCAGAGTCAACCAAAAAGTCTACAGATCTTTGGGAATTACTGTATAGATAACCCAAAATTTGCCATAGGAGAAAATAATTACTTTGCATTTTTTGATGTGCCTCACCTAGTAAAATGCATTAGAAATAATTTTTTACAAGAGGATTTTATCTTCAATGGCAAATTTATCAGTCAGATTTGCTGATGTTAAAAAAATTTATGAACTGGACCAACGTAGCAAATCTTGTCAGTAAGGGGATAAAATGGAGTGTCGTTCACGATGGAATAAATACAGATTTCTGAATTATAAATAAATTATGATTTGTTACTATTACAATTTATTTTTTAACTATAAATTTTGCTTTTTTAATAGTTAGAGATTCATGTTTTTATTTAGTTATATACTGTACTAATTTATTAATATTTGAGTATATTTTTTAATATTTAAATGTTTGATTACCAATAAATCATTTATTTTTAATAAGTGAGACCACAGTTTTATATATAACAACATTGTCTTAATAAAAACAAATCTTGAATATTAAAACATGCAGCATTATAATGTTTGTTGTTTGTTGACTACATTTAAAAATGAATTTAATTATTTTTATCATTGTGACGTTTGCTGTTAAATAGATAGGGTGAAAAGAAATTTATTAAACACTTTACTTCTAAAGGGCTTATAGAAGGAGATAAACCAAATACTAATATTTTATTAATATTCCTAACTTTGTATGACTTAGAGAAACGTAGACACAATGCAGATATTGTTTGTATTCAGATTCGTAGAAAGAATTTCAGAAAACATGTTTCATAATGTACTGAAGCGAACTGACGTGTAAAGCTGTTGACCAGTTGAAAATATAAATATCAGATATACGCTATGAATAATCAATAGTTTGCTGTATCAAGTAGGTACACGCTGTAAATTTCTAGCTTCGTCCTCTAAAGTATTACTTTTCGGACTTTTGGTAAATAGCTGTTATAGGTACTTTTTAATAATGTATTGGTTATGCAAAAAGTAAATAAGATATCGGAAAAATTTGTTACCCTTGTTTAGTACATCACGGTCTTTTATCAAAATTCAGCTTCCTGGTTATTTGGTGTTCTGGTGTTTCAATGTTTATATTTTATACTATATATACAGGATTTACTGTTACGTGAAATTAATTTCAAATTTATTTTTAACAACAATTTCTCCATAACCCCTCGTAACACAACTTAAACGACCATTGCTCGCTTCCTTCTCGAAATTTGGAAAATACGGTTGCGTGCGGTCCATAGGGTTTCTTTAAAAAACCACGCCGAGGTAAAACCGATTCGTTTGGATTCAACCGGTCTTTTTGGTGTATCGAGTTCAGTGAGTAGTATGTGATGATAAATGTGCCTACTATGAGTATTTTTCCATAATTATTTTGTCTTTTATGTGTTTATTGTGTGTTAACGTTGAAATAATTGTCATGTAATGTTTCTTTCGCCTTATAATTATTCACATTTTGCTGGATTTCGTTGGAAAGCCAAAAGGATCGGCCATTTGCTTTTTTTATTTCCATCATGCCGGTTATTATCTGTTTTATTTTATACAGATTATAGCTATCCTAACTAATAATATTTTTAAGATTTCTTTGATACTTTGATATATACGCGGGGAGGTAACTAAATAATTGAATTACAAGTCAGTCTGAAAATACAGTTTAAACGGAAATCTATGACTCTTAACTTATTTTGGCCTTATAAATAGCTTATATTTTGTTCAGATAATGTAAATCTTATTGTTATAACTTATTTTGGCATTATAAATATTTTATATTCTGTTTAGATGATGTGACTTTAATATTTGTCCCGTTTATGCATAAGTCCGTTAGATTTTCAAACTGGCATGTATATTTTACTGGTACTGAGGTTCTTTTTATTTCTAAACCAGTAGTGCCTCCAAGTGGCTCCAAGAAGCTCCAATAAGCTCCAAGTAGCTCCAGGAAGCTCCAAGATCTAAGCTCCAAGAAGTCTTGAGTTACGTAGTTGCTCCTAGATGCTCTAAGGAACAAGAAGTCCGAGTTACGTAGTTGCTTCTAGAAGCTCTAAGAAACAAGAAGTCCAAGTTACGTAGTTTCTCCAAGTTCTGAGCTCCAAGACCCAAGTATCTAAGTACCTAAAGGCGGATTGTCCCCTATATAAATTATAAAAACCATATATTAAATAAGAATGGAAAAATTGAGAGTAATCTAAATCTAAAAAAATACTGGTTTTCCGTTATAAAAAAACATTTGGTTTGTATTTGAGTCATGCAGTAGCCTGTTTATCTCTACATATTTACTTTATACATATATACACTATAGTATACATCATCTTAAAGATAAAGATATTTCTGTTATTATTACACTATAGTATATTTTACAAATGTGATGACTATTGTTTGTCTCAATTGGTGCGTATATTTCTCCTCCAATTTTTAATATAGCTTCTTTATTTTATTTTTTTTTTATCTTCATATCATTCCATTTTAAACTTTGGTAGTTGCAAGCATTCTCACTTTTTACTGAAACCATTTTTCTATATTTTCCCTGTCCTTCTCCTGGCAAGACGGCACCACTTTATTCTTTATCGTGTTTTCATATTTTCCACTTTGTTTAAAAGATGAATTTCTTTATTATGAGTAAAATTCTCACCTATTTGCCCCTTCTTAAATTAAAGTGTAATCGTTACTAAAACTATATTTGTGTAGTTAACTCTGACGTTGAGATAACTAAATATTAACTAATACATTTCTGTTTTTCAAAAGTTAGTTAGACTAACTGAAAGCTAACTTTAACATTAACCAATAATTGGTATTTAAAACGTATTGTAACAACCAACTAGCCTAAAGACCATTTGTAATTACTGATAGATTTTTAGCTACTGTTGTTAATATACTATTAAGGGATTAGGGCAGCACTGTCACCAGCCAAAGGGTCCTGGAGTCCTGAAGGAACATCCATTCACCAGTGGCAAATAAAAATAATAAAAAAATTAAATTAAAAGAATAAAAATTATCCCTTAATAGCATAGTCGAGCGTTTCTTGGCAACTATTTTTACACTCTTTTAGTCCTAAGGGAATAGAAACGCCGAGGCTTCTCAAATGCTCGGAGTATTTTACTGGTTTGGAAAGGGAGGAGAAATTAATAATAAGTATTAAAACATTAACAAATGTATATTAACAATAAGTATAAAATTTGACTAATAGTCTTAAAAAAAATTAATAAAATTTCATTTAGGGAATAAAGCACTATAACTACACAAAAATATGCATAAGATAAATATGATAATTCGGGACGAAAATGTAAAATTGGCATTTATATGTAAATCAATCAATTATTATTAAACAAAACACTTTAAAATAAGTTAAAAATATTTACCCATAATTTACAAATCGTACACAAAACTTTACACATTACATTGTTTAAAAACGAGAGCTTTCGCCCCTTGGGCGAAAGTTCTGGACCTTAGTCCGAACTCGATTGAGAGTGTTTTACTCGAGAGTTTTTCTTTCCGTCTCCTCTCTATATAAACCAAAATTTAAGCGATGATTGTATTTTAAAAAACGTCACGCTCAATGTAGCCATTGACTAGATTATTAACCTGATTGTTTGTTTTATTTTTATACGTGTCTTCCTTTTTAATTTTTAATTTAAAACATTAAAATATTTATTTAGAATGTTTGGTAAATTTTTTATATTTCCAACTAATAATAATGCCAATTATTACAATATAATAAACCTTTAAATTAACAAAAAAGTCAAATAGACACAGTTTAGCAAATGAAATTTTAATTTTTAATAATATAATATTTATCCTAGTTTTTAAGATGTAAAAAGCGTATTAGGGAGTGTAGTTTCTTCTAAGGAACATTTTAATACAATCAAAATTGGGAATTTATAAAATTAAATATATTTGGTTTATTTACATAAATTTAGTCAATTTAAAAACATGAAAACTTTTAGCATTAGCTAGATACATTTTGGATTAAAAAAGTGATGCCCTTAAATGTCGGCAACACATTTTACAATTTTAAAAAACTAAGTCGCGTTTTCTTAGCATGCTATGGAAATAAACGTCGTTTCCTTTATATTGTCAAATTTTATAACAAAATATTATTGTATTCGAACATTTTTTCAACTTTACCTACGAATATGTCTGTTAGTAGTGAAAGTGATGAAATTATGGGCACTCCACCAGAGATTTTAGAAAAACCTAAAGATGCCACACATAATTTGTTACCGCTAAAATCCAAAGAAAGGTACGAAATTACCTATCGAAAATGTATGGATTGGCGACACAAACACAACGTTAAATCCTTTTCGGAGAATGTTTTAAGTGGGCGTAGAAAAAGTATAATACGTTACACGAGTTGTAAGTTCATTACGCACTCGTGAAATTTTTTCACTTTGTGCGTAATGGGTTACTTACAACTCTTGTTACGCAATATGCTATTGTGCAATAGTTACCTACGATTTCCTTTTTTACTTTGAAGAAACTTGTCTATAATAGATATAATAGGAAATTTCACTTATTTTTGTATTGTTTCATATACGTATACATACTTTTTTTTTTCGAAATGCGCTTACTTTACTCTTCAATTTTTCGAATTCCGCTCAATATCAATTGTTTACCATTTTGAAGAGAACTTTATTTGGTTAGAAACTTATTGTGTCACACCACTGAAACGAAACAATGAATATATAGCAATTTTCTCGGTTCAGCATTTTTATTTTTCGATATTCGGTAAATAGTTCCGCACGTGATCGTCTATATAGTCTCGCAGAGATGAAAGCGTATATTTTTATTGCCTCATTTTACAAAATTCTTCACAATTTATTTCAGTATATGCACCAAGAAGCGCATACAGAACTTCTATCGGTATTACAATGCAATTTGAGTTCCTTTTGTATACGATACATATTGATATTGTGCTAATCGATTTTTATATCATAAACGATTAAAAATTGCATTAAATGATTTTTTTATTTTTTTTTTTTAATAAAATATCGGCAAAACAAAGGTTTTTTTATTTTAATTTACTTACTGAAATAAAACGTTAGATAATGGTTTTAATTTTTCTTGCAATGAAAATATTAGGAATGAGATTGTATCAGTCATATTGAACTGAAATAATTATAAAAATCAAAAATATAAATCCTTATAAATTCTCAAAACTGTTTGAATTTAGGCATTTTATAAAGTTATAGAACGGGGGCCCGTTTTCATACCAGAAGGAATATGTTTACTTTCCATTTTCTTCTTTATGAATACTTCAATCATTTTCTATTTACCCTGTCACAATTCTTCTTTTCTGGGTCTCCTGCACAGAAGTTGGTAGACTGTGTTCACTTTTAGCGACACCAAAAACCTGCTTACCCGTACATGCAATATTTAATGCTCAAAATCACTAGAATTTGATGAGAACTTTTAATAAGAAAGAATGTTTGGTGTGAATGGTCACATTGTCGCAATTTTGCGGATATTACTATTAATCTTTAAAACTTTAAATATCTTTACTTTTGTTTGTTGTACAAACGAAGAATCTCTTAAGAAAGAGGTTATTTGTTTAAAATTTTAAGAGACTAATTAAAATTTCTAACCATTTAAGGTTGTCCGCCGTCCAAGATCTTTTTTTTAACTTGCTATTTTCTGTTGGTCTTTATACATCTCTGGTATAAGATACTTCGGGGACCTACATGAATACTTCCATTCGAATAACCGTTCTTGAGTATTTAATACCCCTGTCAGATCCTGCATACTTTGGCCTAGTACAAACTCTGGCTAAGTGTTTGCATAACTCTGTATTTTTAACAGTACGAAATCTAGACTTTAAATTCGACTCACCTAAATAAATGAAAAAAAGTAAAACGTTATCTATATTGCTTAGGGTGCTTCATTTTCAGGCAATATATTTTTTTTCTCTGTGCTACCTGAAATTCTAAAATTTTATAAAAAATAAAACATTATGCCGCCGGGTAAAAGGTTCTAAATGCAATAGCGACTTAGCTCATTCAAAAATTCGATTTCCTATTTAAATAACATAGGAAAAATTTTTTTTTTGTTTCAATTTAATTTTTCGATTTTAAAAAAATTTTGTTTAGGAAAACCCCGTGAATAGCTTTGTAGGGCATGAAATTAGCTACAAAAAGTTTCTCTAAATAAATCCTCTCCAACTAACAGTTTTTAAGTTATAGAGATAGAAATATGAATATTAATTATAGTTTACATCAAATCTTCTTTATGTTAAAATTTATTAACAATTATCAACAATCAATGCTAGTCAATACGATTGAAGAGCAAAAACTTCTGTTTACATCAATGGACGTATAGACGAAGTCAAGAGTAGCGTCACTGTGGTTAGAAATAAAACTAAAAAATTTTAAAATTAGAATATAAACAATAATTTAAATTTTAGCATATTGATAATATAATGATTATTAATTGAAATTTATATTTATTAAATTAATTTAAAACTAGTTTTTGGAATTAAAAACCTGAATCATATTACGACTCGACTGTAGCGTCCTAATGTTTATAATAAGTTATTATTATATGTATAAATAATAAGTTTTTGTTTAAAGAAGATTTAACTCAAAAACTGTTAGTCGGAGAGGATTGATTCAGAAAAACTTTTTGTAGCGAATTTTATGCCCTACAAAAGCTATATACAGGTTTCTCCTAAAAAAATTGTTTTAATATCGAAAAATCAAATTGAAACCAACAAAAAATTTTTCCCATGTTATTTAAATGGGAAATCGAATTTTTAAATGATCTAAGTCGCTATTGCATTTAGAACCTTTTACCCGGCGGTTAAATTTTTAATTTTTTATAAAGTTTCAGATTTTCAGGTAGCTCAGAGAAAAAAAAATATTGCCTGAAAATGAAGCACCCTAAATTGCATTGCTAATATTAGCTTCTGAGCTTCGACTTGATGACAACTAACGATATGTATTGGCAACGTTCTCAGTCTTGTGGATGGCAGTTTTATTATTTAATTCGTCTTATCAATAGACATGAGTAGGTAATTTATTCGTAGTACCTGAGTTGTACATTTTATTGTTGTAGGCTTGGACCACGCTGGCTTGTTTTTCTATTGTTTAAATGCACCTAAAAGAATCGGTTGTATTTTTACGAGTTCATATTTATGGTCATCATCTTACCTTTATAGAATTAATTATTAAGGAGCCAATTTCAACGAGTTTGTTTGCTTTGTACGTCGATTAATTCATTGTTCTTTTCTGTATGTGTAATGTGTGGAGGGTGGGTTACCACGACAGTTAGGCCTCAGTAGGCCTATTGTGCATCCTCCTAAGATAATAGGCATCTCCTAGCTCGTGAGCCAGCCTACAGATTTAATGTAGTTGACAACGTCGCCAAGAGGTGCTTCTCTTATATCGACTGGTATTAACAGATACTCGCCAAACACAAATCTTCCAATAAATGAGAGCGTCGAGCAATCGTAAAGGATATGCTCGATGGTCTCATCTTCTGGCTTGCACCCTCTGCAGAGTGCGGATTCTGACAGCCCCATGATATGGAGATGCTTTAATACTTGGCAATGTCCAGTCAGAATGCCTGCGACTAGGCGCAGATTCTGTCTAGTCATAGTCAACTATTTGTTTGCTGCTGTGTTGTCGGGATAACTTAAGAGCTCCCTGGCAACTTTACAGTTTCTTGTTTCATCCCATATTTCCTTGAATTTCACAAGGGAATGTTCTTTAATTAGGTCTGCCACTACCGCTTTTGTCAGGCCAGGCCAGGTCCAAAAAGTATTTGGTTGGCTGCTTTCTTGGCTAGTGAATCAGCAAGAATTTTTGATGTGGCGTGACGTTTGATCCATCTTAAGGTTGTAAGATTGTTGATGGATACTTCGGCCAAAGCTTCGTGATATTCTAGTACTAACCCTGAGTAAATTCGTGGTTTATTGAGGGTAAGTAGTGCTTGTCTGCTATCTGTATAGATGAGCATGTTCCTTCCAGTGATGTTGTTTCTGGTTATTTCATTTGCTGCTATGAGAATTCCCGTTAGCTCTGTTTGAACTACACTGGCACTATTGCTCACAGCCCATTTTATGTTTAGGTTTAAGAATCTGAAGTACATTCCACATCCTGAGCCTTGTTTTAGAACCGTGGGTGTAGATATGAATCGTACCTGCCACTTCTGGCTTTTCTGTTTGTTCTATTATAACTTTATATGACTTATGGAAGATATATCTCGGTGAGATGGAGTCCATGTAAGCTTAAAGAAGTGGGAGCGTATCGAGTGCCTTCTACCAAAAGCGACGTCTCGCCTCACCAGATCCTACATCAGGTTTTATTCCAACCGTGAGGAGGCGTGTCATTGTCGTCAGAGCAACCTCCTTGATGTAAATGTTAAGGGAAGTGAGACTAAGAATGACTCTGGTCGGTGTTGTTTTCATGGCTCCTGTTATGTTGAGAGATGCTGTTCTTTGAATTTCTTCTAGTTTACGGATAGCTGTTAATTTTTGGGTTTTCGGTACCTAGACTGCACCGTATGGTAGCATAGGTCTTATGATAGCCGTGTAAGACCATGCGACGACCCTGAGGAGAAACCCCAGGTGCGCCCCACGGTTCGGTGGCATTGTTTATAAGCAATGTATGCTCTTTTGGCTCTGTTTTCTAAATGCGAGCTCCATGTTAACTTGCTGTCAAAGGTGAGGTTTTAATTCCATTTTCATCCTTTTCCTTGTGAGAAGGACCATTTATGCCTTCTTAGGATTGATAGATAGTGAGTGGCCCTTGCACCACTATGATAACACCCAAGGCGTACTCCTTATTATTCAGGGATCTTTCTATCCGGCCAGCAACAAGATGATAGGCTGAATCAGTAGATCTGCCTGGGGTGTAGAATGTTGGTTTGGGTGTAGTAGTCTTGTTATAATCACCGCATCTCTTATGTACCTTTCGCATAGCCTTTCCAATGTCTTCATGGAAAACGATGTCAGACTAATTGGTCGGTATGTTTTTGGGACAGTGTAATCCATCCTTCCAGGTTTGGGTATAAATGCCACTTTTACCTCTCTCCATTTTTTGGGGATATATCTCAGAGCCAACGAGAATCTGAATATACCCACCAGGTGCGGTGTGAGTTCTTCCAGATCCCACTGAAGTAGGGCTGGATAGATACCGTCAGGTCCTGGTGATTTAAATGGAGAGAAGCTGGATATTGCCCATCTAATTTGTTCATCGTCTACAATGTGTTTGGCAGTTTGCCAATCATAGACAGATGGATTGTATTCTTTTTCTGCCCAGTCAACTACGTCTGTGATGTGTGTTGACAGCAGAAGTTTGATGCTATCTTCGAGATTGGCAGTTTTAGTGCCATCCTCTTTGATTAGCGCACCAATGCTTCGGTGTGGATCTTCTAAGAGAGCTTTCTGAAGCCTCGTTGCCTTTTTTGCCTGATTTTTTTTGTATTCTCTGAGGTTAGATTTGTAACTATCCCAGTCCTCTTTGAATTTTGTGGTTCTTGCCTTATTAAATGATTTCCTAGCCATCTTCCTGAGGTGATCCAACTCGTGATATCACCATGCGGTAGTCTGATCGTGTTGGACCAGCCTCAGGAGACAGGATTTCTTATAGGCACTCTTTATTGTGCTTTGTTCGAGTACTTCTCCAAAGCGTTGTTATTTTTTGGTGTTTTGGCCTCCATCTCTCTTAAAGCCTCTTGGAGAAGGTGAGCATAGATTGCCCTGTCCGTCTTCCTACGATTCCGAGATAGCGTGGAGGTCGGCAACATCAAGTTTATTTTGAATGTTAACCAGCGATGGTCAGACATCGAAATGTTATCAGACACTTGCCAGTTTAGAATTAATTTATAGATACCAGTTGTGGATAAAGTGATATCTATTAGTATTTGACTGCGAGAGTTTAAAAATGTTGGTGTAGTATCTTTATTTAATATACAAAGATTTTTGGTAATTATATATTCTTAAAGTGACTTACCTCTAGCGTTGTTATCCTTACTGCCCCAACTGAAGTGATGAGCGTTTGAGTCGCAACCTATTACCAGCTCAAACTTCTGTTCCAGGCAGTATGCAATTAGATTATCCATTTCTTTACTGGGTGGTGGCGTGGTTGCATCGGAAGGAAGATATGCAGATGCCAGGATTAACGTTTTCTTTTCCCTTTTGATGGCGTATTCCATCCTAACCTAATTCATTGTACTTATTGTAATTCCTAAATATTATATTTTGTTTTAGTTTTAGTTTTAGTGATAGTTAGTATTTGACGTGAAGTGAGTTAATATAACACGATAATACAGTGTCATGTGGATTTCATTCAGGCTGGTTCCGATTGCCTGGCAATGGAAATTTCACAGTGGGCGATTTGTCGTTAGATTAATCTTTCGTAAATGGTCTCTAAGACATACACTCTTAAATTATTAAGGATGCATTTATGAACACATTCTGCTTGTAATACTTTGCTACAAACTTTAATTTCCAGGTGGGAAATTATTAAAATGTAATTTCCAAATACAGTGTGTACCAGGTTCGGAAAAGAGTATACGAGCCATACAATGTAGGTACGCCCATTTCTATTAATTGTATTCCTATATTCGTAACACGTTGGACAGCATCGTGATGGAGTTGCTAAACATGTACAATAAATATACTCGTCACAATAAGCATATCATAATTTTGTTACTTTGTCTTTTTTAATTTTTGTAGAATTACTTCAGATGGATGGAATTTTGCAAAATTATGATTAATCAGCAGAATTAAAATGCATTACTAAATTGGAACTTGGAATTTTCTTTCAGCCAACTCGCAAGAGGGGTGGCAGGAATTGTACACAAAGTATAGAATTAGCTGTATCCTATGACTCGAATACTTTTTCCTAATCTGTATATTAGTCACTTAAAAGACTTCCAATTTGTATACTAACCTAGCACAGTATCTATACTGTTTAGGTATTTATGACATTTTGGATTCAATTATAACTCATAAATTATCTTCTTATTTTAAAATCATACTCAAAATGTACATCAAAAACCACTAGACTGAGTAGAAAATCTCTACCATATTGTCTCAGCAGATTTAGTTGACAGCCACTCACACTAGGTATAAAGTGTTGCCCAATTATTTATTTTATTCATTTTATAATCTATAATCTAATTACAAATTGTTTATAATTACTACTACTACTTTCAGCTAGAATAGTTTCACTGGTATATATTCACTACCAGCGAGGAATTAATATAGCAATATGTACATCGTATTTATACATAATATCTAAAACGTATTAGTTAGTAAAAATATCAAAAATCATTATTTCAATGTTTACATTTCAGTTACAACAATATTTTACAATATAAAGGTATTTTCAATTATGATAATCATTTGTTTAAAGTACACATTTTTTTTTTTTTTTTGTTAACAATCTAGTTCATACTGATCTTACGAGGATTTTCATAAGAGAATAAAAATCTTACCAGGAATGGAAGGAACATAATCAACTATATAAATAGCAAACAGCACCACGTACCCTGAACAGACTACGAATTTATTCATGGTAAGTACTAGACGTTCACCACTTTTAGATGGACCAAAGGCCATGCCACATCTTAAGGTAACTAGCCAAGAAGGTACTCACTCAACTTCTTTTTGGACCTGGCCCTGCTATTGGACTAAAAACATCGGTCGTGACAAACCAAATTAAAAAACATTCTCTTGTGAAATGCAAGGAACGATGAGATGAAACAAGAAGGTGCAGAGTTGCTAGGAAGCACCTAAGTTATTCTGACAATACTACAGCAAACAAATGCCTGACTATGACTAGCTAGAATATTCGGCTGATCACAGGTTTTCTGAGTAGTCATTACCAAATACGGAACCACCTCCAGAGCATGGGGCTGTCAGTGTGTCAGTCTTCGCACTCTGTAGGAGGGTGCAAGCATATCTCCTACGATTGCCCCACTAACATAAAGTTGTCAACTATATTAAATTTTTAGGATGACTGACAAGCTAAAAGTGGTCTCTTCGATTCAAGATGATGTCCAATGGGTCTAGTGAGGCTTAATTTCTCTGAGGCAACCTCCTCCCCACCTTACTGGTATGCAGAATATCTATATGGTTTTAGTTTTGAAATATCTTCAGTCGCAGCATTAGTGGAAGTCTGTCCTCAGAAGTTTTTATTAACAAATCACAAAACATCGTTATATAGAGCATTCAATATAAAAACCGATACACGTCATCAATCAGTTGTGAAGTCATAGCCTTGCAGTGTTACCCAATCTTCAAAATAGTCTAAGAATGTAGGAATTTTTAAAACTATGAGGTTATGTTATTAGGAACAATTAATTTTAAATGTAAAATGAATTCTATATAAAAGCCAATGAAGGTTATTGATAATGTTTAAATTGAAGTTTAAGAAAAACACTGAATTTAATAGTAATAAATTTTGCACAAGAGGTTTAAAATTACAAAAAAGGTTATGTTAAGGATGTGCTATGGTATGAAGCATTGTCCATTACAATTAAAGATGGTTCATTCAGTCTTCGAAGCAATTGATCTTCGAACCATTTTAAAAAATTTTCGTTATTCATCTCACCGTGATAATCATAATAATCATTGCTTTTTGAAGCAAATATGGCCTCGGCACCATCAATAAATCCATTTTCGTTTCCAGTATGAAGAATTATATATCTATAAAAAAGATCAATATACAGTTAACGTGTCTATATTCCTTAGTTTTTTTTTATTAACCTTTTACCATCAACTTTTGTACTTTTTACACTTCTCTTATTGCTGTCTTGCCAAGAACGGTTTATTGTGCCATTTTGGAAAATCCAAGTCTCATCAATAAAAACAAACTGGTACGAATTTGCTTCGTTTTCTTTGGTATATTTTCTTAAAAATTCTGCCCGTTTCACGGCAATATCTGGAAGTTCCATAAGACCTCGCCTTGGTTCATCTTTCTGCCATTTGAAACCTGTTTCTAATAATAAGGTATGCAATGATGTGTGACATCTATTGAACAACTCCTTGTCATTAAGTTTCACCAACAGAGAATCTAAACTTACATGCTCCTCTGAAATCATACATTAATTTGTAATTGTTTAATAATAATTTATATACATATACACTTACTAGGCTCGTACATGCTATAAATAACATCTCGAATAGCACTGGTATTTAGAGTTTTTGTGTTGGTAACTTTCTTTTGCCTAAGGCGATTTTTTGGTGGTGACTTTAGAACTTCACTGTTCTTTACAGCTTGTGAAATAGAACTAACAGTAGAAAAATTGAGATTAAGTGCTTCTGCGACATGCTGAAACAAAATTATTATATTAATTTGACGGTGATACATTATTAATCAATTCATTTCTCTTACAGCTGTTACAGGTAACAAAGGTCCATTATTATCACGTTCTTTCTCAAAATAATTTATTGGAGAAGCCACTAGTTCCGTGCAGTGACTATTTAATTGTTTTGGCATTTTTCAATGAACGAACACCACTAATAAATTCCTAATAAATTTGTTCTGAAAAGAACAGTTTGTTAATAATTTATTCTAAAATACAAATAATTTGTTGAAAAGAAATCGATCGATGCAAAATAATACAAAACAAATAACAATTGACAACAATGTATTAAAATTGAAAGCTGACACATTTGATGCCAACTTTTATTATGAAATTCACTAGAAAGTATTCCGTTAATAATATGCTTACATACATTTACTACTGTGATATGATAAAAAATACATTTGTAATATGCAATTTTATAAAAATGAACTCCATGCGTCTAAATTTATTGGTTTATTTCCAAAATATAATTTAAATATTTTTATTAGTGTGTGTGGTACCAATGACTGTCACTGACGTCATCTCTGACGTACCTTCGGTTTTTATATTGAATGATCTATATCTATCATCTCATAGTTACAGATCGTTTTGTAAACTTTTGAAGACTTATCATTTATCATCATCATGATCACCATCATCATCATCTTCTAGACCCACCTTTAAAAGTCAATTAAAAAATAATTTGATGGATAAGAAAGTCTCCTTGTCTGGACTATGAAACGTTATTTCCTAAAGGTTACTCCAATTCTTCTTTATTAAATTTTAATTAAGCTTCGCTTTACTGAGCTTCATGATGCACATTAATTTTTACTATTTATATCGATCTTTACTCTACCCTTAGATTATACAAACCTTAGATGGAACATAAGACACTGCGCATAATCCCATTTCGAAATGATTCACACCCACCAATCACAGTTGAGAACATCACATGTCAGAGCGTTGTCCATCCAAATTTAATGTGTCAACGAGAATTAATTTGGTATTTTAGTCACTTAAATTTTGGAAATTAACGTTGAAAATGCCAATATGTGTTGTAAAAAGCTTTATTTATAATAAACCTGCGAAATGTGACGGAGATAAAAGAAACTTACATTTATTTCGGTGAGATATTTAATTTTTAAGGATTATGTCGACGTCCATATTTGTTGATTTGAAAATAAACAGAATCGGACTTGGTCATTGGTACATGTTATAAGTAGCAAATAAAGGTTATTATTATAAACTGTTTACTATTTCTTGTTTCATGTGGAATCTTTTTTTAGGAAGTGAAAAGAGAAACATACAATCAAATACAAAAATATCAATTTCATTGCCAATTTATTCGTTTCAAACTTCACAACTGATTTCAATAGTTTTCTCAAAACTCTTTATTTAGAAATTCTCTATAACAGTGTTACTCAAAGTGTGCTCCGCGGAGCCCTGGGGCTCCGAAAGCCTTTGTGAGGGGTCCGCGAAGAAAATAATCACAATAAAAAAAAAACAGTACTATCGCCACAAAATGGAGGGACCTGGCTTAAGGATAGTTTTTTGGGAAGTAATTTTTTTAAGTCACTAACGGGAAGGAGGATATGATTTTGCTTTAGGACTTTTTTTATTTTATTTTTAATGGGTGAAATGGATTTGGGATAATTCTTGCAAGGAATCTTTGGAATAAATCAAAAATAAATTAAGAACAAATGATGCTCTTATGCATTTTCAGCCTGAGTTGCCGATTAAATTATTCGTAGATGCATCAAATGTGGGAATAAGGGCCATGATGTCATGTTTTTGAAAAAAATATTGAGAAATCTGTAGCTTCTGCTTCGCGTACCTTATCAAAGTCCGAACAAAAATATTCCCAAATTGAAAGAAGGGTCCTTGCAATAATTTTTGGCTTAAATAAAATTAATGAATATTTATATGGGCATTTCTTTATCCTAGTTTCAGAACACTTACCTCTGGTAACTATTTTTAACCCAGCTAAATGTATACCCCAATTTTCAGCCAACAGACTACGTAGATGGGCAGTAATATTGTCAAATTATAATTATAAAATTGAATATGTGAAATCGGAGCATAATATAAAGCCGATTTTTTATCATGTTTACCTATTGAAAGTCAAAATGAGAGTCAAAATAAAGAAAAATTTGAAATACATTTTTTAAATTGTGTTTTATGTGTTTAGGTCTCCGTCAAATATTTCGCTAATATGGGATCTATCCATTTAATTTACATTCTGTTATTTTCTCTAATTTTGACATATAAAGTAATATATTTTGTAATCGTAGCAAGTGTCAGAAGATCTACTTTATGCAACCAGTTGTATAAAGTAGAACATTATGCAACTGATTACGAAAAGTTGAATATGTCACCAGTTACGAAATGAAAATAAATAAAACTGCCTCTTTTTGGTTTTTAAGTTGAAAAAAATCGTGAAATCGAGAAATCAAAAAATCGAAAATCGAGTAATCGAAAAATCTAAAAATCGAAAAATAAAAAATCGAAAGATCCAAAAATCCAAAAAACGAAAAATCGAAATAACCAAATATCGAAAAAAAGGCAATGAGTAGTGACATTTCACATTTGAAAATATGACATTACGTTTAACAACAAAAAAGAAAACAAAAAAAGAAAAGCTGTAAATTGCGTTTTATTTTTAAAATAACGCCGTTATTGAAAACTGCCCAGAAATGTTGGGGGTAAAATTTTGACGTACTTCTTTAAGGATAATGGGTAAAAATGTTTTTTTTTCAAATTTCTCGCGGGTAATGTCAAAAATTAGATCGGAAACACTGCACATGTCCCTTATTTTTATTATTACTATTAAAAAAAAAACGTCGTAGAGCAATCAAATACAACAAACAATTCTAAAATATTTGATTGGAAGTACCTACAGAAGAATGATGGTGAATCATTTTTAACACAATTTTATAAATAATCAAGTCGAAATTAGAAAAAACCTTGTATGTAAACACGTTACGAAATGCCGTTTTGTGTAAGTCGTTCATGTTGTGGGACCTCGCTCCGCTCGTCCCGAAAATATTTACTTGTTACACAAAATAAAGCATTTCGTAACTGGTTACATTCACGACTGGTGAAAGACTGTCTAGAAGACCTGACAGAGCTAAGTAGTCAAAATAAGGTGACCTTAGCCTGGGTTCCAGGCCATGAGGGATATCAGGGCAACGAAAAGGCCGACGAATTAGCCCGAGAAGGCTCAGATAAGGCCACGACAGGCCCTGAACCCTTTTGTGGAGTCGCTAAGGCATTGTGCAAGGCATCCATTAAACAATGGATGCAAAAAGAGTCTCAGGAATGGTGGAACAACTATCCAAGACTGAGACAGGCCAAACAGTTCATCAAGGAACCATCGGCCAAGTTTACGAAAGACCTACTGGATCAAAAACGTTAAATCGTTAGGATAACAGTAGGCCTTCTTACTGGACACTGTCGCCTCAAAAGGCACATGAGTGTCATAAATCCAGCAGAAGAAGCAACTTTGTGCAGGTTCTGTGAAGAAGAAGAGGAAACATCATTCCACGTCCTGTGCCAATGTGAAGGCTTGACTGGAATGAGGTTTCTAACATTGGGCGAAGAAAAGCCAATTGCATGCAACTACATGCGGGAGCCACTGTCAAAGCTACTAAGTCTAATAAAAAAGACCAGGCTAGACGACATACTCTAAAACAAATGGAGTCCCACAATAGATCTGAAAAGGTCGCGGTGGACAAGGACAAATAACGTCCAACTCCTAATCTAATCTAATCTAATCTAATCTAATTAATCTAACTGGTTACATAAATACCTATTAATTGACTTCCTAATATTTTAATTCATTGAACGGTATTTTCTGGAAATAATTAAATCATAAATAATTACCGGCATATAAGTACCAAAACATTTTTTCCCTTCGAAGACTAGGCTTATGTCAAATAAACTTAAAATATTATAACGAACGAAAAGGTAACACATTTCTAATAAAATTTAATTATTTATTTTATTTTGGTGTGATCGTAGAAAAAATCTTGTGTGTAATTCGAGCAAAAAGTACTTCGGCTGTTACGATAACTTTTTGTCTCAACAGCTATTTTGTTGCAATAATTTTATAAACTTTTACTTAGGGTAGATTTCACCGTTTTGTTAAACGAAGTTTAAAATACTAAACGAAGATTAAAATGACATTTTTATATTAGCAAAAACGAAGTTTAAATTACTAAATGGAGTTTAAAATGACATTTTTACATTAACAATGTCATTTTAATCTTAGTTTAATAATTTAAACTTCGTTTGACACAACGGTGGAATCGGCCCTTAGCTAGTTATATATTGATAAAGTGTTATTGCCCTCATCATACATGAATCGTGCTAACAAATAAAGTCAAAAAAACGTCTCATAATTTTTCATCTTTTAGTTACCCACCAAAATTAGGTACTACAATACAAATATTTAAGTCCGGCCCAGAACATCTCCCTACTCCTTTCACCCAGTTTTTCGGTTTTGGCAAAATTCGCGCAGCGACAAATGCTTCCTATGTTACCTCTACCCTTTCTAACCTCTTTGACTCTACCACAACACGGAAAATACTAACTCAATTAAACTCAGTCATGGATGTCAAGACGATAAAGTTTTAAATTAACCAGTTCAACCTTGTTTTAACTTGTATAGTTCCAGAGTAACATTTCAACACTAAACCTATAAATATATTTAAAATGCACTCGGCGCTTACGAATTCCCCATCCGCCAATCTTTAAATTTCTTATAAAGTAAACTTTTAATGTACACTTTGGCTAAATAACAGCATTCGTATACTTCCAAATAGTTTACGGATTTTAAGCCGGATATAAAAAATCTACTAACAACCAAAAACGCAATCAACGCCTAATTAGGTTAAAAATTTGAAAAAGAACGCGTTAATTTTTCCCTTTTACATCTAAAATTCATTATTCTTCGCCTTCCTTCACTTATTCAAGACAATTTAAAACATCCTGACTCTTCTAAAATGTTCGCCCTCAACAAGAATTGATCTAGTCTAACGTACAAACTTTTTCAGTTTTTCACAAGAAGAGGGGTGTCTGAATCTCTGTTATTAAGAAAGTTTGTATATAATTTAGCTCGAACAAAATGGAGATGTTGTCCGGTTTAGTAGAGGCGCAAAGGTGTCTGAAAGGTTTCGAATATTGTGAAATACGTTTATTCACTCTCCAATGAGACTTTACCCGGTGAAATTAAATAGTTATATCTCTACTTTTAGGCATAAATTATCTCTTGTAAACTATTTAATAAATATCATTACCAGTGTAGTTGCTTTAGTAACTCTCTAGACTGGTACTATTTGTAGTTGTGCCATTTTTCCACAACACCGAAAATTAATATCTCGGTCGCAGTTTGTTTTTCTTAAGTGTGCTTTAGAGAATTTTTGAGTAGTTTACAATTTCTGAGACCATGCTGGTGTCCTATATACAAAACAAAATAAATCACATATCACAGTGTCTCGTCATTATAAAATTCTGTAATATTATAATTAGGCCTAGTTAACAGAAATCTCCTGAGCAGCTTTCTAAAACAATTCTGTGACTCAACATCTGTCAAAGTATGTGATAGCCTATTGTACATCTTGATGCCATTATATATAAAAGAGTCTCTTATAAGTTCAGTTTTGGGAATAGGCAACTTCAAGTTACCCGTTTGGCGAATTACACGGGATATATTCGATTTATATTTCGACTAGTTCTTATGGATCATGCAACAAGTTTCTAAGATAAATAAAGATGTTAATATTTCTTGATTTAAGGTCTACATGAAACTAATTTGTGTGCTCCACATAAAAACCTTATTGTCCGTTTCTGCATTATAAATAACTCGGCAGAACAGACTCCCCAAAACTGAACAGCATAACGTAAATGATAGTCAACTAACGCATAATATGCAGTTTTTGCTGCACAAACTCCTAATTCATGAGAGGTAGTTCTAATGGCATAACAACCTGATGCGAGTTTTTTAAAGTGGATATACATGAGAATTGAATTTCAAATCTGTGTCGATATTTAAACCCAAAAATGTTGTACAGTTTGTGGCTTCTTCAGTATCCATATCTATTAAAATATCAGGAATATTACATTTATGGTTAGTATTTTTGTTTTTTTAAAATATAATGACAAAAAATATGCAGTGCATCATGTTTTAAAGGATTTTAGGTCATTACTAATATTTGCATAAAGAATATTGACGTCTTTATTATGCCACAAGATAGTAGTATCGTCAGCAAATAGAGTGAAACTTCCTGAGATATTTAACTTAAATCATTGATATAAATTAAAAACAGTATGGGTCCAAGAACAGAACCTTGAGGGACACCCCATTTTATGTCACTTGTGTTCGAGTCTGAAACAGTTCGGACTAACTGTTTACGACCCAAAAGGTAGGATTTCATCCAACTCAAGGCCACATCTCTTATGCCATAAACTTCAAGCTTTCGCAGTAGTACTCCGTGGTTGACACAGTTAAAAGCTTTAGTCAGATCACAAAATACTGCAGCTACGGCCTCCTTGAAATTTAAACTTGTATAAGCTAATTCCAAACAAGAAGAAACGTTTTTGTTGTGTTGAAAACCGAATTGATTTATATCCAGTATATTATTTTGGTCTAGATATCTAACTAGTCGAGTTTTTACAAGTTTCTCAATAATTTTTCCCAGTGTCGGAATTGGAGATATGGGCCTAAAATTAGATGGCTCAGTCAAGTCTCCTCCCTTAGATAATGGAACCACAACACTTGTTTTAACAAAAGGAGGAAAAGTACCTTGATTAAAACTTTTATTTATTAAAATGGATAAAACGTCTAATGCAGAGGTAGGTAAGTTTTGAAATATTTTTACTGACATTCCATCATATCCTGATGCAGGTTTGTTGTGTATGTCATTACAAACTTTTAATATTTCTAAGGAATTTGTTTGTCTTAAGAAAAATGAATATTTAATTGGTGACGATTTCACAAATTCTAATGGGTCAGTTGTTCTATTTAGATTTTTTGTTAGATTTTCAGCGATATTGCAATAAAATGTATTGAAATCGTTAGGATTTATAACAATAAATCCTAACCTGATTTATGGTCTTTTGCCTCTCAATTCATTAATAATAGACCAAGTTTTCTATGCCTTATTTTTTGAGCTCTCAATTCTTGTATGATAATGCATAATCTTTAGCTTTTCTAATAAGTGTTCTATATAAATATCTGTAGCAATAATAACAGTTTAAAAATAAATTATTTTGCGTAAATTTTTTATATAATTGAGAGATCTCATATTTTTTGATGAACATCTTAAACCAGCTGTAATCCACGGCTGTTTTTGCTTAATTTTTATTTTTTGAATATGAAAAGACGCATTAAAAAATTTGCTTAAATTTAAATAAAAATCGTTAAAAGCCAGACTATGACTATGAAGTATTCCAAACAGTTTAATACCTACTGTTCTTTTGGTCGAGAGAATGTGGAATGGAATACAAATGATATCTATCGCAAAGTGGTTTAACAATAAGGTATGGGACAATACATGCAAAGATAGGAGATAAATGCCTAATCTGACGTGGATCGCCAACGCCAAATGTGTACTTTATTATACATCTAGGTGAATTGTATACCAATGTCCAAACTGAGTTTATGTCTTTAGTTTCCCATTGGATAATAAGACTATCCAAAATAGTATGCAAATGAAAAACTAATACGAACAATGAGAAAAAAAGATTGCGCGGTAGTTTTGACAATCGATGTTACAATTCGCATAATTGAAGATCCTGCTAACATATAAACGAGGTGTGTAAATTACGTAATGAGACTGACTTTTTCATTTTTTATTTATTTGAAGTAAATTACAATACAGTATTATCTCCATCAAAATAACTTCCTATGCTAATATTTTCGAATGTTCCAAAATGATGTTGATTAAGGTTATATTTCAATCTCGGGAAGAGGAAACGTCACAAGTATTCAAGTCAGGCAAATAAGGAGCAAAAATTCGTTTATTGAAATTGCTAAGTGACATGACGCATTGTCGTGATGGAACACCCACTTGTTCTTGATTTATGGTTTTACTTGAATGACCCTTTTTCGAAGTTTATCAAGAAACCCTCAATTAAAGTGTTGATTAATCGTTTGACCTTGAGACTCAATGTTTTTGTGAACGATTCTCTATTGAAATAATCAAATAAGCATCTATTTTGATTTTTTTTGTTTGAGCCTTGGAAAAGCTGAAGTACGCCATTCCATATTTTGGCGCATGCTTTACCGATCGTACTTAAATATCCAAGACTTGCCACCATTAGTGTTCAGAAATCATGTTCAATTGATTTCAAAAAGTCGAAGTACCCTTTTGGTCCTTTAAAAGTTTTTTTTGGAACCATTTTTGGGTAGATTTTCTCATCAGCAATTCATTAGTCAAGATCTGATGAACGGTGGTATGAGTCAAATTAAACTCTGCCCCGATCATTCTGACTGTTAACCGACGATCTGGCCGCACAAGCTTTACGTGTGTCCAAGTCCAAGTGTTGCCTGATCGAACCCTACGTTGCCAGGCACTTTATTTAATTTACACACCTCATCGGCGTAACCTTATAAAGAAAGACTCCGAAGATTATTTTGTATAAAACGTATACTATATCACGTCCTGAGTATGTCCTCCGAACTATAAATCTGCTTTGGCAATTATCTACACTCGGGAAAACATTTCATGAGAATCAACTTTACACATTTTATTCCTTGGGTGTAAATCACGGAGTTTAAACTTTGTAAGTGGAAGTTATTTCATAATGAAGTTGGGTTTGGAAGTTTCGGCTGAATCAGACGTTTTGTTTTGGGGTTTTGTTCGGGTGTAACGGGTATGTACGACAATTTGATTGAAAGGGCTGTTACGTGATTGTTGCTGTTTCGTTTTCTCGATGTGGACTGGAAAAGTTAAGTAATTGTTTTTGAAGAAATTCGTTTTTTTAATCGACTGATTTATGGTTGTTGTGGCGTGTCGTGACTTCGCTGACAGATTGTTCGCACAGAACTATAATTCTAAATTAGATGAATTGGTAACAAAAAGGTACAAACTATTTTAATTTGGTAAAACTTACGTAGGAATTTTAAATTTAGAATAGGCAAGAAGACATTTTGTGAAATTTAAGCTAAAAAAAGTATTAATAGTATTTTAATTAAATAATTGTTATATGTATCTGTTAACCTATATCTGTCTATCTGAATTGGGTTGTGATTCAAAGGCTACTCGTATTGAAGCTCTAGGCTCTAGGCCTCCAGTAACTTAATATAAATGATATATTTAAGAATATGTGATGAGTACTTTCGCGATTTCTTTAAATGATTAACACAAGAAGTGGTCAGATATCCATATTAGATTTGGGTGTCTTCTACGGCTTCAGTATCCCGTAAAGAATCCTATTACAGTAGGGGTGAGAGTAGCCATAATGAGTGGTTAGGATTAAGTACGAAGGCGTAAAGAAAAATGTCATTTATGTCTTACAAAGTCAATCTTAATTAGCGACCGGTTTTGAAGTAATTACTTCATCATTAGGCATACCTAAATGGAAAGGGACGGAGTCAATCTAATAAATAGTGAAAAATAATTATTAAAAAAAACTGAAAATTGAACAGAAGAAAACAAACTGTCGAACGTAAAAGAGGAGAGTTAATAATAATTTCACTTACCATGACATCCAGTAAGGATAAGCTACGTATTTTAACATAAAAAGAGTTAATGGTCACTCTGTAACACTCTTGAGTTCGTTCTTGCTAAGGTTTAGCAGTTGATTTTATCTGTTCATAGACTGCCTCGGGTTCAGCAAGTTCAAACCACAGCTTATGGTCTATTTACTTGTTCTTTTTAACATATTCATATGAGATATCAGAGTGGGTTCTGGGCCAGTTAGAATTCTTTTATCCCCCTTCCTAGCTAGGAGGTCTGCTTTCTCGTTTTCCGAATCTCCCTCAAGTTATGTACACCTAAATAGGTAGGCTTTGAGATCGTCATTGTGCATATTTATGTACGTATTTTAATATAAAAAGAGTTAATGGCCACTCTGTAACAGTCTTAAGTTCGTTCTCGCTAAGGTTTAGCAGTTCATTTATCTGCTCATAGACAGCAAGTTCTAACCACAGCTCATGGTGTTCTTTATTTACTTGTTCTCTTTAACATGTTGGTATGAGATATCAGAGTGGTTTCTGATCCAGTTAGAATTTTCTTGCCTCCCTTCTTGGCCAGGAGGTCTGCTTTCTCGTTTTCCAAATCTCCTTTAAGTTATGTATACCTAAATAAGTAGGCTTTGAGACGCCATTCTGTATATTTATGTCTGTTTTACAAAAACTAAATTTTGCACATCTCGAAATGTTCTTTTGTTTTAAAAGTGTGCCTGGAGTTAATGCTGCACTACATCCTATATTTTATCATCTACTTTTGATTGCTCCTCGCTAATAACTTTCCTGTTTGTTGGTAATTAATTTAAAATTATCTTTTTTTCTGCGATTTCATCTTTCATTTTGATTTATTTTGTTTCATCTTTTATCTTCATTTACTTTAAATTCCTACTTCCGTTCTGTTATTCTTGTTTCTGCTAAAACCATAACATCGTCTGCATATACTATACAGTGACATCTTATCTAACATGATTCTTGGTCTTTGTTGCTGCTTTCCTGATCACCATTTTCAAATTGAAACTGATTTGAGAGAAGTCCTTCTTCCACTATATAACGGGAATAATATAAAAACAGTATTGATCACTGTAGAAGGCCTGACATAATATTTTCGGAGCTGGATAGTATGGAATAGATGAACTATTTTGTTCAACATAACTGCGGAAAACAAAATGCAACATATAATATTACCTATACCAAGTATTTGGTTTCTATTTCTTTCAATTAAATTCATACAGTAAACTGGAGAAACTAACGGAACATGAATAATAGACATGACAACTATGCGTAGAAAATTAATATGTGGTTGTAGCGGCCATTTTTTATTTATTTTTTTCATTAAAATAGAAGTAATGAAAAGACTGTTTCTGTTCTAAAATTCACCGTAAACTGAATATGAACAACCATACATATCTGAACCATACGAGTATTTAATTTAAATGTGCATCCTTATTCGAAATTAAAATATGTTTTCATCAATGTTGATTTGTTGAAACTGTTTTATTAGTTTTTCTCTTGATTTGTTATAAATCTTTTGTTAGTTTTTTCTTCTTTCTTTTGTTTACAATCTTAAAATGAGAATCTTATTTATATAATAAAAATGTATTAACTTAAAAAGCAGTTATTTTGAAACGTAGATATTCTCTAAACGGGCCTGTTCACTTGAATTTTTGAATGTGAATAAAAACAATGAGATGTATTTCTGTATCGTTCAAATTGCACTTGAAATGTATGCAATATTTCAATTGCTCACGATAAATATATGTTAGTTGAAGAAAGTGAAAAAACAGAAAACAAAAGTTATCTAACAATGACTAATTAAGTCATTCCAGAGAGCTCTTGTTTAGTAGATGCATATAAAATATTGTGTTTTACCAAGGAACGACAACATTTAACTAAAGGCGAAATGAATCGGGCGGTTCTTCTTCTTCTTCGTCAAGCTGGCATGCGACAAAATTAAGTAGCTGAGTGAATGGGTGCTTACCAAAGTATTATCAACCGATTTTAGGGAAATTGGTAGTCTGGCCTAGCAACATCCAGGATGCGGACGCTCTACTCAATATATATTATTAGGTTTAACTGCTAGAAGGCAACCTAAAATAACAGCGCTTGAATTGGTTACGGCTTTATAAAGGGCGGATAACGTAACCATACTGTGAGAAATCGTGTTCACGAAGCCAATCTCTTTATTCGACTGCAAGACAATATTGGAATTGGTCTGTACATGATTGGTATGCATGTTTTATTCACAGACGAAACCAGGTTCGGATTTCATCCAGATTTTCTTCGAACAAGGATGTGGGGACGATCTGGAAATGTGGAACGTTAAAGAAATATTCAGGAAGTTTACAGGTACAGAGGTGGTACACTAATGGTATGGGCCGGAATAATTTTAGACTGCAGCTCAGCTGTATCTGCATCCATTTGCAGGGCGCTAATGGTCAAAACGTTCACCTAATGCATGATAATAAAGCTCGACCACATACCGCACGTATTGTAACTAGTGTCCGACCGAAGGTCAGTTTTTGGCCGAAGCCGATGCCGACTGTTTGGCTCTTGTCGTAACCTTCGGCCTAAGCCGAAGCCGAATGTTTATTAAGACTTAAAAATTTCAGAACATTACTTAGCTAAACTAAAATGTCAATCAAACATTAACTTACCCACCCCCATTTCCTACGCGAGAGTCGTTGTCGTTACCTCGTGATGCGGGCGGCGGTAAGCGGGAACCACGCGTTGCGTTGAAGTCATCGTCATTCGTAATTCGTAATATTTCTTTAGTTTAGTTTCGGCGGCTGGCCGGCTGGACACAAACCTTCGGCTTCAGCAAAAACCTTTGGCTGGTTTTGGCCGAAGCCGAATGTGCGATCGAATGTACTTTTTTGGCCGTAGATGGCCGAAGCCGTAGCCGAACTTTAATTGTAATCAACTACTTGGACAACGAGGGAATTAAAAGTTTACCATCCCTAAATCCACTTGAGCATATGTGGCCTACAGTTCAACGTAGAATTACTCCACATATGAACACCATTTACAATGCATTTAAATTCCGAGAGCATCTGACAGAGTGGGCATATTTTCCTTGAGGAGACATTGACAATCTCATCTTGACTATGAACAATAGATGTGTAGCAGTGAAATTAAGGTGGAGGTCATACTTTTATCAAACAGGGCATGATTTTATGAGTTGCGTTACCGTCTTTACCACAAAGGATATTTGGGAAATAATTTTTAAATTTATTTTATTATTATCTTTCAATTAGCTCACTTCGCTATGAGTTAAGAGATGGCCGTAGTGTGCTAATATATTTTCTGAGGTAAAGATAATTTTAATAATGTTGTAAGCACATTGTTCAAAACAATCTACAAAAAATAATATTAATCTTCTACAAGACTCTCATATTTTCTTGAGTTCAAGAATCATCAGGTAAAATCGCAAAAAGAGGTACAACATAACGGACCAACGAATAGAAAATATTACCTCATTTCAGAGGTGATATTGGAGGTTTCCTAATTATTCACTAAAAAAATGTAACGGGAATTCCTTTACTTCTAGTTAATATATCGAAAACAGAGTATAGCATTTTTATAAATATATGTTTAATTCAAATTTCTTTTTTATTTTTATTTTATTAGAAGTTTATTTGTGACACAGATAAGAATTTCGTACATACATTAAAGTTTAAAATGCAAATCCTATAGTCAACTTTATACTACAAAAATATTCCTATTTTATAGTAACCATGGCAAGTTGGATCCATTCACTCCAAGTGTTTCGTAAGTAATTTCAAGTCACAAAGTTATAATGATTTAACAATGGACTGTAGATGTGGAGTTAAAATTGTAAAAGGAAGTTCAACCTATTATCAGAAGTTGAAGTATAACTCCAAAATATTAATTAGTGTCAAGATTAGATTTCAGTACAGCAGTTACCGCTTGCAAGAGAAAAATGTAAGCTTGCGATATATTGTATTACTGAGGCCCTTCCCATGGGGCCTCAGTATTGTATTCGTGCAGACAAAAAAATTTTCTTATCCCCATTTTTTTAAACTATTTTTCACGTTTCCGAAAATGCAAAGAAAAATTTTTTCGTCTGGTCGTCTGTATGTATGTATGCCGGCACGATAACGAAAGTTGTTATTGACTTGTGGTTTTAATTTTCTTAAATAATTACTTTTAACTTAAAACCGTATTGATTTTCAGAATTTTTGGTTCATCCTAACTACTTTAATATCAATGTTCTTAAATCCGCCTGTGTAATCCTTATGCGACTAATTTATACATTCCGAGCATTCCATGTCTAAATTTCTAAGATTCCTAAAATTCCATTCATTGCAAAATTATGCACTCTAGCGACCTGTCAAATAACTATCGATTGTGTAAAGGTGAGATTTCTAACGGGGGTTGCGACTTTCATAGTTGCAGTCATAGGCTATTTTTATTCGAAATATTAGTCGTCAAGCCTGCCAATTTATGAAAAATATACAAGCAGTTTTTTTTATGGTGATGCTAACTTAAGTTTACTACTATTTCGCTCCTAGCCATAGTGACACTGGCTCTGTCGCAACCCCATAGAATAATTAACCGGTTATTTTATTTCGTATGGCTGTGCCTGTCAATGTCAAATGACAAGTATTAAGTTGTCAACTGAATTATTCTTAAATGTCAAATTATTTAAAAATGTTTGCATCCTTTTTTTGATATTTATTTTTAACAATTTTTAACATATGTAATGTGTAATTTAAAAATAATTACACAAGTCAATAATATAATTGTTTCTGGTTAATCGAATCGGTACGCATTTGATTGTTTTAAGGTTAAGCGAGTGACGGTTTTACTGTGATTTTCATATTTTATGAACCTTTTGAGATGTCTGCTAACTGAATTTGAAAACGTGATTTTCAAAAATGATACATTCGAAGTAACCTTAAAACTATGGATGACACTAACAAACAAATAAACATTCAGTGGATTTTAGGACTTCTAAACCAACAAGAGTAAAAGATCCATTTATTGAGGTAAATAATAGGATAGAACTTTAAATATACCTAATGTTTAATATTAAAATCAAATTTTACATACTCGTCTTGTTTTTTGTACAAGTAATTAATTATTTCTCATTTTGAAATTTTGTAATTTGGTATTATTTCAGAAAGGATTGCAATTTATAATTACGATACATACTAAACACAATCATACTCTTGAAACAGCTGAGACACTTCGATTTCTTCAAGCCAAGCCATATGTAAATGATTTGTTTATGAATATTTGAATGATAGTACGATCTTGAGTATGACAATAACAGAAGCAAAGAAAGTTTATAAATTTGATGAGCATATGGTATTGATTTTAGCCAGTGGAAGTAAAAATACTACTTACAGAACGGTGCAAAATTGGTATCATTCATGGAGAAATTTAAACTTGGAATCAAGATCAGGAGAAGGGTTAATCAAGGTAACTGTTTCACCTTTTTCATTAAAACAGAATGTTCTTTCTTCTGACGTTTGAGTTGCTCTATTTTGTATGTTTTCGGTTCAGTTTGTTTGATTTTGGGAATGAGATCTGTTGTTTGCCAGTTTGTTTGAATAATTTCATAATCTTTAAGGCCGTTGTATATTCCAATTTTCGAGTAGACAATAACGTTAGAATTTTTTATTTTGTGACTTGGTTTCGTGATTTTTTCGGTGTACGAAAAATCGTCAATGACGCAAAAGTCTTCCTAAGTTGGTACGTAGCAAATAAAATGTCCAATTATACCTATTAATGGAGGTACAAATTCTATTAAAAACTTAAAGTAATATGAAGTTTTATTTATAATCAGTTCTTTGGATATTTCTTGTAATGTTAGATTAGTAAAATATTGCTGAAGTCCAGTTCGGTAAACGCGAATAAAAAGTAAGTCTCCTGGAGTATTTACGATATTAAGATTCATTGTATTACAAGTACAGCACATTTTGTTAATAGATGGTTTAAAAATTTTGGCAACTTCGGTATGAAGTGTGTGGAGATTATTTGTTGATACTGTAGCATATAAAACTTTAATGAAATCCTTAATATTATTTGAGCAATTTGTACATATTTTGGTTCGTGTGTGTGAAACTAACTCTGGCAAAATTGTTTCAATCATATCAACAATATTCCACGCCATATTTATTTCTTCAAATTTGTGTGGAACAGTTTTATAGAGATATTGAATCCAAATTTGATTTTTCCCGTTAATGTCATTGTTGTTCATGCAATCAATACTTTAAAATGCTGTAAATTTAGTCCCTCAAAGTAGATGTGCATGGCTCTTGTCAATTTTGTTTAGGGAAATGAGTTGTAAGTACAAAAGAAGTTCTTAGTAATTATATTATTATTCGATAAATTGCTCAAACAAGTTTTTAAACCCTAATCAAAAGGCGATATAGAATGGTTTTAAAAATCAAGGCTTGTGAAAATCATCACATGGTTTAGCCTAAGTAATGTCAATGTTTCACTGAATAAAGAATTAAAATTCTTTTTAAACGAGGTGTCACAAGCTTCAACCTTCTATATAAAAAAAGTTAAGGTGGTAGCTATCCCTCTAAGGTGATAGGTGTAAGAGATAAAGTTATCACTACGGGTTTTGTCTCCAATTGCTTCCTACAATAATTTAGTAAAAATCGATACCAAAATAAAAAATTAAAATGTAAATTAAAAAAAAATCCGCTCCACTTATTTATTCTAAAACTACTGTCTACTACTTCTGCTGTTTTCTCTGTTTTTGCCTCTTTCTCTTGCTAGTCTTACCCCTCTTTCTGCTTAAATCTCCTTCCTGCTATTTTTACCCTTTATTTACTCTTCATATTTTATCATGTACAAATCTTAATTTCTTAACTTCAATAAACCTAATATAAATCCAATGTCAAATTAATTCGAACAAAAATTTCTCTGACAATTCAAAATTAGGCATTCCAAACAAAATGGCTGACCGTTTGAAATGACAGGCCACTGACAGACACATTACATGTTATAATATGACAACACTGTGAGCCTGGTGGTTTGATAGGGTCAATGCTATAGACAGTTATATAGATTCTTGAAGTAAAAATGTAAGCAATTATTTGTTTTAAATATCCAAAGACTGAAATAGGTATTTACGTAACAAGTCCCGAAAGTGATATTTTACGGGATGAGTAGGCAGTCTGCGAGTCCCGTAATGATGGAACCTTGGAATCACGATGAAGAGGTTGGACGAGGCATTCTGATCGGAAAGGGATTGGTCACGACTGCTAAAGAAATTCCAGTTCGTCTCATAAACGTTAATGATTACCCGATTACCATCAAGAAAGAGACCAGAATCGGAACGTGTGTACCAGTAACTTCCATAATTCGTCAGACAACAACTTCTGATATGTCCAATGACAAATTTGAGCAAATGGTTGCAGTTGCTGGTCAATCTCTGAATCCATTAGAAAAAAAAATCAAGGAATTTCTTCGACGATATCGTGACATTTTTATACCAAAAGGAGGAAAAACAGGGAGAACTTCTGTTGTAGAACACAAAATTGACACTGGTGACGCCAGGCCGATTCGTCAATCAGCTCGAAGATAACCAAAGGCCAAGAGAGAGGAAGCTGAAAGAATTGTTCAGGAAATGAAGGAAGACAGGGTGATAGAACCTTCTACCAGCCCATGGGTCTCTCCGGTAGTCCTGGTCCAGAAAAAGGATGGAACTACGAGGTTTTGTGTGGATTACCGTCAGTTGAACAATTTTACCAAGAAAGATAGTTATCCTCTTCCTCGAATCGACGATACCTTGGACACATTGGTGGGAAGTAAACTATTTTCTACCTTAAACCTAAAGTCTGGATATTGGCAGGTGGAAATGGACCCAGTAGACAAAGAAAAGACAGCTTTTACCACCAGATCTGGATTGTGGCAGTTCAGTGTCATGCCATTTGGTCTATGTAATGCCCCCGCGACATTTGAAAGACTTATGGAAAATGTTTTGAGAGGGTTATCATGGAAAACGTGCCTGGTATATTTAGATGACATTATAGTCTTGGGGAAAACATTTGATGAACATCTAAAGAACTTGGAAGATGTTTTTAAAAGACTTCAAGCTGCCCAACTGATGCTAAACCCCAAGAAATGCCAGCTATTCCAAAATAAAGTAAATTACCTGGGTCATGTAGTCAGTAAGGATGGCGTGGCTGTAGATAAATAAAAAGTCGCATCTATCAAAGAGTGGCCTGAGCCAAAGGACAAACACCAAATAAGAAGTTTTCTTGGGCTTTGTACGTACTACCGAAGATTCATAAAGAAGTTTGCAGATATTGCTAAACCACTAACGCGACTCACAGAAGAAGCGAGGGAATTCTGCTGGGACGAGGACTGCCAAATTGCCTTTGAAACATTAAAGAACCATTTAACAATAGCACCAATACTAGGCTACCCACTACCAGAGGGAGAATTTATCCTGGATACTGATGCTAGTAATGTGGAAATTGGAGGAGTGCTTTCACAGATTCAGGAAGGGAAAGAAAGAGTACTAGGTTATTTTAGTAAAGTGCTTTCGAAACCTGAACGAAATTACTGCGTCACAAGAAGAGAACTCCTGGCAGTTGTAAAGTGTACGGAAGGAAGTGGTTAATGCAATTTAAGAACCCGGAGGGTCAAATTGCCAGATGGATTGAACGACTTCAAGAGTACGACTTCAAAATTGAACATCGAACCGGAATAAGTCACAGAAATGCCGATTCTCTCTCTAGAAGACCATGCCCAGCAGAGTGCTCCCACTGCAACACAGCGGAATCCAAAGAAAATGGACTACTAAGAACAACTGTAGTCAACGATGAGTGGGCCCCTGCTAAGATTAGGGAAGAACAAGAAAACGATACCGTTCTAAAGAAGATGCGACAATGGAAAGAGGAAAATCGTCGACCTACTTGGCAAGAAGTATCTAATCTCTCTCCAGTACTTAAGTCGTATTTGGCTCAGTGGAACTCCTTTATCTTGGAAGATGGCTTATTAAAGAGAGTACTTGAAAATGATGATAGTTCCGAGAACAGAAGACAGTTGGTCATTCCAAGAAGTAGAGTAGCTCAAGTACTCCGTCAGTTACACGACAGTCCATCAGGAGGACATCTCGGTGTTAGGAAAACCCTTCAGAGAGTTCGGGAAAGGTTTTACTGGATGAACAGTTCCGATGATGTGAAGGACTGGTGTAAGAAATGTACCACCTGTGCTATGAGTAATGGACCTCAACGAAAATGAAAGGCTCCCATGAAGCAATATAACGTTGGTAGCCCATTTGAGAGAATTGCCTTAGATATTGCTGGACCATTCCCCGCGACCGCGGATGGTAATAAATATAGTTTGGTGGTTATGGATTATTTTACAAAGTGGGTGGAAGTCTATGCCATTCCAAATCAAGAGGCCGCAACTATTGCAGATGTATTGATAAAAGAGTATCTGTCGATTTGGAGTGCCCTTGGAGATCCACAGTGACCAAGACAGGAATTTTGAAAGTCAACTTTTCCGTGGAATCTGTGACAGACTAGGCATGAAGAATACCAGAACCACAGCATTGCACCCACAATCCGATGGAATGGTAGAGCGAATGAATAAGACCATTGGCAAATATCTGTCAAAAGTGGTTTCAAACCATCAGCGAGATTGGGATCAGTATCTTTCGCTCTTTGCAATGGCTTATAGATCCGCTGTCAATGAATCAACAGGCCAAACACCAGCAAAGGTCTTGTTTGGGCGTGAGATGAGACTACCGTGCGACATCGAGTTTGGATGCCGACCTGGAGAAGATGTAGCTGGTGAAGATTATGTGATCCAGTTACGAAGAAGAATGGACGACATGCATGAATTAGTTCGCTCGCATCTCCAAATCGCCAGCGACAGGATGAAGAAACGGTACGATACTCAAACTACGGAGGGATGTTTCAGGGAAGGCGAAAAAGTCTGGCTCCATAACCCAAAAAGACAAAATGGTTATTCTCCGAAGCTTCCAAGGTCTTGGGAAGGTCCGTACCTCATCAAGAATAAAATAAATGATGTAATTTACCGTATAAGTAAGATCTCAAACGGTAAACCAAAGGTAGTGAACCAAAACAGGTTGGCGCCATTTGAGGGTGACCATGAAGAAGAAGTAAACCAACTTCAAGAAACACCAGACCTTGTCTTTGAAGAATTTATGGGCGCAAATGGAGGTACTGGAAAAGCCAGATATGGTGATATGACCGAGCAACAACAAGATCTGCTCTCGCTTCCGAAAGACTACTCGCTGGTCCATAATACTTCCGCCAGCATCAACGACGCGCGAGGACTGGCATATGTGTTCCGTAAGACGTTTGGTCGACTGGTAGAACTTCAATGTCAGTTACCAGCCCCTGGAAAAGCCTTGAAACTTCAAGACGGTTATCTTTTTTATTTAATAACGAAGAACACCTTCCGAGATCTATCCACCTATCAGGATATATGGGAAGCATTACTTAGTCTAATGGAGCACGTACGGGAGTCCAATGTACAGAAACTAGCCATGCCGAAGATAGAAGGAAATCAGCTGGTTTGGAGGATCATTAGGAACATGGTGGAAGTAATCTTTCGATATACCGGAGTTCAAATACTGGTCTGCAGCCATTCGCCCAGTGCCCAGGTTACAGCGAAGACAGTCCCTTGTTACTTCCATGCAACTGAAAATTGTAAAAGAGGGTTCAGTTGCAGATACAACCATTCCATTTTAGTTTCGTAGGAGTTCCAGGAGGAACTATCTCTTAAGGAGGGGGCAATGTAATGTGAGCCATTTCATTATTCAGTCATGTTCTAATACTCCAAGTCCCTCTCTGTATTATTTGGCCTTTGAGGCTCAACTTGTCCGATTATTATACATAATTAAACCCCTTAAGACCAAACCTATGTGACGACTATGGTGGAGACACTTTCGCGAACATTCCAGAGTCAACGAGATACTATTTCTAGTCTAAATATAACGTGATAACGTTTCTGGTAAATTCTGGTAATTTTGGTGGAGGAACATTCTAGACCACCAATTTTTATATAAATATTGGTGGATGCGCCATCATGGACAGTGAAGGTAAATATTAATTAGTAGATAGACAGTGGTGAATATAAATAGTGATCAGTCTAAAGACATTCGAAGTATATATAAATTAGAATAGTTGTGTTATAAAATAAATAAGTGTTTAAATAAATTATTAAATTGTTGTTTAAAATAAACAAACATCACAGTACAGTGCAATAGAAATATCTAAAGCTTCTAAGTTCATATGCTCAGTTCGTTCTGCTTTTTCGTGGTAATTACTTTGATCTTTCGACAGGCGTTTTTAAATTAGTTACTAGAAATGTGACCAAGACAAGTGTGGTCAAGGTTTTTACGTCATTATAATGACGTTCTATTAATCTGATTTAAAAATGTTTAGTTTATAGTGACACTAACTTGACAATGGGCATGACATTGTCAGATATTGCGATTTTTTGTTTTTGTATTATGTGTTGTAGTTAGGATTTCCTTTTGAATTTGTAGGGATAAAACATAAATGTTTGTTTTGTGTACTGATTCATGGATGAAGAAAAAAATTGGTGTTGGAACTACTTTGGCGTCTGAAATTTTATCAAACCTTCTGCCGTATTCATCAATAAATCTTAGCCATCTTAAAAATAGATTGGATTTCCATTTACAGAAACCTTAAATTCGTGTGTATCTAGGTACTCAGCTAGGGTTGCCAGACGTTTCCCTTTAGGCCTAATTGTCCCGCTTTTTAACTTGCTGGTACACGTTACGCCAAAGTACCAAAACGTCCCGCATTTCACATAAATGCTACGCTTTTTAAATCCAAAGTTATATATAATTTTTTTTTGACAATTTTTTATCTTTTTTGAGAAGCTTTTCAAAAAAAAGGACCTGATGGTTTATAAAAATATAAGCGGTGGACTTTTTTTTTAGATCTCCACAAAGAAAGAGCTTATTTTATAAAATACCTGTTTTTTTTTTAACCTGATCCGCTGTCGTCATCGTTGTCCCACTTTTTCCTTTCTTAAATCTGGCAACCCTATACTCAGCCTTTCTTTCAAGTTTACAAATAACACAACCAAACAATAATTTAATAATTAAAAGGTAAAAGTTTAACATTTTTCATTTCATACCTGTGATGACCACGTTTTTACTGTAGTATGTTAAACTTGACCATTTCAGGACAATATTCAATATGACGTCATTGTTTTTGATTTATATTAGTGTAGTCATCAATATTTAATACGTAGTATCTGATTTAAAATCGCCTTACATTTTAGTCGTAGTTGTGCATTGTAAGACGTTGCCAAATAAAAGTGTCGTAAAAAAATTTTGGAAAATATTCAGTAATAACTTTTATATCAATATCATTTTTAAAATTTTATTTCATTTATAAATTACAGAAGCTGTTGACGAATTTAAACGGTCGCTGACATTTTTCAACCGCTTAGACATGAAAAACGAAATTACAATCGTTAAATGCTTTAAATCCATTTTCCAGCAACCTATAAAAACTAAAATTAAATCTTTTAATAAAATGGTAAAAATATGGATTCACGTCAATCCACATACAAAACCAGATTCGTATTTGACGCGTCATGATTTAATAAAAGCGCCTTATAGCTGTAATTCAATTTTTAATTTTGGGGTCATTTTAAAATTGAACGCATCGTTGGAGGAAAATAAAATTTAATTTCCTCTTGCTTCCATTGTGGCGATGACAAATGAGCCGGCTTGCGGCAAAAGAAAACTCCTATCCTTCGTCTTATTGCACCTGAATTTGCTGGAAGATTATAATTAATCAGGATTAGGGAAATTTGAAATTAAAAATAAACTTGAGTTTTGACAGAAGTGAGTTAAGGAAAAAATTACCGCTATAATTAATTATAATAAAAAGCCCGTTTTTGGAAAATATCTCAATTATCCCGTCCTTGAAGAAGATTAATAATCCTTTTCGGCTTTATGATACAAGCAGATAAAAAAATGAATACTGAGCTTTACGAAAATTGGTATGAAGATTACGATAGATGGAGAGAAGAAAATGTGTATATTTTAGTAGGTATATATTAGGTTTAAGACGTCTGCGACCCAAATGGCTTATGCCTGAATCTCAATTGCCTATACAAACCATGTGAGACAATGAGGTGATACTTGTTTAAAGTCGGTAAATAAAGTCAAAGATCGGGAAACTAATTTACTTTAAGGTAGGAAGGGTATATTTAATGTGATCTGAATATTTGTCTTCTACACTTCATAATCACAAACCTATGATTGTTGCAGGCCCATTCTTCTCATATTATTAACTATACTCTGTTTTTAAACTAGGAGGAGCGATTTGAATTTAAGTTGGCAATTCTGTAGACTTCTGATTGTTCAGATTGCAGTCAGTTTCACACATCACTTTTTAGCATTAACATCAGTGTAACATCAGCTAATAATTGATATTGTTGACAGTTCTGACATTTTATATTTTGATATATCTTCACATCACATACTTTGATTACTATACGGTGCAAGAGAGAGGTCCGACACGCCCAACATAGGGCGCGGTGCATCAAAATGCCTTTGCCACAGTTTATAGCTAAAAAATCATTTCGCTCACTCTCTGTCGGCACTTTTGAACTCAATGTTCTAGTTTATACACTGCGCAACTCGGATAATACACTATGTGACAACCGCCTATAATAAAACAGCAGTCTTCTGCGCATCCTGACTTTGTATCCCTGGAGTGGATGTTATTTTGAAACTTTCAACTGGTCCGAGTGAGCTAACTGATTCTTTAGCAATAAACTGTGACTCCAAAAAGTTTTTTATCTTCTTTTAAAAGGCACTTAGAAAGCTGCGCAGTGCGACCATTCGCCGTATAGTAAGAGAAAATCAAAGTATATGTATCTCATCATTATTACTTAGTTTTTTTACTTTATTTCGTGAATAATAGTTCTTTTCAGAACTTCAGTAAGCAATTGTATTTTTCTACGATTATGGATCCTTCTTCATCAAGTACTATTAAGGGTAGCAATTCCTGAAAAGCTCTACATGAAAGGAAAGACGACTTATTATTTTACATGCTGATTCTAAAGAAAATGCATTATTGGTTTTGAAGGTAAAAAGACGGGAGATTACCATGAAGAGATAAATTCCAAAGTATTTCAGAAAAGACTAATAACTTTATTACCAATTTTTTAAAACTAAAAATTGATAAATTTCTTACCAAAATGATTAAAAAGTAACTAAATATTTAAGTAAATTCTATTTATTAAAACCATAAAAAAACATAAAAACCATTTACAAAATTGATAATTTACATTTAAAACACCATCTACTACATTAGATAATCTTAATTTAGCATTATGAACTAACATTACTTCCACAACAAACATTTTAAAAATATCTACTTAACATTAATATATAGGTATGTATGAATAGTTCACTATAAATTAAAAAATATCGGTAAAAATTACAACTAGAGTTAAAAGGACCTACAATATTATTAAGTTAAGTTTTAGTAATGATATAATGTTGATATATAGTGTTATGCAAATGTTTTTAGTTTTCAAAACAAATCCTGACTCATAGGCCTGTACACTTTTGAATGCCTTCATTTGCCCTTTAGCGTATTAACTATGGGTTAACACTAAATAAGCTACAACGTCCATATTGTTCATACTCACTTTATGATCCAGTTTCCATTCACTGATTACCTTTTACTTAAGTTTATAGCTATAACAAATATAACAAATATCAAATATATCCTTAAAAAAAATGTAAAACGATCATATTTTCATATTTTATACTAACCCGCATCTTGATATTCTTTCAACAATTCTCTTAAATATTTAATATCCATTTTAAAAAGATCATAGTTATCCTCAAAAATTCGATTTTAAAAGCAAGAAAAACTTATTTCTGATAACGTCAACAAATCAACGACCATATTGAATTTCATTTGACAGTGACAGTTCATTTTAGACACACTTTTCAGATTGTGATAAACTAACTCCTTGTTTATCGAAGAAAATTAATTAAAACTCATTTTATATAAAATCCCAATTTATTCGCATACTTTATGCATGCCAACTCAATACATCAATACATTCTGGTTTCTACATTCTACCTATCCTTTTTGATATATCAGCACACAACGTACATCATGTAACAACCGGGTTATTGCTGAGTAGACAGTCCTTAAAGTCAATAACACTAGAATTGAATTATTTAATTGTCGATGCACTAATGCAGGAAATTATGAAATATACTTATAACTATTCAACTATAAAATATGTAAAATAATAAATATCATTACAAGATCACAATAATGTGAAATTTACGACCGTTGTCTGGAACCAATAAAAAATCGACTCCTATGACATTTATTTGTTCCTTAACCCCTCATTGGCCGTTCGCTGACTAGGGCCGATAATAACAAATTTTGAACACGACTATATTTCGGAACACGCTCTTAGTAACGAATCTAGTTACTTTTCCTTGTGTAAATACGTCTTTTTAATTCGCTCCTCTTAGTTTAAAAATAGAGTAGTTGATAATGTCCTGTCTTCAGTCCCGTACTAGAGATAGTAGAGCACAGGCTTTTATAAGAGAGTTGAGTATTAATACCCTGGGGTATCTCTCAAGTACTCTCTTTTCAGTTTGAAATAATTCCTTTGTCAGTACTCTTAACAATATGAATGGTTCTGATCCTATAAACGCATACTAGATTCTTCTTTTAGCTTTTTTATTTCCCTTTAAGCCACTGTATCCTGGAATCCAGATCAAAGTTTCTCTGTTTCGGACACTGAGGTATTCAACGATTTTTATAAAGTATAAAACCAGATTTGAAACCACTCGGTTAGAAATCAGAGCTTTAAAGGCTGCCTGGCCATGCGAAGATATTTTTATAGTTTTTTTAACAAGAGCAAGATGAATTAACTATCTAGCTCTCAATTCTATAGCCATTCCTTCTACTTGGAAGATCGTGACAAAAGTGCCCAGGTTTATTGACATATCAACATCTGGATACTCTGCATACAGTACATAGTCCATCTGGGAATACATCTCTGGCTCCATTCGTCTCTTCCTTTCGTTGACTACTCACAGTCAGGTGTCTTTAGAAAACTATCCTGGCATCACTTTCCACCAAAATATGAAGAGGAGTTAGATCCAGTGCAGTACTAGGTTTAACGCGCACATGGCGCAAAAATTTAAAATATAATAAAATCATAAAATAAAGAACTATCTTTCACCAACAAAGAGGATGAAGACAGTTTTCCGGGGATCCACAGATATCTGCTCCCTTTTGCTCCATCTGTTGATCGTATTTAGGACTTGTTGAAGAATGTTAGAGATTATCTCCTCGGACTTTCTTATAATTATGATATCCAAATCATTCGCATTACATTGGAGGTCTGTTGCCTGCCGAGAGAGATCGTCTAGCCGTTTATTCACCAGAATGGTCCACAGTAGTTGTGAAAGTACTCTCCACCTTGTGGACACACTCTGGCAGATCTGATAGTAACTCTTTCCACTTGCAGGATTTATGGTCGTAGGGAATATCAGGATACCACAAAATCAGTTTTTGATGTTGTAAATGTTATCATATGGAAAAAAGTAAAAGAAGCCTTCGGGAAGATGTAAAGGAATAGTTTCCAATTTAATTATACCAGTTGCTTGAACAATCATAGGAGACAAAGACATCTATTGGCTTGATGAGCCTTGTAGACGGTAAAAATGATGGAGGACTGCTCTTGTTCCAATACAGAAAAAACCATAGGGCTAGTTCCACTACAGAGATAATCTGAAAAAACATAATTATTTACAGTAAACCACAGAGCTAGGTGTACTGTGAGGTTATGAACTTAAATTTTGACGAAAAAATAATAATGCAATTTATCTAGAATTACATAAGAAACACAAGAAAAGGTAAACGAAATAGGGGTTGCAATTTTAGGGGTAGATGCCCTGTGGGTCAGGGAGTTGAAAGTAATACAACAAATTCCTCAACAATTGTCCCCTTTGATATGTAAATTGACGTGTTTCTCCAAATTTTAGTAGGGGCAATATTAAATGCTGTTCGTTTTCAAATTGACACCCTGTATGTAAAGTAAACGTAAATGTAATCATTTCTGGTAATAAAGTCTAAATTCGCATGGTTTCTTCTGACATAGATAAAATATAGAATTTGCAATGTACATATTCAGTCATCCACGACGTCTCAATTGTAGGTAATGTGATTTTCCGTGTTTGGATTTTATACTCGAGACTTGGATATTTAAATAGTATATCACAGTACAAGTGAAGCAAGTGAGTTTCCAAATACACACAAATTAGAGAAACTTATTTCTTCACGAGAAATATATAGGATTTGATTTGGTTCTGCGTTAAAATCCTTCCAACCAAACAAAGAAACAAAATGAAGGAAAGTAGTAATAATAATAGCTTCATATCTCATAAAGTTTTTTAATGCACGTTCTGAAACAATGTTTTAAAACTCAACCATGCATATATATATACAAATAAAATGCAATTAAACATTTAGTAGAAAGATATATTTTCAATGCGGACATTTTTTGCATCAGAGGGAGGTATATTAGAATAAAGAAAAACGGGAAAATATCTATGCCATGTGACACAAAGTAATATGTGCGATCGTTAACTACTAAAGCTCTCGGGCACTAATCAGATTATTAATGCCAAAAATTATGTCTCATCAAATTGATTCAAATTCATTCAACAAAAGTAGCTGACTATTATCAAGGTATTGGTATATTACCCTTGATTATTTCCCTTGATTTATATTAACCAATAAAATGTCACAATTTTTAAAATTCTAACCAATCGGATTCAGTTATCAGCGACTATTTCTCTAGGCAAAATATCAGCGACTATTTCCCTTGAGAAATAGTCAATGATACGTCACATAAAAATGTCAAATGCTTCTGTCAGTTTTTGCTCACGCAGTTCTGTCGCAATTTAATAAATTATAATAAAATGGAAAGATTCGGTGTTTTTGATAAAAATTCTAGAAAAGGCTGTAAAATCTTTGGTACCCACGAATACAGTGCGAAGTAAAAATAGTACCTGGGCTCAATTTATCCAATTTTGTACAGTGCGTAAGTATACATTAGACGCACATACATCAGAAGATGAATTAAACAATATTTTGAAAGACTGGGCATGGAATGTAAAGAAAACCAATGGAGAAGAATATAAAGAATACACATTAAAATGTATGTGGAATTCTACAGCTAAAAGTTTGCAAGAATTATATTTTAAGCTTGTTCAGTGGTATAAAAATCAACCAGTCGGTAAAAATTAGATGTCAAAATGGACAAAAATAGGAGCAGAATCGATCGGTGTGAATACCAAAAAAGTAAAAAATTTCCAATCATTCGTGCCGCTCAACTGCCGTTTCACAATTAGCCAAATCTGGAGTTTCTGAACAAGAATTAATAAAAATCACAGGACACGAAAGTTCTTCGTCAATCAAGCCATATTTACAAATGGATGAACAGCACCACCAAAATATTATAAATAAAGTTCTGATGAAAATACTGTAAATGTAGCAACATTGATTAATATTCTGCTGTTTTTGTTGTTGCTAAATTTTTCAAATATTTTACAATTTGATTCTACATAATTTTGGCATTAATAGTCAATTGATTAAAGCCTTCGAGCTAAAGCTCTCGGGCTCTAATCAGATTATTAATGCCAAAAATTATGTCTCATCAAATTGATATTAAAATATTTTCGAAATTTCGATTCAACAAAAATGGTTGACAATTATCAAGGTCTTGGTATATTATCCTTGATACAATTATTTTCAACTTTAATTTTTCTTATTAAAAAGAACGTCATTCTTAGATGGGTTTCGTGGGACTCGTCAGCAAGTAATAGACATTTTCACTTCCAGTTATTAATGGAAGATGTAGATGCGTAAAATTCATTTGTACACCTTGATGTTGGATGAGTAAAATTACCGATTCAAAAAGTAAGCTGGCTTGTAGTACTCAGTTCAAAAACTAGGTGTAACAAAAGGTAAGCAAACAATTTTTAAAACTGAAAATAATTCAAATGTGACCAAGACGTAAAATATTAGTATATTATGCAACGATCATGTAATGATGGTTATTAATACACTAGCATTAACCGGGATACGTATGGTTATGTGAGATTAATACCATTACACGAGAGTTGCATATGCTATTTTTTCTACACCCGATAAATAAATAAATAGTATATTTATATTTATATTGGTATTTCTATAAAAAATTCTACAAAATTGTAATTAATGGTATTACCATAGATTTTTGGGGCAAAATATTTTGTACTGCATTTTCTGCTCTCTCCGATATGTGTGGAGGAGTCGATGGTAAGTCTTCTATATCGCTGATATCAGACATTTTGTTAATATAATTATCATAGTTTAGCTGTCTATGAAAGTTTAATACGTACTGATTTTGACAACTAAAACAATTACATAGGAAGCTACGACAAACGTCAAATGCACAGCATGCTTGATTGAAAAATTATTTATTTACCCAAACAGGCCTATAGGCCTAATTACATGGATAAGTTTATACAGATAAAGTTTACTAATTTTATATAATCAGAAGAAAAGAAAATATCAGCCCCAAATTGGACCCTTGCGGCACACCTGAATTTGCTGTAAATTTTCCAGATGCATTACCATCATGCCTTACTATAAAAAACCTGTCTTTTAAATAGCTTTTAAATAAGGACATACTTCTATTTGTAAGTCTAAACTGACAGATTTTTTCCAATAACACATCATGGTCCACCCTGTCGAAAGCTTTACTGAAATCAGTGAATACCGTGTCAGTTTGTATCTTTTTGTCCAATGTTAAATTAATATCGTGTGTATACAAAAGCAAGTTTGTATTGATTTTTTTGATACAAAACCGTGTTGTTGATCAGCAATACTATTTTCAACGCATGTGTATACAGTTTATTGTAAATTATCTGTTCAAATAATTTTGAGGGAGCACACATTACTGAAATTGGTCTGTAATTTTGAATATCACCCTTAACTCCAGACTTGAAAATTTGTGTGCAAATTGCTGTTTTCCAAATGTTTGGAAAAACAGCGGTTTTAATAACTAAATTATTTATATGCAGCAATATAGGTTTAAGATACTCATGATATCCTTTTAACACATACGGTGGTAGACCGTCAGTTCCTGCCGTTTTTTGGCTTCAATTTTTTAATTGCCACACTAAATTCCTCCGTTATTAAATTCATTGTAAAGGTATCATTTGTGATAGGTTGATAACTTTTATATTCTAAGTTATACTTCGCTGGAACCAAAGAATATACACTAGAAAAAAATTGAGCGAAATTATCAGCTATATCCTTTGATTCTGTTTCTTTGCCATTTAAAAAGAAGTTAGTACTATTATTAAAATAACGGGCCTTTGTTTTGACATAGTTCCAGAAAGTAATCACATCAGAAAGTGAATCCGCTTCAATATTTTTAATATGTTTTCTATTTTGTTTTCGTTAGCATTTTTAGCTGTCTTCTTTTTTTTTGTATTTTATATCCTAAAAATCTGAAATGAACCGCAATTTTCTAATTTTTTTTTCCTTTATTAAACCTTTAATCTCCGAGGTATACCAAATGGGATATTTTTTAAAATTTGGGTTTCTATTGATTAAAAATCTGTATCGTTATGAAAAATCTGTACCATAATGGGTATCATTATGAAACGAATTATGGGCATATAAGTGCATTATTATAATACGGGTGTAGAAAATGGATATAATCAAATATCTGTTGTGATATTAGTCGAAGGAGAAGCCGTTTTCCGGTGGAAAACGGTCACTCATATTATTTTTTGGGATATGGCTGTGAGATTTTATTGATAACATTTGAGTTTGGAATTATTTTCCACATTACATTAGTTATAAAAAAATATTTAAATATCCATCCAGAATAAGTATATTTTAGAACCTATTAAATTTATAGACTGGTTAATTAAATTTAAAATCAATCAGTTCTCTTCGTGTTTTTTTTTTTTCAAATATCCAATAATCGATCAAATTTGGAGTACTCGTATTACCTTTGAATTTTTATGGATGAAAATTTCAAATATTGTTTCAATTTTTACCTGGATTTAAATTATGTTGTATTAATAATTTGCATTGCTGCTAAATTAAACATTGTTAATATTATGAGCTACTATTAAACGTATTTATAAAAAATGTTGCAGATAAACTTGAATTTTATCCTAAAATAATTCTTGTTTATTTCGAAATTGTAATTCACAAAGCGGTTTCAGCAATTTAACTAATGCTAAAATAAGAGGGATGCTATTTTCATTTGAAACAAAGTTGGTATCGTAAGATAGCAGAGTTGAGCTTGTCAAAGGAATATAACAATGCTAACAGTCCCCAAGGAAAATGGATGAGACAACTGAAATGACTTTTTTATTTCTTCTTTTGAAAAAATTAGCAATATACAGAGGGTTACGCTTTTAGTACCGACACAGAATAGGTGTGTGTTGGGCATCCCAAAATATGATGATTTAACGCAATTTACCTCTATACCAAGTTGTACCCCTACATAAGCCTAAATGGGGGCCATAAATTTTGAAAAAAAAAAAAAAAAATATCTGCAACCGTTTAACTTAAAAAATCTATATTTGGTAAATTATTTAGGCGCTTCATTAGTCTTAATTTGGGAGTGAGTAAGAATTAATTGGAATATTTGTTTTGGGGTAACTATACACAACTTTTTTATCCATCGGCCGATTTTTAAAGTTTTAAATTCATTTTTTGCAAAATTTTATTTTAAAACTTTCTTTTATTTAAAAAAAAAATAATATTTTTCGAGAAAAACGAGAAAATTTAAATCAATACAATACAATGTTAATACAAAAATCACTTAAAACTTTAGTTGGTCATGCAAAATAACTAATTTTAAAATTATTTATGAATTTTACTGATTTTTAAAATAAAATAAACATGAAAAAAAAAAGATTTTTTTTAATTAGTCCCCAACCGAGATTGGATCCCGGGCGTTGTCCTCACGTCCACGGCCACTTTCCGGATTTTGGTTTCATTACTCGTAATTAAAATAGTTTCATATAGCTATTTGTAATTGGCTACAGGGGAGGAGGAGGAGGTCGACAACATGTACTATGTCCCGGTCGTATGAGCTGTCGTGTAATCTGTCAAATTCAAAGTAAAGTAATTATGCTTCTAGACGTCTATAGCAATAGCAAAATCCATTTACAAGCATTTTCTGTCATTCGGTTTTACTACTTCCACTGACCAGATATTTATATTTTTCATCGAAATAGCTTGAACGCTGTTTTTTTTTTGTTGCATTTTAAAGAAAGGCTTGATATGCAAAAATAAAATTGTAATCTTAAAATGGGTGTAAAATTGGAATCAAAGGTCGAGAAGTGGTTTAATTGCTCTCAAAATGTTTGTATTACCCTTGCAAGCATTTTTAACATTTTTTTTGTAAACTCTTTGGTAAATAGAAGATTAAATGGTGCAACTATTACGTAAAAGAAGTTTGATTGCTCCAAAAATGTATGACTCTTAACTAAGAATATTGCCCTTCGGGCATTTTTAATTTAGCAGTTTTACCCCATTCAGCCTGTTATTCATCCCTTGTTTTCGTGATAAACGCATCAAAATATACTAATTGATGGCGAATGCGGTAAAACTACTGAATACAAAATGCTTTCAAAGCCAATACTCTTAGTTGAGAGGCGTACGAACATTTTGGGAGTAATTAAACCACTTTTGGACTTTTGGTTCCGATTTGCACAACACCAAAAATGTTAGCAATTTCATCTTAAGTTTGGAATAACTGCGTTTAAGCTAATTTCATTGAAAAACACAAATATCTGGTTTCCTGGCCAAAATTTTACACCGGCACCGGAAGTAGTAAAACTAGACAAAAAACATGCTTGCAAAGGGTTTTTTTTTATTGTTATAGATGTCTAGAGGCATATAATTTCATTGACAACAAAAAAATGAAAAAAATCATTGATAAGCAACTTTATTTTAACTTTGACAGGTTACACAGTTCTCACTACCGAGACGTAGTACATACTGTTCATCCCCTTATCCAACTACAAGTAGCAAGTAAAAAATACGACATGCCACTTTTTATAGTCAAATGGGGGACACTAACATCATTTTAAATAAAACAAACGTCAACACATTAAATACAATAGTGTAAAATATGCTGTCTAACTTCTACTTTTAAGTTGCGTTGGCATTAAAATATTTTACCCCGGACTTCCCTCGATATAGAAGTAGGGAAAGCTTAAGTACTCAAACTTAATAATTTAATATTAAAACCACCAAACCAAACACCCTTTTTTACATTTCTCTCTTAATCGATCTTTCTCTTGATTCCACCCGAAATCTCACTTCGCGTCCCCTCGGTATTCTTCGTCAAGTTCACCGTTATTGAACAATGATTGGCTGCTTCTAGATCCAGTTACACAAACCAAAAGGATGATTTTTTATTATTTTTATTCAAGGGGGACCTTTTTTGATTAAATGCGATTCCTTTCAACGCCATTTTAAATGTTTAAAAACTTATTTATGATTTGTTATCATTGGCTTCTAAAATTTTCAGTTACCAATTTTAGTCAAAATCTGCCGACTTTTAAAAATAATTTAAAAAAATTGCCCACCCTGTATATAACTGATCGGAAGTATAACTGGTTTTGAGCCAGTGTACAAAATTTGAAGTTTTTCTATAAAGCTGTTTTTGAGCTATCGTGCCAACAGACAGACGGCAGACAACAGACAGATCGACAGAATAGGGAAACATGTTTTTCGTAATCTAGGGACCCTAAAACGTGAAAATCTGAAATAATTTCGGAAGGTTACTTTTTCACAATAACAATACTTCCCTTTTATCGAGGGAAGTCAAAACAAGAAACAATAAACAAATAATACAGTACAACACGTATTAAAAGTTGATGCACCCAAGAAAGTACCTATTGGAGATATACAAGCATCAGACCACATTGGTAGAGCGTGGATAGAAGTCTCCTACGTCGGATTATGACTTAATTTTTAACCACATTAGATCACCCTTTCGAAGCGTGGAACTACTTAGACTTATTGTGCCACCATTTGAAGGTCCAGGTCTACGTCTTGGATGATTAAACGCTAGTCCCGTGATGATATTTCTTGACGATCACTCAGTCACCACCTGGAGCATCGAATGCTAAGCTGTTTTGAGGATTATGATTACATTAAGAAATAGAAAGTTATGCTAAATGTAGCTAAGAACAATTCATTGGCTTTATAATTGCGATAAACTAAGCTTTGAGAACGTATTGCAGCTTTGTGGTTTTACGAACTTTTTAGTTAATCTTCGTATAATCCCTGTGAATAAATTCAACATTTAAGTTAAGAGTCATGCAAGATTTTAGTAATTTATAATTGATAGTCAGCATCGCGGTATGTGTGTGGTATATACAGATGTTGAGTTTATGTGACGTCCATACGAAACTATCCCAAAACTTTGAAATTATTCACGTTTCGTAACTTCATAACAACTTGACAACATTAATACAACACGAACACACTTAGCAAGTACCTGAACCGATGAATTTAGAACAATATTCCAAATGTAACAACAATGCTTCGTAAGGAGTTGTGATTTTGAGAATGTTCACGACTGTTCATGAACTTGCCTATAGTCAGTTAGTTCTAATTGAAGTCAATTAAAATATTTGGAATATATAATCTTTACTCATGCTAGTGTAGATACTAGGCCGAGTTGGGTATTGGACCGAGTACTCGTATAAGTAATATATACGGGGTGGCCAAACGAAAACGTACCAGAGCCATATTTAGAAACTTCGTCAACATTTTAGACAAATGTTCGAACAAAATGTGAATAGTTTTTCTTAATATGTAGTCAGTCCAGTAAAAATATAAATTAAATTTTATATTATATGTGATGTCATCAAAAATAAGCATAATCATTGGAAAATTTAGTTTCCATGTGTTTCGCAAATGATGAGGTAAATAGATTTGTTTGGCGTCAGTAAGGCCTGTAATATGTAATTATTTATTGTTTCTGCCTTTACTTGATGAAAATCCATTTTATCTTGAATGAGTAAAACCAAATTTGGTAGATTTTCACAAAACTTTTATTTAAAAAAAAATAAAAATTAAAAAATTTAAAAACACTATACATGACATGTTTCGAAGTACAACTTTTAACCGACTTCAAAAAAGGAGGAGGTTATCAATTCGTCGCGATATTTTTTTTTATGTATGTTCAGTGATTATTCTTTAACACAGTGTCCGATTTCAATGATTCTTTTTTGGTTAGAAAGAGGGTACTTCAGGTGTGGTCCCATATAAATTTGGTTAAAATCTAATAATTGGATCCATGGGAAAATCCTCAAAATTTCATTTTTTATGTATGTTTAGCGCTAATGCTTTACCATCTTGTCCGATTTCAATAATTCTTTTTTTGTTAGAAAGGGAGTACTTCAGGGATGGACTCGTATAAATTTGGTTAAAATCTAATATTTAATTGGATCCATGCGAAAATCCTCAAACTCTTCATTTTTTATGTATGTTTAGCGCTAATTCTTTACCATCTTATCCGATTTCAATAATTCTTTTTTTGTTAGAAAGGGAGTACTTCAGGGATGGTCTCATATAAATTTGGTTAAAATCTAATAATTGGATCCATGGGAAAATCCTCAAACTCTTCATTTTTTATGTATGTTTAGCAATAATGCTTTACCATCGTGTCCGATTTCTATGATTCTTTTTTTGTTAGTAAGGGGGTACCTCAAGGGTGGTCCCATGTAAAATTGGTTAAGATGTGGTGACGGCATCCGCTCGTTTTTGAAGTCGGTTTTTTTTAATTTTTAATTTCTAATACTTGTAGCTGAAAATCATTCTTTTACAGACAACTTTGAAATTTGACATATAGAAAATAAGGGCATTAAATTAAACCATTTAGAAACACTTGAAATAAATAGATATAAAAATTTAGATAACCTACTAAATGATCATTGAGATATTAATAACTCACCCTTATTAAATCTCTTTTGTAGTATTCTGTGAGATAATCCCGGTAATGTTACCTACTATCTTATTGATATCATAATTACTTAAGTATCCTTATTTACTTTAAATAGTCAGTTTATTTTGTTATGTTATTGATGTTTTCTTAATTACTTTGTTTTGTTAAATTACGTCGCATATATATTGGATACCGAATTGTAAATTAGTCACATTTAAAAAAGAAGTTGTACTTCGAAACATGTCATGTATAGTGTTTTTAAATTTTTTAATTTTTATTTTTTTTTAAATAAAAGTTTTGTGAAAATCTACCAAATTTGATTTTACTCATTCAAGAGCCTATAATATATTCCTTGTAGAGGTTTGTTTATTCTCTTGCATTAAATCAAATTCAAAATCAGTTTATTATATTAAGTGTTAAGTTTCTAATTTTAAATAATAAAATTAAATGTAATTTGTAAATAGTAGTTAAGGGTATAACTTACCTTGTTTTCTACATACAATTGCGGAATTTTGAAAGCCAGAACGAGTAAAGGTGAATAACTAGCCAATTCACGAGCAACAATCAAGAAATTGGAAGACAGCACAGAAATGCGAACAATTTTACTATATACCTACGAGTTATCAATAAAAACTATACCTATTTAGAAGTAATAATTTAAGACAAATAATAGATCTAAAATATTAGGCTCTTCGTTTTTTTGAACGTTTGATATCATCGTTGGTTTTCCTATCAAATGTTGTTTTGATAGATAAATTCCATTTGTCTCGAAACATAAGTGCATTTTGTATTCCAGTGTTTTTTGTTTGGCTTTCGTTTCCAGGTTTGGTCGTCATACTTTTATGTCAAAATTGATAGAATGTCTTGGTCATAATATAATTAATATTCTGATTTCTGGATATGGTTTATCTTTTTTAATATCCACTTTAGCTTAATACTTTCTTCACACGCCTATATAATTTATTTCCTGGCCTGGGTCGTTTGATGGTTTCTACATTGTGGTAATTTAATGTTTTCGTCCTTTTAACTGGCTCTCTTGGAGATATTTTTCGGACATCTCATGTATCTAAGGATCTCGTTAGATTTACATCAAATGCATTTTCTGAATACAAAAACCGCATTCTAAATAAGTTTGTAAAGTTCTTTGAGATGTGGTTTTGTTACCTTAGATTTGGAAAACAATCGCGCGTGGCATCATCGCCAACTCCCTGGATTAGCACGGTTCAAACTTTAAACACGTTTTTGTTTGACTTGCCCGTAAGTTTAAACAGAGGGGTTTAATTTCTGCTCAACTTGATCCGGGAATGGCCCAATTGCACAATTTTCATACAAAATTAAAAATAATAGCCATATTCATATCGCAATATATGAAACATTTCTTAATCAAAATTAACTTGAGTTTTTTTTAGGCTGAAAGGTAGATATGTTTGAATGGGTGCTTTGTTGGAGGTTGGAGCACTTTCAAAATAAATATAATGAAATAAGGAAGAATGTAAGAAACTTTATTAGATGGAAAACGTAAATAGGCTTATATAGTTTGAAAAAACAGTTGTTTTTGGATTTACATTAAAAACAAAATAGAAGATATTATATTTAGGTATTCTATTTAACTAAGGAACGAATTTAAGTGACAACCAGATATCATACATTTTTTTCTTAAGTCTAATGTTCTCAACAGTTAACTCAAAAGCTAACTAAATCTGAAATAGCCCGAAATCTTTTATAATTAATATGAAATTATTTAACCAATACATATTTCTTATTCAGGTAGGTAGGTACTAAGCAAATTCAGAAGTTCCGAGAGGCTCCAACTTAGGACATTTATTATTGTAGGAATTTTGGATCGGAAAACAAAGTCACGAGATCTAGATTTAACATACATAATGTCTGCCAACGTAGTTTAAGATGTGTTACCAGACACACTAAGAAATTGATATTTTTAAAGTAATGTATGTTAAACGAGATGGGGTGATACATTCGTGTCGATCACTATCATTTGTTGAATTAAAATATAATTTTGACATACATAGTGATATTTTTCTAATCGCAGCAAGTGTCAAAATGATCTACTTTACGCAACCAGTTGCATAATGTTAACAATTATGAAACTGGTTTCGAAAAATTAATTACGTCACCTGTTGCGAAAAGAAAACAAGCTCTGCTTGTCCCGCAAATATTTACTCGTTAAATAAAATATGGCATTTCGTAACTGGTTTCATAGCTATTACAAAACTTTTGTTTACATGACGCAAATGAAATGTCATTTAAATTCTGTCGCGCTACGACCAATATACGGACTTCTATCGATGTTTTCACGCCATATATAAGATAGAGCCAATATTTTGCCCTTGACTATTCTTGAACTGTAGAAATAAGAAAGCTTGAAATACCTGGGCGATTCATAGGTCTGGAAGATGTAGATACTTGGATTAAAAGATCTCTGGTTAAAATAATTTTATTTTAAAATACGTATAGAAAGATTTGATTTAACATTATACATGATTTACGTATGAACGAACACTTTTTACATTATTTGTTACTTTAAGCCATGTTGAGAAATAAAATGTTACATGAAGGCAAGCACAGCACCCCTTCTTATCGCGGTAAATGCTTGTGGAGTTAATCAAGGGCCAAATATCGGCTCTATCATATATATGGCGCGAAAACACCGACAGAAGCCTGTATACTGCGACAAATTCTAAGAAAAAAAAATAAAGGCTTACTAAAGCAGTTTCCAGGTCTGAAAAGTCAGATGCAGTTGGGTTATCTTGTAGATATTTTCGCACACTTGACTAAGCAAAACTTGCAATTAGAAGGTTCCGAAATCAGAAACTTAGAAGGCTTTTGTAACTTCAATTATGGATAGGTAAAGTGGACGAAAAGAATTATTCTGTATTTGCGACTTCAAAAGCACTGATAAATGATAAATGCTGGCAGACTAATACAATCCTAAATATAACCAAACCGAATCTAAAGTTGACCAAAAACTAATTTGTAACCCTTTTCGTACTAATATTGGAGAAGTTGCAGAAGAAATCCAGGTAGTACTCATTGAATATCAAAATGATACACACACGTTTATATCTGAATCTTTTGTAGTTTTGGTGTAAATAAGCAATTACTTGTACTAAAATCCAAAGAATCGCCTTGCGCTTTCTAACGCTCTACTCCACAACTTACTTATGCCAGTGGTCTCAAACTTTTTTGGTGACGGAACCTTTTTAAAAAGCGAAATATTTTACGGAGCCCTAAACACATTCCTAAAAAAAAAAGTACATCTCGTCCTTCCTCTTAGTGACTCTAAAAAAATAGGCAGAAAACAGGCAAAAACAGACAAAAAACAGGCAAAAAAACAGGCAAAAAAACAGACAAAAAACAAAAACAGGCAAAACAGACAAACATAGGCAAAAAATAGGCAAAAACAGGTAAAAGGCAGGCGAAAAACAGGTAAAAACAGGCAAAAACAGACAAAAACAGACAAAAACAGACAAAACAGGCAAAAACAGGCAAGCACAAACAAAAACAGACAAAAACAGGAAAAAACAGGAAAAAACAGGAAAAAACAGGAAAAAACAGGAAAAAACAGGAAAAAACAGGAAAAAACAGGAAAAAACAGGAAAAAAACAGGAAAAAACAGGAAAAAAACAGGAAAAAACAGGAAAAAACAGACAAAAAAAGTCCTCCGAGCAAAATCATATCGTCATTTCTCTTAGTGACTTCTAAAAAAAGTCTTCAAAGCCAAGTCCCTACCTTTTGTAGCGATAGTATTGATTTTTTATTGTGTCTATTATTTTCTTCGCGGAGCCCCCACAAAAGCATTGCGGAACCTCAGGGCTCCGTGTCCCACACTTTGAGTAACGCTGACTTATGTTAACAAAGTTTCTTGAGGGGCAAACTGCTGGTATACTATGGTGTACAAGCAATGTGTACCATGTGTACTATTTATGTATTTTGTGTACTTTTTCTGTACTATATTTATATTTTATGTTTTCATGTACAGGACTCCAACTGCAGGAATGGTGACCCTGAGAAAATAGATTAACGCTCTTTTTTTTAGAGCATCAACTTAATTTTAATCTACTTGTATTGCACTATTTACTATTTATACACAATTTGTGTAGTATTATAATTTATTCTTCGAGCATATATATTTCATAGAGTCCGCATTCAACAGCGATTGTTTGGGTTATGAGGGGAAACCGGTAGACACTATTTTCAGTGTCGCATCATTTTTACGGAGTTTGCAATAATATAAATAAATAAATTTGATATATACCTTTAAAATTCTTTAAATTATACACATATTTTATAAACTTGCATTATTTAAGTGAGTATCTAGTAATAGTACATTATTATTATTTGTATTGGATACATCAGATTTTTTTAATTCAAACATCAGAAAGTGTATAACGGAAAATGAAGGTTAAAATAATAGGCAATAAAAAAGATAAAGAGCTTATATTTAAAAATCAAAAATATAAATAAATATTAGGTATATTATAAAAATATTTATGCTATCTATCAACACACTTGTACGAGAATAACAATAGAATAATTTTTTCCAATAATTTATTAAACATAAAAATATTGTTCAATAGATTACTAAACGATATCCTACAAATGGAAATCAAGCTAATACTTAGGTACATTTGCACTACCAGTCGTTTACAAATAAGTGAAGCTTAATTTTTATCGTAAAAGGGTCTTAAGCTTCGATTATTTCTTAATGACTAGGGAGTACAAAGAAAAGAAGCTTAAAATGATTTTTTTAATAAAAAATATCACATTATGCTTTGCTTATTGCTTAACGACTAGCAGTCTACTTAATTAAAGAACATAGGTATATTTAATAAAAAATAATTATTGTCAATGTTTGTGGTTTATAAAAAAGATAGTTAGTAATAGGTAAGTATTTGAAAATAAAATTTATGTTGTATTAAAAAGTGCATAGAACCGATTCCACCGTTGTGTTAAACAAAGTTTAAATTGACATTTTTACATTAACGATGTCATTTTAATCTTCGTTTAACACAACGGTGGAATCGGCCCTTAGTTACTTATATGCTTTCTAATCCTGCATTTTCTTTTTCTGCAACAGAGGCTTCATGGTTCAGAACATCACTAAAAAATTAAAAAAAAACTGAACGATTAACCCACAAGTGCAGGCTTCTTTACCTTTTAATTTCATATTCTTCTGGGGTCTCAGTAAGTCCTTACGGCAATGCACCTGGAATTAATATAGTTCTTCCTCCACATCCAGTCTGTGACATAAACATATGTCCAGAAAAATGATTGTAACATAAACAATTACTATTTGAAATGTTTTCTGGAGTAAGTTTTAATATGTTTCATCAAATGCGTTTTTCGGCAGGATTAGTTAGAAACCTATAAAAAAAAATTTTTGATTTAACATCTTGATCATGATAAAATGAGTTAAAAACGAAAATCTTGTTAATATTAAAAAATTGTGATTATTTTTTTAACTTTTTAGTAGAGTCCAAAATCTTAAACAATATTCCTCATACATAATAGAAGTTCTTTAAATTTAATTCACTAAATTTACCATTTATTTTAAATTCATGTTTAACGGCCCTTTCCATAAAATGTAGGTATTTATGTTTCTTTTATAAAAATGTGGAATGACCTTGACGATGCCTTTTCGTATTTCTATTTAAAACTTACACAAACTCTCACCATTGTTAAAATTTGTATCACTAAAGTAATAAAATACCAAAAATCACTTATAAACTACAAAAATAATCTAGAAATTAATGAAAGTCAAAAATTAAATGACAGTTCTGACAATTTCAAACGATTTCACATGCCAAGCAAAATGAAACAATTATTAATTGCAATTACTGTTTTTATGCATTTCTTAAAAAATACTCGCATACTTGTTTTTTCACACCGACCCTTGTGATAATCTCTAAGCTTAGTCTTAAATAGATGAGTAATACGGGTGAGTTCTTGATATTTGACAACTTTCATGATAAAAAATTTTTAAACCCACTTTATTAGTTATGAGCTCATTCGTTTTTACCTCTCTATTTTAGACCATACCTGATGATGAGGATCTGATCTCCTCGAAACCGGTCATATTAAATTACTCTTGTGAGATCTTAAGGACCACCCTTGTTTTATTTATCTCTTTTTTGAACATATAACTCACACATGGCTACTACCTTCAACTTTAAACATAAATATTGTAAAATAATTTAGGTACTAGAAAAATGTTATGGAGTGAAGAGGTAAGGAAAACTATTTCTGTATACAAAAAGTGTCCCTCAAAATGTATAAAATAAGATGACGCTTCTGTATTAGAGGGAAAAATCAAATTATATAATTAGACAACAATGGTCAAGTTTTATTGTAATATAATAATATAAACAATTATTATATTTAAATGGTGATAACGTGTGAAATCAAAAACAGCTTAAGCGCAAAAGTTTAAAAAAAAAGATATGCCGCGGTCGTTATCGTTTTTCAAAGTCATGGTATATACAGAGAGATGAAGAAAGTCATGTATTACGTTTTTCTCTTATTTGTTACGTTTCAGTAAATTATGTATTATATTGCTGGAAAATAATGGCATTTCTTCTAGACAAATACAACGTTTAACTGTACAAGATTAAATGCTGAATAGACTTTGTAAACTTGTACAATACAGCGAAATGCTGTACATATGTGGTCACCTCAGTGTATATAAGTCAGAAAAAGAAAAGAAAAGAAAATTATATTTAACATCCACAATTTTGAATACACCTAGCAAGAAGAAATTGCAACTAATAAGTAATACTGTTTATTTCTTAATTATGTAACAAAATCAAAACAAATCTCAATATAGGAAATGTTCAAAATGCTCGCCACGAACCTCTTGACAACATCTTAATGTGAAATAAAAATGTCTTCAAACGTTACTCAACATCTCTGGCGTGTCCGATCTAATCGCAAGCATTATTCATCTTCTTAAACAATATTCCTCATACATAATAGAAGTTCTTTAAATTTAATTCACTAAATTTACCATTTATTTTAAATTCATGTTTAACGGCCCTTTCCATAAAATGTAGGTATTTATGTTTCTTTTATAAAAATGGTAGAGACTCTAATGGTTACTTACTTGTGGAATGACCTTGACGATGCCTTTTCGTATTTCTATTTAAAACTTACACAAACTCTCACCATTGTTAAAATTTGTATCACTAAAGTAATAAAATACCAAAAATCACTTATAAACTACAAAAATAATCTAGAAATTAATGAAAGTCAAAAATTAAATGACAGTTCTGACAATTTCAAACGATTTGACATGCCAAGCAAAATGAAACAGACCAATGGGAATGCTGGACACTATTTTTCCCCCCTGTACCAAAACAAAGTACATTTGGACGATGACTCTAGTAATATATGCTCGAAGAATTTATTGTGTACTATTCCTGCACTATTTGCATAATATATGTATTACTGACGTACAATTTTGGGCAAAATGTTTACTAGTGTACAAGATTTTTCCAGCGATTTACGCGTCAGGTTTTCTGCTTTGCTAGTAAATAAAAATAGGTACAGGAATCGATTGAAAGTAAGTGATGATATACGTGTAGTTTTGAGCAATAATATTAGCACCAGGATTGGCCAACTTGTTGAGAAGGTGCTCAAAAATCGTATATAATTTTCTATTAGAAATTATTTTTTTTATGTTATAGTAGTGAAAATTACTATTAAATTTAGCGAATATGTTAAAAGTTTTGGTTTAAGTTGATTTTCAGATTTACACGATTTATTATTCTTGAAGCTGCTAACAACAAAACAATCAAAATGGTCCTTGGTCGAAAAAGTTTTGGAACCATTGCTCTAAGCCAACGTTACTCAAAGTGTGGTCCGCGGAGCCTTGGGGCTCCGCAAAGCCTTTGTGGGGGCTCCACGAAGAAAATAACAAAAAAAGCAGTACCTATCGCTACAACGGGACTTGGCTGGAAGACCTTTTAATTTTTTGTTTTTTTTTTTAGAAGGAGTATATGAGTCTGGTATTTTGGGTTGGAGGACCTTTTTTTCTTAGAAGTCAAGAAGAGGAAGGCGTATGATTTTGAGAATTTTGTTGTAGCGGCTCCGCAAAGAAGAAACGGGGGGGACCTGGCAATAGGCTAGAGCAAGGAGGGCTTTTTTTCCGAAATGTATTTAGGGCTCCGTCAAATATTTCACTTTTCAAAAAGGTTCCGTCACCATAAAAGTTTGAGAACCACTCCTCTAAACAATACTTTGATCGCCACATTTGAAAAAATGGTTCGGGGAACAACGAGGTTAACGTTTGGAACGATGCTTTAAGGTAAAAACTATAGTTGGGACAATTGCTGCGTTTGAGAATCCACATCGGATGCATTTTTTACATCTCGAGCGTTTTTTTATCCACATCGGACACATCTATCCCATTACGTTTACGTATATTGAATCACGTGATCAAAGATTTTTTACATCTCAGATGCATCGGATGTGGATTCTCAAACGCGGCAAATGTTAAGCATACAGAAAAATTAAAGCTTGTATGATAAAAATGTAGTTTAATCTTTATCATATGGGTAATCATTGTTTGGATTAAAATTGAATTGGCATAGAATTCGGACAATGAAGACTGTGTCAGTGAAAATAATGATTGATTTTTTAAATTTTGTATTAGAAATTGTTTAATATTGCTTAAAGTTCATTGCTAGAGAGCGTGGTGTGAATATAGGATGGTGTGCTTGCGAGCAGACAGCCGCTGGACTGTGATGTCAGCAACGAGTATTTCTGTCGAAATTGCCGATGCAGTGGTACAAGAAAATTGCAGTTTATTCTTATTCTCGCTTTTGTTACAAAAAACGTTACTATTAGACGAACAGAGTTTTTAATTATGTCAACTGTTCTTTACATATTTAAATACAAAACTAGACAACATAAATATTCAAAAAAGAGGTAAATAAAACAAGGGTGGTCCTTAAGATCTCACAAGAGTAATTTAATACGACCGGTTTCGAGGAGATTAGATCCTCATCATCAGGTATGGTCTAAAATAGAGAGGTAAAAACGAATGAGCTCATAACTAATAAAGTGGGTTTAAAAATTTTTTATTATGAAAGTTGTCAAATATCAAGAACTCACCCGTATTACTCATCTATTTAAGACTAAGCTTAGAGATTATCACAAGGGTCGGTGTGAAAAAACAAGTATGCGAGTATTTTTTAAGAAATGCATAAAAACAGTAATTGCAACAAAAAGTTGATGTCAAAACACAAGTAGGTCTAAAACTATTAATTAAAATTATTAAAATATTTCACGAACGGACAGACATTAAGACAAAACAAATTTAAAACTTTTTTAAACCCTACAAGAACTAAAATGGGTTCTTAGACAACATGAAGTGTTTATAATTCTGAAGGTATAAATTTTTTTTATTTTAGATTAAAGATACTAATTAACGCCCTCTAGATATAAATAGACGAATTAACAATTCTAATATTTAAGAAAAACAGTTTAGAGGTTGTCAAATTTAAATATTTTGACATCGGCTAATAGATGGCGTTGGCGAAATAAATGTTTCTTAATTAATAATATAGGTTTTAAAATGAATTATTTGAATTTGTATGTAATAATAAACAAATTGAAATAAATTAATTATTATTGTTACACGTAGAGTCTAGCATTAGCGTCGGAAAATAATTTTTTAGATGTACCTAATATTTAAATTAAGAAGTTGGTAACATATCATAATTTGTCTAATCACCCCATCTCGCATAAATTAGCTTCCTGCAATTGTTATTTAGAACGTCTATCCATTGAAAACTACAGTAGAGAACTTAACACAATAAAAAACATAGCTCATCTACACAATTATGATCACAGTTTAATCGATAAAATGTTGAGAAAAAAACAAAATAGAATTATTCAAAATACAACATTTATAACTAACCCTATACCTGTAGAGGCTAGCATTAGCAAGTATATGTCACTTACCTATATTGGAAATATTTCTTATAAAGTCTCCAATATCCTCAAAAATCACTTCAAAATTTCTTTTAAATCCTCCAACTCAATTAGTAACTTTTTCATCAAGAATAAAGATAAAGTGGACATCATGGATCAACCAGGCATATATGAACGCAGTTGTAAGTCTTGCCCAGCCAAATATGTAGGTAGAACCTTTCGTAATTTTAGGACTACACTTAAAGAACATTTAAGATTTTTGAATACTACCACAACCGGCTTCTCACATTTTGCCACCCATCTTGTAGGGGATGGCTTTAGGGTGCTCCACATTTGCCACAACAAGTTGATATTGAATAATTTGGAGAACCTAGAAATATTTAGATTAAGAAAAAGTACCAATGTATTATCACTAAACTCACAAGTCTTTTCCGAATCCACACACACGTTCTCAGTTCTTTTTTAAAAATCTACGTTTTCCCTTAAGTTACCCCCCTTTTTACTTTAAAATCTCCCTATGAAATTCTATTGACTTTAATTATTAGTTATACTTATCTTATCTATTCCCTATTTTTATTCTGTCTCCATTTTCCATTTTCATTTTTCAGCGCATTACTTCAAAAAAACAACTAACCAAATCAATATCTAGAAATATTACTGGAACGTAGTATTTATCAACATGTTTGTAATGCAATCTCAGCTCAGCAACATGGTTTTGTTAAAGGGCGTTCCACAGTAACAAATCTTTCTGTGATCACACAGCAAATAGCTGAAAATATTGATAATCGGGTCCAAACTGACGTCATCTATACGGATATGACAAAAGCATTTGATAGACTTGATCATAATATTATGATACAGAAACTCTGCGCATTTGGTCTTTCTAATAGTTTGATCACACTTTTTCAATCGTATCTCTCTCAAAGAACACAATATGTTCAATTAAATGGATTCAAGTCTAACAAATATTGCGCCACCTCTGGTATACCGCAAGGTTCAAATTTGGGTCCGCTGTTATTTAATATTTTTATCAACGACATTGGTGACGCTATAAATGTTGATTATTTGCTGTATGCTGATGACTTAAAAATATATTCAGCTATTGAAAATATTTCTGACTGTGAACAGTTGTCGGAAAATTTGAACAAAGTTGTTGAATGGTGCAACAAAAATGGTCTTACACTGAATCCCGTCAAATGTAACGTAATGTCATACACATTAAAAGCGCATCCAATTAAATTCGATTATGTCCTTGATGGACGTTTGCTTTCTAAACCCAACAATTTTATGGATTTAGGGGTTACATTTGACCCAGTATTGTCGTTTAAATACCACATAGATAACATCTCAACAGCTGCAAATCGTATGTATGGATTCATAGTACGAGTGGGCCGTGATTTTAAAAACACAGATACTATTAAATCATTGTATTTCTCATTTGTTCGATCTAAACTCGAATATGCCTCGTTTATTTGGGATCCTTATTATCAAATACACATTTGTCGGATAGAGTCCACACAAAGGCGTTTCCTCAAATACTTAAGTTTTCGGGCAGACCAAATTTATCCACCCATTGGTATTACTCAAAATGCTTTACTGACTAGACACAGATTGACAAGTCTCGACGTAAGACGAAAGTACTTCTCCATAATTACCCTCTACAAAGTTGTTAATTTTAAAATCAATTGTGAAGCTCTTTTACATATGCTTAATTTTAGAATCCCACGCGCAACCTCTCGAAACACTGAATCATTTTACATAGCGACTCCTCGGACAAACGTTCTGAAGTTTTCACCTGTATATAACATGTGTAATAATTATAATAATATTAGTGAACAGTTGGATATATTTAATTGCAGTGTTAAAAACATAAAAACACATTGTTTAAAATAATTTTGAATTTATTTACTGTAATTTTAGATTAATTATCTATATGCCTTTTGTTAAACTGTTTTCTTTCAAATGTACTCCTGTTCTGTAATTGGGTTTAACCTGTTGAACAATGTATAAATAAATAAATAAATAAAAATAAATAAAAAAATATTTTTCTCTTTCTTTCTTTCCTTTTAATACCACTTTCCTTTCTTTTTCCGTTGATATGTTACCAACTTCTTAATTTGAATATTAAGTACATCTAAAAAATTATTTTCCGACGCTAATGCTAGACTCTACGTGTAACAATAATAATTAATTTATTTCATTTTGTTTATTATTACATACAAATTCAAATAATTAATTTTAAAACCTATATTATTAATTAAGAAACATTTATTTCGCCAACACCATCTATTAGCCGATGTCAAAATATTTAAATTTGACAACCTCTAAACTGTTTTTCTTAAATATTAGAATTGTTAATTCGTCTATTTATATCTAGAGGGCGTTAATTAGTATCTTTAATCTAAAATAAAAAAAAATTATACCTTCAGAATTATAAACACTTCATGTTGTCTAAGAACCCATTTTAGTTCTTGTAGGGTTTAAAAAAGTTTTAAATTTGTTTTGTCTTAATGTCTGTCCGTTCGTGAAATATTTTAATAATTTTAATTAATAGTTTTAGACCTACTTGTGTTTTGACATCAACTTTTTGTTGCAATTACTGTTTTTATGCATTTCTTAAAAAATACTCGCATACTTATTTTTTCACACCGACCCTTGTGATAATCTCTAAGCTTAGTCTTAAATAGATGAGTAATACGGGTGAGTTCTTGATATTTGACAACTTTCATAATAAAAAAATTTTAAACCCACTTTATTAGTTATGAGCTCATTCGTTTTTACCTCTCTATTTTAGACCATACCTGATGATGAGGATCTGATCTCCTCGAAATCGGTCGTATTAAATTACTCTTGTGAGATCTTAAGGACCACCCTTGTTTTATTTATCTCTTTTTTGAACATATAACTCACACATGGCTACTACCTTCAACTTTAAACATAAATATTGTAAAATCATTTAGGTACTAGAAAAATGTTATGGAGTGAAGAGCTAAGGAAAACTATTTCTGTATACAAAAAGTGTCCCTCAAAATGTATAAAATTAAGATGACGCTTCTGTATTAGAGGGAAAATCAAATTATATAATTAGACAACAATGGTCAAGTTTTATTGTAATATAATAATATAAACAATTATTATATTAAAATGGTTATAACGTGTGAAATCAAAAACAGCTTAAGCGCAAAAGTTTTAAAAAATAAAAAAGATATGCCGCGGTCGTTATCGTTTTTTAAAGTCATGGTATCTACAGAGAGATGAAGAAAGTCATGTATTACGTTTTTGTCTTATTTGTTACGTTTCAGTAAATTATGTATTATATTGCTGGAAAATAATGGCATTTCTTCTAGACGAATACAACATTAAACTGTACAAGATTAAATGCTGAATAGACTTTGTAAACTTATATGTACAATACAGCGAAATGCTGTACACATATGTGGTCACCTCAGTGTATATAAGTCAGAAAAAGAAAAGAAAAAAAAATTATATTTAACATCCACAATTTTGATTACACCTAGCAAGAAGAAATTGCAACTAATAAGTAATACTGTTTATTTCTTAATTATGTAACAAAAACAAAACAAATCTCAATATAGGAAATGTTTAAAATGCTCGCCACGAACCTCTTCACAACATCTTAATGTGAAATAAAAATGTCTTCAAACGTTACTCAACATCTCAGACGTGTCCGATCTAATCGCAAGCATTATTCATCTTCTCAAGTCAGCTAGGTCGAGAGAGTTTTGTATACAATACTTTTGGCATATTTCCCAAGTCTAATGATATCAGATCAGGGGATCGTGATGGCCATTTCATCGATCCTCGCCTCCCTATCCACCGATTTGAAAATACTTGATTGAGGTACTGCCGGACATTGATTTGGTATTTAGGCGGTGCTCCACCTTGCTGAAACCATTTCATATTCGCTGGAACTTTTGGGTTTGCTAAATCGGGATATAAGTTAGTTAAAGTTGACATGACATTAATTTGGAGCAGTGCTAAATAATTATCGCCATTCAAATTGCCATCAATGAAAAAGGGACCTATGATATGATCGCCAACAATTCCTGCCCAAATATTAACTTTTTCAGGGTACTGCGTATGTTCCTCTCTCATTCAGTGAGTATTTTTCCTATACCAATAGCGGCAATTTTGACGATTAGCATGACTGTGAAGTGTATAGGTACACTCATCAGAAAACAAAACATGTTCTAATTGGATCACCATATTATCTAACATTGCAATCATTTGTTCACAAAATTTCGTTCTCCTATCAAAAGCCTCATCCATGAGCTCCTGAGTTGTTATTATTTTATAGGGATGCATTTTATTTTCTTTTAATGTTCGAATAATCGATGAATGGCTCTAATCGAACATAAGGGCTGCCTGTCGACTAGAAGTATGTGGGTTTTCGTGAAACCCAAGATCCAATTTGGTATCATTTGTTATTGCATTGGCAGCTGTTTTATTTTATATGCCTCACATGTCCAGGCTCGCGAAACTGCGTCTCTATTTTACTAATTGTCCCTTGGGATATACGTAGCCAGTTTGGAAATTTTTCATGAAATAAGCAATCAACTTTCATTTGTATCCGTGCGTTATCTACATAGCAATGATCTGTAGAATTATTATTTTGTGCATTTTTGTTAAATGAACCATTATACTGATAAGCAGTTAGGGAAATTCAAACGACTATAATACTGACAACTACTACTGTCATGCAGTCAGATATCAATTTGCTAAGGTCAGGCGTTTTAAACAAAAGTAAACAAAATTATTTAAGTATAGCTTTTTTTATTTTATATCAGTAAAAAGGAACGCTGAAAAGATTTTTGGTTACTTTCTCATTGTCAAGACCTAAATGACAAATAAGTATTGAGTGTGTTGTAATCAAACAATTTTATTATTTTAATGTTAATTTTTGCAATAAATCGGAAAACATTTAATATTTCCGAAACAGTTAGGTATGGGACATAGTACATAAAATATGTCTAGAATTTTCTGAAGAATCAAAAAAATTGAAAAATATACAGGGAGTTGCATTTAAAATAAGAAAGTTGGTATTGACCAGTGTTACATGACAAACCCTGTATAAAAAGTTTTCGTTAAAAAAAAATGCTGAACTAAAAATACCAATAGACGTGCCCGAGCGTTTTTCCGAACACGCCCCCATTTATTTATTACCGAATTTATTCCATTTGGCTGTTCCACACTGTATATTATACAACAAACAAATATACGGCTATTTCGGTATTTATTATTTTTTTATTTTTGTTGTTGGGTACTTGTACATTTTCGGCCGCCACTGGTTGACCTTTATGTTCACTTATTTCGCGTTTGTGATGACGTACTCGCCGTAATCGGTGAAATAACCTATATTTGAACAAATAACAAAAAAAAATTAAATCGAATGATAATTTTGATATATTTAATCAGATTATTATTTACGAGGATGTATCAAATATAAACCGGATTTCTTTTGTAAAAATTTTTAGCTTTATTTAAATAAGTTTTCAAACATACATTATTTTTCAACATACATTCCTCCCTAGAAATATATTTTTCCCATCGGATTGGTAGCTTTTTTATTCCAGCATCATAGAAAGTCTTCGGACGTTTCTGTAGCCATTGGAGCACAAATGCTTGCACCGCTTCATTATCGTCGAAAAGCTTGCCACCAAGCGATCTTTTGAGGGGTCCAAAAGGATGGAAGTCACAAGAGGAAAGGTCTGGACTATAGGGAGGATGTTCCAGTATTTCCCATTCAAATGTTTCCAATTTTTCCCTCGTAACATTAGACACATGAGGTCTGGCGTTGTCATGCTTCTGACCGATTGCTTCTTTCTTTTTCTTCAGATTTACAATTTTGTGGCTTTCAGTAACTCAGCAATATTGTGCACCGAACGTGCGTTGATCCTGTAGAAAGTCAACGTGAAAAACACCTAGCTGATCAAAAAACACTGTTGCCATTACCTTTCCGGCTGACCATCGCGTCTTTGCTTTCACGAGTGTACCTTCTCAGGCCTTCCAGAAAATTTTTGGTGCCATGCAATCACACGGGTTCTTGATAGAGTGTGCCTGCAATCGTCGCAAAATTTCGGTTGGTTTTATGCCCTCCTTTGCCAAAAACTTTATTATAATTCGTTGCTCCACGAAGACATGCACTTCTTTCCCGCTCATGGTTTCTTTGCATATCAAAGACACGCGAGCGAATTTTGATCAGTTTTCTCCCCTCCACAGAGGTAAAGGCTATTTGCCCATCAATTATTTCCATATCAATAACCGCTCAGGAATTTTTAATCCAAACAGTCCCGTTTATATTTGATATACCCTCGTATTATTGTTGTCGACGGGTGCAGTGGATGCCGCACTTACCGATCTTACAATCGCTTTTGTAGATGAGTAGAAAGGCGTTTCCTAGCAAATTCTTCGACTCCTTTTTGTGTTACCGGGTCTGAGTCTCTTTAGTTTTAATTAACTTCTAGGTTATTTTAATGAAAACCGTCTGTCAGATGGGGATAATTTATGTTCAGGGCAGAACGATCAAAGTCGAATGAGCGAAAATCAAGGCAATTTGGGGTATTTCCGGCGACGTTTTTGGTTGGCTAAACACGATTTATATGTGTTTCTAGCAGAAAGGAGTTGATATTGTACCATTGCGGGACTAGAGGCAATTTTGTTTAATTTTACTTTTATACAAAGGACAATAATGTCACTTGTATCTACAATTCTACGTTGATATTAAAAGGGATTCATCAGTTTTGCTAACTTTGAATATGGAGTAGTTAGTACTAATTACGATAACGATAACTCAAATAATATAATTCTCTAACGATGGTTTGTACAATAGACAGTTAAAATGTAATTACTGAGGCCCTTCCTATGGTGCCTCAGTATTGCATTCGTGCATTCGTGCAAAAAAAAATTCGTCTGGTCGTCTGTATGTATGCCGGCACGATAACTCTAGAACAAAAGTTCTGATTGACTAGCGGTTTTGATTTTCTTGAATAATTACTTCTAACTTAGAACCCTATTGATTTTCAGAATTTTCGGTTCATCTTAACTACTTTATAATCAATTTTCTTAAAATCCGCATATGCATTTCTTATGTTACAATTTTAGGAATTTCAATTATTTCTAAGTCAACATTCCTAACATTCTTAAATTCCATAAATTGCAAACATTCTCTAACGACCTGAAATTAGTAGCCAAGCCTGCCAATTTATGAAAAATATATAAGCAATTTCTTAAAAATTACTTTTTTATGGTGGTGCTAACTTAAGCGTACTACTATTTCGCCCCTAGCCACAAAAACACCTTCATCAAATTTATTGGCTCTCTGTCGCAACCCCATAGAATAATTAACTGGCCATTTTATTTGGCAAAAATCAGAATAATGCTTGGCTGTGCCTGTCAAGTATCAAGATATCAACTGTGATGTGTGAATGGCTCTTAAATGTCAAATTATTTAAAAATGTATACTTCTTTTGATATTTATTGCAAATAATTTGTAGTATATCTCAATTCAGGCTTTCCATAAAGGTACAGCAAGATAGATAATAATAATATAATGTTCTTATACAAAGGTAGGATACAATGCTGTTTTTTTGTAGAACATTTTTATTATACGATTTTGGATTACATATTCAACCAGGGAATTGTAAATAATAATTAGTAAACTTCTAGTCATAAATTTCCTCAATAAATAAAATTTTAAAATGAATCTTCTTACCTTGGTACCGAGGTACTTTGTTGTGTTTTTTATTTTAATTATAAAGTTGTCATTTATTTGTATGTTGAAAGAAGGCCTTTGTAAATTACCTTGCTCTCTATGGATCTACTTAGTTTTGTGGCTATAAGTTGCTATAGCCTATCGTCGCAAAACTATTAATAATTTAAACGTAGTAAGTAGTATTAATATAACATCAAGTAATTTTTTAAATAAAGTACATGATCTCAAAATAGAAATAATTTATAATAAATGCGGGTAAAACGAGGGGTAAAACAACAATAAATTAAAGGAAATACTTAAAAAGGGCAGGTTTAAATAGTATTATCACAATAAAGTATATCCGTTCTGTTTATTTATCAAGTATTGTTTGAGGTTACTTTTGAATACATTTATTGTTTTGTTTTAATTTCTGTAGGCAGTCTATTAAATTTTTTATACCTTTAATAAAAATTGTATTTTGGGAACTTTTAGTGATGGCTTGCCATACATGAAAGTCAGATTGGCTTCTTGTATTTTAGTTGTGACATAAATTATATTGAATTTTTTCTAATAGATCTGATGCGATGGACTATGTCATTTTTATTTTATAAATAAATATCACTCATGTACTGAACATAATTTATTTCTTTTAACATAGTTGCAATACTCATCCTCTGTCCTTTATTAATATTATTTAAACAGGCGAAGTAAGGAGCCCAAATATTTTACATGAGCAAGCTTAAGAGGTAGAGGGGCCAATTATTATTGGATAAATTGCTCGAACAAGTTTGTAAACCCTAATCAAAAGGCGATATAGAATGGTTTTAAAAATCAAGGCTTATGAAAATCATCACATGGTTTAACCTAATTAATACCAATGCTTCACAAACCAAAAAACTTAACGTCCTAATACTACTATCCGCTTTCAGTCTTTCGTTCCAAGTTAAATCATTTCTCGTTTTTGTTACGCTACGAGTTTAGCCTTGTGGGCCTCAGTCTCGATAAGGTGGGGACCACCATTTTAGCGTCTTTCGAATTTTAGTTTAAACTGTGGACCTCGTTGTATAATCATCGGTTATTGTATGGTTTTCAATAATTCGTTATAAATTATTTTCTATCTTAATATTACCAGTTTTTGAAAAATAATAAAAAACTGTATGTTTTAGTGTTTAAAGTGTTTTCTTAAGCTTTTTAATATGTAGAGGTTTGTTTTCAAAACATAATAAAGTTTTTAGTGAAGCTAGAATGATGCCATTATAAATTTAAAGCAGGGTTATAATTGAAAAATGAAAGATAGTAGGGCGTAGATGGGTGGAACCCCACAAAAAAGTCATAAATTTACATTTTAAAGGAAGAGGTAGTAAGTAAAAAATATCTACTTTGGAAACATTGTGGTATTAGTGGTGACATGAGGGTAAAGGCAACTGATATTGAATCCTTAAACTATTAAGGATAGCCCTACCAAAGGGGAGGAGAAAAATACACATGTCTGACTTCGCTTGATAGAAAAGGTAGAGATGATGGTCATGATGATAATGGTTCAAGTAGAATCCCTAGTCATACAATCCCCAATTAAACGAAAATAAAATCATAATCATCTTTAAGAGATTATTAAAAAGGCTCCAGCTCCATCATCAGATCTCAGATTTTCTTCGAAAATTAAACAAAGGATTTAAATTTTATCCGTAGGCACTGAAATGCTATTTAATGATGCCATCGTTAACATAAAGAAAATGAGAAAGCACGTGGTATTCAGTTTAGTGACAGTCGTTTTCATGAACGGGGTGTCAAAATTTTTAGTTTACAGGCTCTAACTACTAGTTATGTTATAGGAACTACGAACGTTATCAGAAACCATCCATAAACATCACCATATATGGAATCAAACATCGACCACATCGCCGGCACGTCACACGTGCTGATTCGGTAAAAGTTAACGTTTCATTTAATAATTAATATTTTCATTAGAATGATTGTAGACTTGTAGATAAAAACACATATTGTATTTAAATTCAAATAAAAATTGTTTTTAAAAAATAACTTTTTATATCAAGAAACATAAAGTACTCATTCTATACAGGGTGTTTCAAAAAGGTATGTCATAAATGCTTCCACAGATAGATTACCAAAAAATAAGTGGATTTGGCTATATTTACCTATATCAAAAACTTGCTCCTTACAAAGTTACAGGGCGTTAAACTAACATTCAAAAAAACTTTTTTTTTTGTAAAAAGTTTGCTGTTTCGAATTTTTCTTTGAAATTTTTGCCAGTGCTGTAGATTTGAAGGCCCAATATTCTAAGGAGAAAAACAAATTAAAGCGACCCCTTTAAAAAAAGTTGGGGGTTGGATACCTTTTTACCCCCCCGTATATTTTTTGTCATAAAGAAACTTGCTTTGTCGATCTAAAAATCAAAAAGAACTATGAATTTTTAATTTTTTTTATAGCAAAATGAACTTTATATCTTTCTTAGTTAACAAGCTATTTACAATTTTTTAACTGCATATCTAGAGCAATTCGTCCGTCCTGGACTTAACATATCAACAGAACTAAGAGTAGGTCAAGAGTTATTGTACAAAAAACGCATATAAAAATCAGTGGTGTGTCTAGGGATGTGATTGAGCCGCCCCTGCAAAAAATACCTCTTTTATTTAAATTTTTGTAAAAAGGGTATATATAATATTGGATTGGCGCCGTAAAAATGGTGTGCCACCCTGGGTTCACCATGCCACTGATAAAAATACACGTCAGTTTGGAAATGTATTTATTAAATTTAATAGTAATTAAAAAAATTATTTTTTTAATTAAACAATTAACAAAAAAATTAACAATAAAAAATTAACAATTAAAAATAAACACTTGACAATAATTATTATACATATTTTATAAACTATTTAATTTAGTAAATGTTCAATATGTTCTCCTCCTTCTTGAATACAAAAATATAAATAAAAGAGGTATTTTTTACAGGGGCAGTTCAAGCACATCCCTAGACACACCACTGATTTTTATATGCGTTTTTTGTACAATAACTCCTGACCGACTCTTAGTTTTGTTGATAGGTTAAGTCCAGGATGGACGAATTGCTCTAGATATGCAGGTAAAAAATTTTAACTAGCTCGTTAACTAAAAAAGATACAAAGTTCATTTTACTATGACAAAAAATTAAAAATTCATAGTTCTTTTTGATTTTTAGATCGATAAAGCCAGTTTCTTTATGACAACTTTTTTTAAAGGGGTCGCTTTAAATTTTTTTTCGCCTTAGAATATGCCTTTAAATCTACAGCACGGCAAAAATTTCAAAAAAAAATTCGCAACAGCAAAGTTTTTACAGAAAAAAAAAAAAAACCGTTTTTTTGAATGTTAGTTTAACGCCCTGTAACTTTGTTAGGAGCCAGTTTTTGATATAGGTAAATATAGCCAAATCCAGTTATTTTTTGGCTATATTTAACCTGTATATTTAACAAAAAAAGTGTTAAGCATAAATAAGTTGAACATTTTAAGTCTATAAAATTCCGTACTTTTTTCTCTTACACGTGATCTTCAAGGTAATGTGAAGGTCAACTCTTCTATTTTATTAAGAAATAATAAATACCTTTTATCTAAACTGTTTTCTACTTACTCTCCCAGTTTTTAACCGACTTCAAAAAAAGAGGAGGTTCTCAATTCGTCGCGATAGTTTTTTTTTATTTTTTTTTTTTTTATGTATGTTTAGCGATAATTCTTTAACACGGTGTCCGATTTCAATGATTCTTTTTTTGTTAGAAAGGGGATACTTCAGGGGTGGTCCCATATAAATTTAGTCAAAAGCTAATAATTGGATCCATAAAAAAATCCTCAAACGCTTTATTTTTTATGTATGTCTAGCGATAATGCTTTACCACCTTGTCCGATTTATATGATTCTTTTTTTGTTAGTAAGGGGGTACCTCAGGGGTGGTCCCATATAAATTTAGTTAAGATGTGGTGATGGCATCTGCGCGTTTTTGAAGTCGGTTTTTTTAAATTTTTAATTTCTAATACTTGTAAAATATGCGAGAGATAATAAAAATTGAAATTAAAATTTCTCAGGAATCCGGAGAGGACCTACAGATTTTTATGATTTTCTTTAAATGTTCATATTTACGTTATACTTGAAGTTAGCTCAACAAATTTATAGTGATTCGAAGTATACTCAATGAGACCTATAATTACACATTACACGATATTGATGGGTTAGAAACTAATCGAGATACGCGATATGAACATTTCAATTTTGTTTACCTAGTTCATCGAATACCGACGCATTCTGCGCAAGCAGGCGAATTGGTACGTTAATGTATAACGTTCCTGAATATTGCAATCACATTATTAGTAGGGTAGAATGAAATTTTGGCTACAGTTTGGATTAATGTTTACTACGTTTTTGCTGCATTGAACTTTTCTCGTTAAACTATTTAAAATGGTATGTACAGTGCTTCTAAAAAGGCCCCCTCCCCCTCTTTTCTTTTGAACGGTGATCTTACATTTGATAAAATTTGGAGGGAAAAATATTGCAAGCTTCTCTACTATAGTCTATTTTTATGTATGAGAGAGTAATAAAACAGCATTTCTAATGCAAAACTTAGTACGGTCATTTTAAATATTTTTACAGAATAATCTAAATATTTCCTAAAATTGTAATAAATGTACTTGAGCTATTACAAGTTTTGGGTCTTTTATTGGTCCTTTATAAACATAAGCTGTACAGAACAATAGAAAAAGGTTTGGACAGGCCAAAAGCCCTGTGTATTAAAGATTACATAGCCGTATCTTAAGATTATTTTCAATAAGTACCTATTTGCCAATTTTGTTTTATTTTAATTCCAAGCATTTCTTACAGTAATCGAATTATAAGTAGATAAATACTTTCCCAACAAATTTCACCGAAAATGCGATTATAGGTTTTCTATTTAGTAAGGAGGTCCAAGTTGTGTATTCTTGACAGTTTACTAAATGTCGTTTAGTTGCAACTTGCAAGGTGCAGTGTGAATTCTAGTGTGATCATGAAACATTTGGAAGGGCCGCGTAAACGACAAAAAATCGGTCCTTTAACAGTTAATGAAAAAACATTAATATTTAATTGTTTCAAATCATTTACAGACAAACATTTATGTAAAAGTGTTGATGACACAGTGGAATTAGTTAGTTAGTTAGTTAGGAAATCTACGATTTACAGAGTTGTTAAAGAAGAGAAATGTGGCGAGTTTCAAACAGCACGTAAAGCTCCAGGAAAACCCAAATTTAAATTAGAAAATCTTTTGAAAGAAAGGCTTCGAAGGAAAGTGCATGCGTTCTTCTTTAGAAAAGAATTTCCGACAGTAGACAAAGTTCTTGTCACGGTTCGAGATGATAAGGATTACCCTGAAATGAATCGAAGCACACTATGGAAACTTTTAAAAGAAAGAGGTTTTCTATGGAAAAAGCATTCCAGAAAGTCTATTTTAATAGAAAGAAGCGATATTGTAGTATAGAGAAGAAATTACCTAAAAACTATAAAAGAAATGAGAAACCAAAAAAGAAATATATTTTATTTAGATGAAACATGGATCAACGAGGGACATAAACCAAATAAATGTTGGCAAGATGAAACTGTTACAAGTCGAAGACAGTCTTTTTTAAATAATTTATCTACTGGTTTAAATCCACCATCATAAAAGGGGCGCAGACTAATAATAGTACACATGAATGCTGATGTCTTTAAAGAGTGGTTCGAACAAATTATAGATCTTCTTCCTCAGAACTGTATAATAGTAATGGATAATGCAAGTTATCACTCGAGACTTATAGAAAAAATGCCCACAACCAAGTGGTTAAAAAAAGATTTACAGAATTGGCTAAATTCAAAGAATATTAAGTTCCATCCCGGTTCTGTGAGAAAAGAACTGTATCATTTGTGTTCTCTTCATAAAGAGAAATTCAAAAAATATGAAATTGATGAAATTGCAAAAAATCGTGGAATGACGGTGGTTAGATCACCACCATATCATTGCGAAGTAAACCCGATTGAACTGATATGGGCACAGATAAAGGGAGAAGTTTCAAGAAAAAATAATTCTTTTAAAATGAGTGATGTTAAACAGTTGTTTTTGGAGGCTGTAAATAATGTGAAGCCTGAAAAGGCAGTAAATCATACGATTAAAGAAGAAGAGAAAATGTGGAAGTTGGAAAATATTACTGATGAAATGATCGAGCCATTCATTGTAAATATTGGTTGCGACAGTTCATCTTCTGATTTCAATTCTGATTTGGATTTGTAGGTAAGAAGTAGTTTTTATATTAAAATTATTATTTATGAACGTAACGTTGTTTAAAAGTCAAAGTTTAAACCCTTATACCTACATAACCCGTTTGACACAATGTTCTTAACATACCTTGTGGAAAAATAAAACATTTTAGAAAAAATTGCACTGTTTTAACTTCAGCTGTTTAGAAGTTATAAGCAGGTTAATTAGGTGAAAATATAAGTGTATACTCGAGGAATAACTTTAAAAATATTTTAACTGTCTACTAAAAGAAGTGATACGCCTATGGATTACGAACGCTTTATTATTTTAATACTCTCTCATACATAAAAATAGACTAGTGGTAACAGGTGATGTAATTGTCATCGATGACACTAAAACAAATAATAGGCAAGTGACACCTCGTTTGAAAGGTATTTAGATTACCTAATCATTCATACTAATTTTGTTTGGATTTACGTTAATTTTGAAGGATACAATAAATAAATAAATATTAAATTTAAGTTATATAAACAACTATATAACAATTTGTTATAAAAATTGTATATTTTAAAAGCATTTTATAGACGCTTATATGGCACTTATAAACACGGAAAAGGCGCAGGTTTATAAAATAAATGTGATTCTTAACAGTTTTATTATGGGGCATAAAAGTAAGTATAAAACATACTGGAATATGTTATAAAATTTATATTATTGGATCTATCAACATACCTATAAAATAAGTTTGTTTCTGAAACTACTATTATATAACAGTTTTATGGATATTATATATTTGTTTTATAGGTATGGCTTACGACCATATTAAAATATTTAGAAACGACTTATAAAATTGTTGTTTAACAGTCTTATAATTATTTTATAATACACAGAATCGATTTATTCGCAACAGTTAGATTTTATGCAACACAATATAGTTTTACAGTTATGTAAGTTAAAATTAAATTGTGGTGACATAGACAAAACAGATTTTTAAGATGCTCAGAATAAACAAATATATAATGGCGATAGTTTTCATGTAATAAACTATATGCATATTATTTTCACTGTTTATTCAGTAATTTCTTTTATCACACAAATTTTACTGACATTATATATGCCTAATTATGGGAAAATTTTCACGGGCCCAGAATTTAATTAGTTGTTAATAAAAAAATTGCTTTAATAATTTAATTAATGTTTCAAAAATTTACCTAAATTAGTAAATATTGATAATGTTGTGTCTATTGTACAAAGTATTTGCTTATTTTCGATATCTGAACAAACTAGTGTAAAAATTAATTAATAATTTTGAAATAGTTTACATATAAAAACATATTAGACATTATATGTATTGTTTGATAAACGTATCCAAGATGGAGTCAATCAATAAATCAGTTTTGTTGTTTCTGAAACAATTATGTAACTAAAATATCGTGTAGTTGCTTTTAATAAAGCAATTATATTTCTAAATTGTTATATAATGCTTATTTTTAAGACACATTCGCTTTGTAACTAGAAATTTCATAAGACCCAAGTCGATCAAGTGCAAGGAGTCTCCAACTGGAAAATCTTCAACCATATCAATATCTAATTGTAGTAAAGGTGTATCTATTTTATGGTGATTTCCATATATTCGTTTTCTAAATTCTTCATTCGTTCGAGACTCACAGGAAAGTAAACTGTGTGGGATACATGAGAATACTCTCTATTTATTGTGTACTTCAGACAGCCATGTTTTGAATTGAAATAACTCCTACGATGGTTAAAAACTATTTGCAGAGACGAGAAGCAAAAAACTTACGCTTAATAAAAGCTCTGGCTGGGGAGTCGCAAATAAAACATCTAATTTTTATTTGAATATGATGAGTTTCGCCATTTACTTTAGCAAATATACCTTCCGCTAATAATTGTTTCGTTTCATCCACAAAGGCTTGAAGATAGGCCTTAATATCGACGGGTTTACCTGGACCACTGTAAATACCAATGACAATAGGTTTTATATGCAACATTTCATGAATATTACACAGTATTGGCCAAAATTCGCTTCTGGAACTTTTATATATTGGAAGTCCATCAACGTTTATATTAAGATTAATTACTTTCAACTCTGTTTATTATTTTCTAACACTGTTTGCAAATTAAATTTAAATCCATTATGCCAGTAAACACCATTGTGCATTTTAACCAAATTGACTTCTCGAACTGTATTCAACAACGTTCTTGGATCTTTTGGAAGAATGTTGGGTATTCTTTTATTAAAAATTTTAAATAGCCCCTTTAACGCGGCGTGGTTAATATTAAATTAAAGAGCCGAAGCTCGGATTTGTTCATTTGTTTTACAGTTTTTACTGGTTTCAGTCAATATAGCATTATCCTCATCACTAGATTCTAAAGCATTGCAGAAACCGGGGCTACTACTACTGCTATCATTATTGATATCTAAACATCTGTTTTCTTGATCAGACTCACGACTACAATATATATTGTCTGATTCTTTAGTGCAGTCCTTACTCGGTCCTGTTATATCAGCATTAACTCTTTGGATATATTGTGCTACTTAAAATACTATCATAATTTGCTTTAATTTTTTGTCGAAAGTATCAGCTTCTCTTCCGGTTTTTCCAGGTACTGGACATTTTAAGAAATTAAAATAAAATAGTTAGGTGAGACTAAGTGAGCCTAAATAATCAAATCCTCTTTTAAGATGTTTTAATTTTATAAGAGATTTATAAATGTTTTAATATGTCCTCTTTGGCAACAGTTATAAAACTGTTATTTAAATATATACATAAATATCAAATTATCGCCGAGTATAATTTGTTATATTAGAGAGTTATATAATTACATATAAAATTTCATTATAAGCGTGTAATAAAAATTGTTTGTAATTTTTATGTGTTTTATACGTATCTGGAATATAAGTATGAAACACTTATAAAATATATTACACTTAAGCAAGAATAATCATATAAGGAGTGTTATATAAATATTTATAAGTCATTACATTGTTCTGTTTTTAAAAGTAGTCTTATAATTATCTATATAACAAAATAATAAAAAAATATATTACTCTCTCAGACATATTTATCTCTTGGGCAACAGTTATATGTTAAATTAGTGCCTATTGCAGCATTTATACGATAAATATAAAATAATTTTCTTTTATAATCATGTATCCGTGCTGCTTGGGCAGTTCTTATAATAAAATTGTTCAAAATGTACTCCATATACCCCCTGGTAGTAAAACATCCTATTATTAAATTCTTGTCGGACGTCAATACTGTCAGGAGTTCTAGCGTAAACCTAAGAAAAACTCTAAAGGTGTTGGGTGTTAGGTCCGGGGACCGAGCTGGCTATTCTATTGGACCGCATCAAGCTATCTACCAGGATATTATTCATCTAGATGACGTCTTACTTTTTAAATGCCAATATTTCCGCTCTTCTTGAAGTTAGTTGAACAATCCTTTTACCAGCCATCTATTAATTGCGTGTTTTTTTATTTTTTGCCCCCTCCCCATTTCGTGAGATTTACCTTATATTTTTTAAATAAATAAATGTATTTGGTATGTTCATGTATTTTACTTCATACCACTAAATACCTAAGGGTTAATACTAATGTCTTCTAGACGTACTACATTTTTTTCTGGGATATAAGTAGAGACAATTGATACTACGTTTAATTTGAATTATACCGAATTTAATTAAATTTAAAAAAAGTAAAATATAGGTTGCAACACCACTATTTCTAATTCTTTATTCACTCCATGGACATTTATGTGCTAAATAACGTTTAAATAGTAATACAATATTATTATTTCTCAGTTTTGACAATATTTATTATATATCCCAGATTGTCCCAGATTGATTTTGTAATATGAAATGTTATCTCTTTTGTATGGATATTTTTTTAATTAAAAAGTTGAAGTGAGTTCTACATTTACCCTGTCCCTTTCAATGTGATGTGGTGAGATTTTGCCAGACCTCTCCTCCCCCATGTGGAGCTCACGTAATTAGTGGACGACCCTTTATTATTAAATATATTACCAACAAATAAATCAGTTTGTTAATTATAAAACATATTTCTCAGTGTACATTCAATTAAAAATGTATAAAAACTGAACTTCGCCTTTTTATCATTTTTTAAATATTTTTTTCTCGCTAATTGTATATTTTCTTTTTTTAGTGATGAATAAAATCCTGTTATTATATTCGTCTCCCAACGTTTTCATAAGAATTGTATTGTCTCTGAAGTTTATTAATTAACAAGTGGCTCTGATTTTGTTGAGTGTTTGATATAGAAATTGAGGAGATAAAAAAATATTTAATCCGGAATTTTCATAAATTCGTGATTAAAACCGGCTATTCGATCTAGAAAAGTCGTAATCATTTTTCTGAGCAATATTTCAACATGCATTACACAACGCCAACTTAATTTTTATAATAAGTTAATACTCGAACCGTACGAAGTTTGCTAATTTCATTTTAAAGTTCATTTTTCTCCGGTTGCCATTTGCTTTTACACCGAACTAATTATATCCGCCACTTGGGAAATTATTTTTAAAGGCGAATGCATTTTATTTCCACGTTTTTTAGCCGATAAGGAGATTATTTTGAATTACCTGTCAATCGGAAAAGATAAAGTAAGTATGCACAATTTATAGAACTCAAAAATAATTGAAATGTCTAGGAAAAGATTGCAGAACTTTTATTTTGTGCAAGGCGCAGCATGGTCAGTGAGTCAAGTAATTTATGGTGCAAGTCATCTTCGTAAAAGTGATAAAGTATATTCTCACTGGGAAAATGAACTAAAATGCCGAAACTGCGGGTTACATTAAACGGCATTATTTATTTATTTTTTGTATTGTTTGAAAACAAAGTTACATAGAATTAATAAATAATAGTAAAAAATATTAAAGCAAAATAAGAAAGAAAAATTAGGAATCCGATTATGTCTAAATCAATCGTCTGATTTGTATATTTTCTTGAAATACTAGAGGTTATTATTTTATAGAGAGCGAGTCATGAGGAACGTAGGGTCCCTTAGGGGGTACATCATATGAGCATTAAAAAGTGGCAACTTTCCTTCCTTATAAATGTGTGTGTTTTGTGAATTTTAACAAAAATTTATATTGCCGTAACATCTATAAGGATTACTAGATTTCTCTAATTTTTTGATGAAACTGTACACTGTTTTATGGGAGCGTTCAAGTATTTCGTAACGCAATTTTTGGAGATTTTTAGCCCCCATATAACGCGCCGTAACGTTTTTCTGTACCCCTCCCTCCCTAGTAAAACGTTACGTAACCAAGTGACTATTTTTACCTAAAAATCACAATTATGTGGCGTAAAGTACCGGAAAGTCGCTAAAATACCTTCGCGTTAATATTATTTATTAACATTTGAAATGTCTTTGTTTTAAAAGCAAGATATTTGCAATTTTTTTTTGTCCTAATAATTTTTTACTAGGTAAGTACTAATTATACATTTAATTACGTCCTTTTCCTGACTTGGTCCTGTCTTTACACACATTTTTGCTTCATCCGCCTTTGTTCTTCTCATGCATTCTCCTATTTTAGCGTTTTACTAATAAAGCTATTAAAATAAAATAACAAATTTAATTTTTATTAATTTATTTTTACCTTTAGCAATGCAATTACAAACAAACCTAACTGAAATAAAATATATTTGTCAAAATATAATCGTATTTGTTGTACAACTACTTGTGTTCATGCAAATGAACAAATATTATTACTCGCGATAGCAGATTAACTAGGATTCCCTTAAATATGTAAGCTCAATGATTTATACTACGCATATTGTTTATATAAACATCCAGACCTAGAAAACTGTACTGAAAAAGTGCACATACACACCTGTTTTTGTTGAAGAGTCGATGGAACATTGGGCCTTGCGGATGTTGGCGTGCTTGATGTCTTCATAGGTAGCTAAAACTGTATAATAGTTATTTATTTATTTATTAATTTACACATACACACATACATAAGATCACGCCTGTTTCCCATTGGGATAGGCAGAGACCAGGGAGTTCCACTTACTACGATTAACCACGTTCCACTTACTATTTATTAATTTAGGTTTGGAATTATTATTTATTACATTTTAAAAGTACTTACCTGTGTAAAATAACTAAGCATTGTTGCTTTCTTCTTCGTGGCCTTCACCTTTAACTCTCGTATAACATCATTTATGTGTTCTGTAAACTTTTCTTTATTTTTAAATTTTTCTTTGGCCGATTTCCATATTTCATTACTATTTTTTTGGCATAGTTGCCCTGGCAAGTCAGCATGAGAGTCTTTATACGCCAAAAACAATTGATGGTATAAATCTCCCTCTTTTGAGGACATTACTCTCTTTAACAATGATGGACACTACGGCAATTAGCTCCAGCGTATTACGCAGCACTCGAATACTGTCAATGAAATGACGTACAATACAGCCGGTCGAGTGCTTGAAGCACTCGGGGAATCCCCGTGAAAAAAATAAACGAAAAGGGTTGCCAACTTGGGAGAACAAAATACGTACAATTCAATCGGGAATTCGTCTTAAAAAATAAACGAAAAGAGTTGCCAACTTGGGAGATTTTATTTTCCTAGTTTTTTTTATTAACCCTTCGGACCAATCGTCTTTCGTACCACGATCATTACTGTTGTGATGAGAAAAATGTCACATATAGAAAAGCTGAAAAATCGCCTTAAAGGGTCACATAATGTTATAACTTAAAGAAAACATTGTTAATTGTATATATTTAAACTGAAACGAGACGAACATAAGTCTTTAGTGCCTATAATGTACCGTTAATCTCATTTTGTCTAGTTTTCAGGTCCGGATTAGTTCAGTTATACATTTTTAAACTTTAAACAGAAATCGCCCTGTACATTTTTGTAGACTGTAGAAACTACTCAACTAAATTAAACATGTCAATGAATAATAAATAAGTTGTAACTAATAACAATAATTAATTAATAATTACACATGCTATTATTTAATAACGTCTAATAAAAATTGATCATCTTATTCTTGCAACAAAGATATTATGTGGTTTTTTTTTATGAGAAATAGTAGGTACATATGTATCAAGGTAGGTTGAGATAGTTTGATGTTTGTTTTGTGATGTTTGTTTACTTTAAAACAACAGTTTATTTATTAATAATTTATTTAAACACTTATTTATTTTATAACACAATTATTCTAATTTATATATACTTCGAATGTCTTTAAACTGATCACTATTTATATTCACCACTGTCTATCTACTAATTACTATTTATCTTTACTGTCCATATATAACTGATTCTGATGGCTCTCCTCCACCAATTTATATACAAATTGGTGGTCTAGAATGCTCCCCCACCAAAATTGCCAGTATGTACCAGAAACGTTATCACGTTCTAGAAATAGTATCTCGTTGACTCTGGAATGTTCGCGAAAGTGTCTCCACCATAGTCGTCCCATAGGTTTGGTCTTAAAGGGTTTAATTATGTATAATAATCGGACAAGTTGAGCCTCAAAGGCCAAATAAGACAGAGAGGGACTTGTAGGGTTAGAGCATGACTGAATAATAAAATGGCTCACATAACAGTTTGTTCTTATTTATTTGTCATTTGTAACCATTTTTTATACGTGTAAAATAATATTTCGCTTTAGTTTCATCTATTTTACAATAGTATTAGTTTTTGTTGTTGGTGTTGTTATTCAAAATATCCCATAAGATTTCAATACTTCCCTTAAGAGAAAACAAAAAACAATTATTTGCAAACAAACAAAATATCTAGCAAATAAAAAGAATATTCAAGGCGAAAATTGCACAATAAATTAATGTGATATTCCCTACTGCTGACTGATCCTAGATTCAATTTTGTCAATAAATAGTAATTGAATCTCGGATTTGTGATCCGCACTGTTATATTTTGAGAGTCATGTCAGTCAACTCTTTTTAGAGATCCGACTCACTCTATCGGATCGGATCATCACTAGTTGTCATCACAGTAAGTGATGTCTGTGGTTGTCACTGCGAATGCGAATTAAATAACAAATACATTGTATATAGCTATAAGACATTTTTAATTGTGTGTTTAATTGTGCGAGAATAATCACTGTGACTTTAATAAATCGGAAGTGTGTCAATTCTACGTCAAGCAAAGAAGTGGAAAATTAAGTACCCTATGGAATGTTGTCATGGTTTCGTTTGTAGTTGACATCTGTTCGAGTTTTTCTGTCAGTTGCAAAGTAGATACTTGGGAAATTCATTATGAATCGATATACGCCTCAAGAACCTGCCGAAATCGTAAATTTTTTTTATCAAAATAATTCGTCGATTATCAGAATTTTTCCTGGACGCCTTATCTCGAAAAACGCCGATATTGCATATCCGCCAAGGTCTCCCGATTTAACTGTTCCAGACTTATGGGGTTATCTCAATGAAAGGGTATTTGTAAATAATCCTCGAACAGACAACATCTGGGAAGAAATTGACAGAATATATCACCTGAAATGTTGAAAAAAGTTAAGAAAATGCTTTAAAAAAAGCTCATTATTACATTAATGCTGGGGGTGACCATTTGATCGATATTGTTTTTAGTGTGTAACAAAACAAATTTATAGAGTTTAAATAATATTTTTCATTTATAATATGATTGCTTTTTAGATAATTTTACTTTTATATATAAAAAACAAATAGGAGACTTTATTTTGCGCCACCTTGTATATACGAGTATATAATATATATAGAAATCTAATTTTTTCAATCATCCACGACCTTAAATGCTATGTCTAGATGTTCTTATCCGAGAATTGGTAGACTGTTTCAACCACAAATGCACAGAGATTTATTTCAGGTTGCTTAACAATTTCTTTAAAGGGGGGATTATGGCGAAGACGTGAGGGACGTACATTTCGAGTTTATGTATGAAATTGATCGAGCTAATGGGTATAGAACATATTTTTCGTAATACGAGGATGACAAACAAAAAGAGTAACTAAAGAGGAACAGTAATTTAAAACCAACGATCTAACCTAAATAAAAAATTAATATAAACATAATAATCCACAAATGAAATTACAGACACTTCTATATTAGTCAAATTAAAATAAAAATTAAATTTTTAAGAACGTTGTTGTCGAATTCAAGTTTCACAACATATTTATTAAGTATGAAATCTATTAATTATCTATTAAGCACGGAATACTGCTATGTAATTACTAATCTATTTTTAATGGCTATAATTACTGGTTAAGGTTCTAAATGATAACTACTAAAATTGTATTTACATATTCTTTTAATAAATATTAAGGAATCAATAAAAGATATTAATTCACGAAAAAAAAAAAGACATATTCGACTCAAGCACGCAATCACTTTTTATTTCATTATCGAATGGAAAAGATTAGAAATGACGTTTATTGTTGTGCCATTTATCAAAGAAGTTAATAAATTATTGTAAAAGTGTATCGTGATTTTTTTAATTTAAGTTGCCTGTAAATCGTATTTTTTTGATTTTTATGACTGTCGAATTGTTGTTGAAAACATCGTATAGTTGATCTGTGTATAAATCATTATGCGTGTTTCGGTAATGAATAAATCTCTTCAACAACAGAAAATACATTACAAAAAAAATGCCTTCTGCAATTATTTCACAATAATATTTTAGTAAGATATGTTAAAATCAATTACCGTAAAATGGGGTGAATAGAAACAGTGGGGTAATTAGAAACAAAACAATAAAAAAAAGAAGAGGTTTATGGTCATCGTGAAGTTGGCTATACCTAAAACTAATAGAAAAATTGTAATTTGTTATGTTGGTACACCTGTAAATTTCTTCTGTTGACAGTTGACTTTGAGGTTAAGATTTGTGATATTTTGGAGCTCTTAGAACTTTTTATGTAAGTACCAAACTACTGAATGTAATATATCACTGGTACGTTTTAAACGTTACACACAGTGTTTTAGCAATAGGTTTATGTTTAATTTTTGATATTTCACATTAGTTTGTCAGCAATGTTTTTTTGTTTTTTGTGACGTTTCTATTTAGAATCTGTGGGGTGTATAGAAACAGTGTTTCTATTGACCCCACCAGTAATAAACTTATATTAGTAGGTTTATAACTAGATGATCTGTCAGAAATGACGTTTGTGCAGGCATTTATAGTTTGTTGTATCCTTATATTATAGATAACTATTAAATAATTTGTTGTTTTTTCAGATTGTACCCGAAACATGCCCCGAAAATACAAACGAAGTAGTGAAACTACTAAACAGTATAAAAAGCACTCTGAGGAAAAAATCAAAAGTGCAATTCTAGATATACGGTCAGGGTTAAGTTTAAGAAACTCGTCAGAAAAGCATGGCATTCATTTCAGCGTGTTATACAGACATTTCAAACGGGGAAAACAAAAGAAAAAACAAGGTGGACAGACAGCTTTATATGATATGGAGGAATCGATTCTTGTAAACAGACTACAGGTATGTGGAGACTGGGGTTATCCCATTGATTCCCTGACATTAAGACTCTTAGTGAAAGAGTTTTTAGATCGTCAGGGAAAAAGTGTTCAAAGACAATTTTCCTGGTAGGGACTTCGTATATTCTTTTATCGAAAGACATAAACAAGCATTATCTTTAAGGATGTGCCAAAATATAAAAAGAAGCAGGGCTGCTATTTCTCCGGAGGTGATAAACGAATACTTTGACAACCTCGAGGTGGAATTGAAAGACGTACCAGCTGGTAACATCATTAATTATGACGAGACGAATTTATCTGATGACCCAGGGAGGAAGAAAGTTATTACCAGAAGAGGATGCAAATATCCGGAACGTATAATGAACTCTACCAAATCTTCGGTTTCTGTGATGTTTGCTGCTGCTGGGGATGGCAATATATTGCCTCCTTATGTGGTATATAAAGCCCTACATCTCTACCAAAGTTAGACTGAAAATGGCCCTAAGAACTCTCGTTACAATAGAACAAAATCAGGCTGGTTCGATGCCTTCTGTTTTCAAGATTGAGTTGAAACTGTAGCAGTCCCCTATTTGCGAAGGGACAAAAGTTTTTGATTGGTGATAATTTAGCATCACATCTGTCATTGGAGGCAATTAGATTGTGTGAGGAGAACAATATTAAATTCATTTTTCTCCCAAGCAATTCAACCCACCTGACCCAGCCACTGGACGTGGCTTTTTTTCGTCCAGTAAAGATATCTTGGCGTCATATTTTAGAAACTTGGAAAAAAGGTCCAGGTAGAAATGAGTCGACTGTTCCAAAAGACACATTTCCTGGTTTGCTAAATCAGCTATGTTCAACATTTAAACAAGATAATGTTATTTCCGGTTTCAAAAAATGTGGTATTGTCCCTATATGTCGAGTCAAAGTATTGTCAATGCTACCTAATACTGACCCCATCCAGACATTACAGATGTGTACCGTTGAATCAATCGACGACACTTTTAAATAATTATTAAGAAGTTTGAGGCAAGGAGACACCCCAAAACCCCGGAAGACTAGAAAAAAATGTGTTGTTCAACCAGGTAAAAGCATCGGCATACAGGAATATCAAGCAGATATCGACCCTGCAGATTTCAACCAAGCTGTAACACCGGTAGCTTCTTCAAGCAAACATCCTACTCGTTCAAAGAAAAATACAAAAACGAATGATGAAGATTCATCGTCAGTGAGCTCTAAATATTCCCTTCAAGACAGTGATGATGAATTGGACCTATCATTTTCTGAAGATAAAGAAAATTCCTTCACAAATAGTCCTACACGTAAAAGTACCGAGACCCTTCACCCTGGAAATTTTGCAATTGCGAAAGTCTACGGTAAGACCAAGCAGTCTGTTAGATTGTACGTGATCCAAATTTGTTATCTCGTTGATGATGGGTATGTAGGACTTTTTTATGAAAAGGGCGGCGAGACAATGAAGTTTTCTGTAACAACTGAAGAGTCGTTCATAGATTATGCTGATATAGTTCGAGGGTTGTCTTCTCCCACTATTTTTCCCTCTGGTCGATTCAAAGATATGCTTTCTTTTCCGGATAATCTCAGTGATTTGACAATATACTAATTTTATTTACTGATGTTTTTAATTTTTATGTTTTTGGTTTCTTCATCTGTTTATATTTACATAATATACTATGTAGATGAATAAATTGTACTTTTTGTTTTTAGTTCGTTTTAAGATTTTTTTGTTAAATAAAACTGATTTAATCAAACTGAATTTTTCTTTTGAAGTCTCTATACACCCCACAATGCTATGAATAGATACAAACGCTCAATTAAGTATGTGTTTCTCTTGACCCCATTTTTAGGGTGAATAGAAACAACAACAAAAAAATGAAATACAAATTAATTTTTTTTTAAATAATTTATAGTACACTTCATCTAGAAGAGACTAAGACCCAAGTTTTAAACTAATTTAAACTATATTATCTCATCAAACATCGCAGTAGCGTTACACAATAACATGAAACCTGTTTCTATTCACCCCATTTTACGGTAATAAAAAGTTAGTAATACAGGTAAAAAAAAAACTTTTAATTCTTTCGAACTTTTAAAAATACCCTCTATTCAATATTCATTTTTAATGCAAAAAATATGAAAATCAATACACAATTGCCTATAGTTTATTTGAAAATGATTGATATCTAAATTTTTATGACCTAGGAGATAAACCCCAATATTACATCATAAATCAATGACGGAGAATTTCTAAAATAAAATGTTTAGCATTATTTTTTCCAAAATGAAATCTTTTTCGTCTTAAAATTTTTAAAAATATCTTGCCTTACATTTTCTAGTCATTTTAATCAACAAAAATAAGATAAGTATGTAATATCTATAGGTAGAATATATGTACAATTCAAGATCAATTTAAGTAGCCCTTAACTTTCTTAGAAATGACTAAAATTTCTAATAGGCAGAATGTGTGATGCAGATTGTGTATTATTTTAGTTAAGATTTACATGTCTGTTTGTATAGTCCTGCACCGAGGGAAATTTTTTGCTATGGTAACAAAAAATGTATTAACCCTTAAAAAAAACTCTATTAAAATAGGCGACAGCCAAAGTACTTTGCTACGGTTAATAAATTCACTTTTTTGGAATTACTTTTTAGTCCCTAAAAACTTACTTTTTAGTTTTTATTAATTTTAGTGGTTAGAAAGTAAAATTTTACTTACTAAAAAGTAGTTTTTTATGGTTCAAAATTAGGTTTTTAGTGGTTAAACACTATTTTTCTTGCAGTTAAAAATTCATTAAAAAAACTTAAGCCGAAACATTTAAAACAGAAAACATTTGGGGCATGCGCATTATCAATTTCTAAACAAAATTAAATAAAATAAGGTATACCTAAAAAGATAAAAGTTTGCCATCTATTCTACTAATTCTCATTTCTTATTCTAGGTTATTTCATGTATACCTAAACGCTATACAGATGTGCATGTTTAATTTGCCAAAAAGTGGTACAAAAAAAATAATTACAAAACATTTTTATTTTCTATTTCTTAATTTAATAAAAATATCAAAAAACACTGCCATACATGTGTTTTGTTAGAAACATCTGTTAACGTCACTGAAACAAATAATTTTAATCTTAAACATTTAACCCTCAGTACTCAAAATAGCCTCCAAGTTCCATCAAAATAGAAGATGGAATTTCTGATATCTTAATGAAAAAACTTTGCTAGATTTTTCGCTTTATCTACTGTTTTTTCCTTAATTAACGTTAAAGTGAGGTGTCAATACATTTGAAACCGATAAATTAGTAGATATAAAATACTTTTATATTATACGTTATGTACTTATCCTTAAAATTTTCAACAAAATCTTGAAGTCGCCAATTAGTCAGCTTCTCTGTGTAATCCATTGGAAAACGAACACAACTTATGCACAATTATTGCAAAAATGGCGTCAGACCTACGATAATTATAACATAACTAAAATCACAAATCAATCACCGGCTTGTTCTTGTCTGTGCCTGCCGATATACCGGGAAGCGTACTTCCAAAGTATACTACTGTGCAGAGCAGGCCGTTGTCTGTACCGTAGTAGGCTATGTACCATCTTTTAAAGTTACGCCACATTACAATGTGTACTGCAATGCAGACATTGCTCTGTTCTGTAAACTAGTATAATATGTAGTCGCCAATGGCCTATTTATAAACTACAAACTCTATTCGATTGCAGAACTTTGAAATTATTCGTTGTAGGTACGTATACTTCCTTTACTTGGAATTATCAGTACCTATTTTATAACAGGTAAAATGAAGTATAAATGTTTATTCCCAATAATGCAATTTTATTATAATACACGTTGAAATAAATATTATAAAATATGTTGAAATAAAGATAATATAATATAAATTATTTATTATATTATAAAATAAAATTAGGTAAAACGTTTATTAGTGTTTAAATGTAAATTTTGTAATTATTATCTATTGTATTGGAAGCACCGACTTTAACATTTCACTACAGCTAAGAACTACCAACATTAATTTAGTAATATTAAAATTTTGTATGAACATTCAAACCTTTCTTTAGAAGAGGGTCGTTTTTTAAAGTATTTTAATTATTCTTCTTAAATAAAATAGTGATAGTGGCATTGTAATTTTTATTTCGTATACGACAGTCGCTGTTTCTATTTTGTTTTACCTTATTGAAATCTTTAAAATACCAGCCAAGGAGCTGATCATCTTCATGGAAAAAGCTTTTTAAAAATTGCGTTATTTTGTTTTCACAATTCATTGCTAACAAAGTGTGTATGACAGACTCCACAGAAAAGTAGACTGGCACTGACAGGAAATATTTTATTACATTTATTACAGCGTCAAAGATTGTTTGGCATGGTTAAGATATAATGACTTGATCTGTACTTGAGTAGAGTTTATAGTATACAAATCAGTGTTGCCAGAATATATTTTTGTAATGTACCAGATTTATCTAAAAAATGTACCAGATTTCATAAAAATGTACTAGATTCTATAAAATTACCAGATTTTTCTAATTATGAAGTATGGTCATTAAAGAGCAAAAAAAGGTTTATAGATAACACGAACACAACAATTTTAAACCTCTCGATAAATTTCTGACAATAGGTTTGTTCCCGAAGCGAGTTCCTAACATATTGAGTATGCGCAGTAAAAAATAACTGTTCCAGCAAAGCTAAGTTCCAAACAAATTGAACTTGTTTGGCGTTTCCGCAAGATTAAAAACTTGTTCATAACGTGTTTGTAACTAGTTTTAGTAGTTCCTAAATAAAATACGAACTTTTACTTTCGCGCATGCGTGCTTATTTAAAATAATTTTTCTTCTTTTCTTCCTTTGTTTTTAATTGGATTTTAAGTTAGTTTTGTGAGTGCCTATTATCTTTAATTTTTATTAAAATCTTATACAGCGTTGTAACAGCAAAAAATATAATAAGGAGGGTAGTTTTTGTTTGTGCGATTTTGAATTGATCATAAAGTACATCCTCATTATCTTCTTTTCTTAAAAAATATAATCGAATGATCTATATTTAGTTAAAACAGCAACATTATTTTTTTTAACGTTCCAGCACACATTTATTTAGAACTCATTCCGAACATTATTCTGCTCACGCATGCATATCAATATTTGATCTCTCGTGCAATTTTTGAGCAAAATTTTAACAATTTCTAACACTAATTCATCTGTCGAGCAATTTTTAAAAAAAAATTTAATACCTTTTGATATTATTTTATCTCTCGAACAGTTTTTAAATCTTTTTTTTATCTCTTGGGCTATTTTTAAACAATATTTTATTTCTCAATAAATTTCTAACAGTATTCTATCTCTCGAGCAATTTTTAACAACTTTTTTTATCTCGAGCAATGTTTGTACAATTTTTAACACTATTTAATCACTTGAGCAATTTTTAAAGCCAGTTTTACCTTTCAAGCTATTTTTGAACAATATTTGATGTCTCGTGCAATTTTTGAGCAACATTTTAACAATTTCTAACACTATTTTATCTCTAGAGCAATTTTTGAAAAAGATTTTAATACCTTTTGATATTATTTTATCTCTCGAACAGTTTTTAAATCTTTTTTTATCTCTTGAGCTCTTTTTAAACAATATTTTATCTCTCAATAAATTTCTAATAGTATTTTATCTCTCGAGCAATTTTTAACAACTTTTTTTATCTCGAGCAATGTTTGTACAATTTTTAACACTATTTAATCACTTGAGCAATTTTTAAAGCCAGTTTTACCTTTCAAGCTATTTTTGAACAATATTTGATGTCTCGTGCAATTTTTGAGCAACATTTTAACAATTTCTAACACTATTTTATCTCTAGAGCAATTTTTGAAAAAGATTTTAATACCTTTTGATATTATTTTATCTCTCGAACAGTTTTTAAATCTTTTTTTATCTCTTGAGCTCTTTTTAAACAATATTTTATCTCTCAATAAATTTCTAATAGTATTTTATCTCTCGAGCAATTTTTAACAACTTTTTTTTCCCTCGTGCAATGTTTGTACAATTTTTAACACTATTTAATCACTTGAACAATTTTTAAAAGCCTTTTTTTACCTTTCAAACCTTTTTTTACCTTTCAAGCCATTTTTGAACAATATTTGATGTCTCGTGCAATTTTTGAGCAACATTTTAAACAATTTCTAACACTATTCTATCTCTCGAACAATTTTTGAAAAAGATTTTAATACATTTTGATATTATTTTATCTCTAGAACAGTTTTTAAATCTTTTTTTATCTCTTGAGCTATTTTTAAACAATATTTTATCTCAATAAATTTCTAACAGTATTCTATCTCTCGAGCAATTTTTACCAACTTTTTTTATCCCTCGAGCAATGTTTGTACAATTTTTAACAGTAATCACTAGAGCAAGCTATTTTTGAACACTATTTTATCTCTCGAGCAATTTTTATTAACATTTTTTATCTTTTTAACAATTTTTAAACAATGCTTTATCTTTCGAGAAATGTTAAACAGTATTTTTTAATTCTCGAGTAATTTTTGAATAAGATTTTAATAACTTATAATACTATTTTATCTCTCGAACTATTTTATCTCTTAAATAGTTTTTAAACCTTTTTTTATCTCTTGAGCTATATTTAAACAATATTTTATCTTTCGATAAATTTTTAACATTTTTGTTTATCTCGAGCAATGTGTACAATATTTTATCTCTTGAGCATGTTCTAATAGTATTTTATCGTTCGAGGAATTTTTAAACAATATTTTATCCCTCATTAAATTTCTAATAGTATTTTTATCCCTAGAGAAATTTTTGAACAATACTTTACCCTTCAAGCAATTTCTAATACTATTTTATACTTCGGCCAATTTTTTACCTCTCAAGCCATTTTTGAACAATATTTGATCTCGTGCAATTTTTAAACAATGTTTTATCTCTCGAGAACTGTCTACTATTTTATCTCTGAAGTAATTTTTAACAACTATTTTGAATTCTCTTGCAATTTTTGACCAATATATTTTACACTTCAAATGGAAACATACCTACGCTGAAAAAGTACTAGATTTTGTTTCGAGTGTACTAGAGTACCAGATTCTCAGAGAATGTACTAGATCTAGTACAATTGTACTAGACTGGCAACACTGATACAAATACACTGTTGGGGATTACATATTATACTAGCTTTCAGAGCAGAGCGCTGTCTGCATCGCAGTACAGATTGTAATGCGGCACGCGGCAAATGATATTACATAGCCTACTACGGTACAGATAAAGGCGTGCTCTACACAATAGTATACTATGGAAATACGCTACCGGGAACGGACTGAACGGAGTACGCCAAATACACGAACATTTTCTCGAACATCGGCGAAAAAGATCTCGATCGAAACCGATCGTTATTTTCTAAAGATATTTTTTATTGGACTTAAAAAGCGAATTGTTATGATGCAAAATATACGTATTAATATTTTGAATTTCTACCACAGAAAATAAATGTTTAGTAATTAAAAACTATTTTTAAGAGCAAAAATTATTTTTGCTGGTTCTATAGACTGAACAAAAATATTTGCAAAGGTAACAATTTTTTTTTGTATGGCAACAAAGCTACTTTAAAAAAGCATTTTATTTAGTTGCATGAATGTATTTTATTTAATTGTAGCTGAAAATTTATTTGTGGTAACAAAAAACTTTTTAAATATAATTCTCTCACTGTGTGAGTATAACACGCAGAATTGTTACTTATGTAATAATCGGAGATAAAACGCGATATTGATCAAGTGAATTTGTGCAATATAAAATGGCACAAACGTCTAATTATTCTCCTGTGAAATTAATGTGCAATTTAACCGTGCATATAAAAACTTTAGTTAAATGTACTTGATGGTCTTATACATGAACATTTCAATAGTACCTACTGTTCGGGGTATAATTTCTAAGTGATCAAATATGACCGAAGTTGGAGAAACAACCATTTATAGTTTTTACAGTAGCACCTAAAACGTCAACTTGGAGAAAACCCATCCAAATAGACGGTACTATGAAACAACTGATCCGAAGAAAAGTGCATTTGTTTTATTTAAAAATAAATATACCTAGTTTGGATAAACTTTTAGTAGACATTAATGGAGGCGAAGCTTTGCCAAACGTTAAAGGAGACAAATTATGGAAAACTATACATAAATTAGACTTCGTTTGGGAGAAGAACGATAGAAAATCTGCTCTCATGAAACAAGAATAAATGAAGGACATTTTGTAAAAAAAGTTTGGCAAAATAAACAGGTTACAAATGCTTGTCAGTCATTTATAGAAGGTTTGTCTACTGGCTTAAAATTTCCGAATGGTTTAATTATCACTCATATTGGAGTAGGTAAAAGATTTGTTGATAGAAGACTACCATGAAGAAATAACTACTGATGTTTTTGAGGAAAATTTCGGTCAAATGATAGATTTATTACCGACCAATTCTGTAATAGTTATGGACAATAAAAGTTACCATTCAAGATTAAAGGAACCGTTACCTAACACTTAATGGAAAAAGCAAAGAAATCTCCGATTGGCTAATAACCAAAGAAATAGTGGCAGAAGAGGGATTACTCAAAAAAGAGCTATTGCAGTTATATAAAAAACATCCACCAAAATGTAAGAAGTAGATGAAATAGCAAATAAAATGGAGTTAAAGTGTTGCAGTTACCACCTTATCACTGTGAACTTAAGCCCATTGAACTAATCTGGGTTCAAATGAAGGAATATGTCGCGAGAAACAATACAACATATAATTAAGATATTCGTCAACTATTATGTGACTGCATATCAAAAATTTCACCGGATAATTGGCAAAACGCTATAAGACATGTCATAGCAGAGGAAGAGAGATTCTGGAAACTATGATGTAATAGAGGAAACAATAGAACCAATTATTATTTCTGTGGGAAGTGAGGAAACTGATGGTAATGACTCCTTATCGGGAGAAAACGACTTATTTATTTGGGTATGTAACTACATTTATATTAATTGTAAGTTTATATGACGCTAGTACCCGAAATACAAACAAAAAAATGAGTGTTTTAAGAGAAGATATTTTTTACAGAGATTTTTTTTAGTATATCATATAAATTAGGTTGTGTGTATGTTTATTATTAAGTTTTAACCTATTATCTAGTATACTATTTTTATAAAAATAAATGTGGGTACTTAATATTGACAGTTTAATATTTTTTATATTAAAGTAATTTCCTGGTCCCGTCACTGAGGTATGGAATTATTGGTTAATCCCTTAGGGTTTGCTCATTTACATTTTATGATGTATTGTATTCGCTGTTTTACGGGGTGGACATACTAAAATCTAGTAAAAATTCAGATAAGATTGTATCAATATTTTTTTTCTGCTTTGAACAATCCTTTGCCATAAAAATTGTGCTATCATGCATTTTCAATTAAACTATAGTTAGTCCCAAAAAATAATGATATATTTGATTTTTAATTATTAATATGTAATTAGAAAAAGAATTTTTAAAGTGATTGAGCTCAATCTGTTAAATTATTGATAAAGACATTTTATTATCAATAGTTTGCTCTATGTAAATTGCTCGAAAATAACCAATTAGAAGCTAAGTTTAGATGCGGAAAATTTAAATGGCTCCTCCTTGTTTAAAAACAATAAATAGTACTAAAGCTCTCACTTTATTGCACCCTTATCAGTATCTTACCCCTTTAGGTTAATACCCTTGATATATTCAAGAATATTGGTTTGTGTTCAAAAATCAACTGCTAAACCTTAGCAGGAAATAACTCCAAATCGTTATAAGACTTTTTGTGGGACAATGTAGCCTTAGAAGACACATTATGTAGAAAATGTAAAGAGAAAGGCCTAACTCATATTCACATACATTATGGTGTTGCCGAAAATTAGGTCTAATATAAAATATTCCAATTTTGAAAGTAATTTATCAAACTATTTAAAAATTATAGAGATAACCTACTACTCATTTATACCCGGTATATTTTTCTTGGAATCTATATAAATCGTTTTAAAATATGTATGACTATTTTGCCACTTTAGGGAAATTCAACACTAGTAATACAAGTAGATTTTTATCTAATGAACAACCAGTTTCTTCATTTCTTAATGTCTCCTTAATTGTTTTGTCGACCTCGTTTCACAGTTCCAACTAAAGAGAAACTTTTCGATCATAGGCGGCGAACGCAAGGAGCAAAGATGGCTTTAAATTCAAACAGTAGTTATTAAATGGGCGATTAAGAAACATTGGGGTCATATAAAAAAGATCTTTTAATGAAAATGAAAATCTCAATAATTGATTTATAAATAACAGTATAGAATGAAATAATATTAACAACTAAGTAGATAATTGTTAGTTAAAAAAAAAAAATTAATAGTATATTACGTAACAAGAGTTGTAAGTAACCCATTACGCACGAAGTCAAAAAGTAAATTTTACGAGTGCGTAATGGGCTTACAACTCGTGTAACATACCATACTTTTTCTACGCCCAATTATTTTCTTCTATTAAATAAAGGACTTATGCTTTTGTCGCCAATCCATAAATTTTCGATAGGTAATTTCGTACCTTTTTTGGATTTTAGCTGTAATAAATTATGTGTGGCGGCTTGAGCTTTTTCTAAAATCTCCGGTGGAATGCTCATAATTTCATCACTTTCACTACTGACACATATATTCGTAGGTAAAGTTGATAAAATGTTCGAATACAATAATATTTGGTTACAAAAATTGACAATATAATTGATAAGACAATTGTTTCCATAAGAAAACGCAACTTATTTTTTTAAAAATTGTATAATTGTTGCCCACATTTAGGGGCATAACTTTTTTAATAAAATGTATCGCGCTAATTCTAAAAGTTTTTATGTTTTTTAATTGACTAAATAGACCAAATAAAGTCGAACGTAGATAAAAATTTGATTCCAATTTGATTAAACTAAGAAATTTAAGTTTTCTTATCAAAACGCACGTGTATGTTATGAGATCTCATTACGTGCATGTTATTGTTAAATGTCATTTAAAAGGAATGTTGACAGTGCGATTTTTAACGTTTACTGACATGGGCATAAAAAAACATAAATACACACAACTATTGGAATCATACATTAGAATAAAGTAGGAAGAAGTTACTCGGAACTAAAATAAATCAAAGCCACAATGAAGTGTTTTGGGACCTGTCTTGTATTTACTATGTACCAACGATATTCCGAAATTAGGCGTGTTTTAGTATACAAAATAAATAATAGTTTAAAAACACTAAAAAACAGGCTTTATTAGAAAAGCAAATTAAAAAGCGTGTTTTTTAGTTTTTTAAACTATTATTTATTTAAACGCGTACTTGGCACAAGGTATCGGATTTGGAAAATCGCTAAATCTGAAGGTCCTGATCAGGATAATGGGACAAACTATTTAAATTATTGCATTGTCATTAGTCCTTGATTATTGTCCAAAGTTTAAAATCAATCCAACGTTTTGAAAGGGATGAAAATCACGTGGTATTGGATTTGAAAAATCGCTAATCCTAAAGCTCCTGATCAGGATAATGGAACGAACCATATAAATTATTCCATTGTCATCGGTCCTTGATAAGTCTGCAAAGTTTCAAATCAATCCAACGTTTTGAAGGGGATGAAAATCACGTGGTATCGGATTTGAAAAATCGCTAATCCTAAAGCTCCTGATCAGGATAATGGCACAAACTATTTAAATTATTGCATTGTCATCGGTCCTTGATAAGTGTGCAAAATTTTAAATAAATCCAACGGTTTGAAGGGGGTGAAAATCACGTGGCATCGGATTTGGAAAATCGCTAATCCTGAAGGTTCTGATCAGGATAACGGGACAAACTATTTAAATTATTGCATTGTTATCGCTCCTTGATAAGTGTGCAAAGTTTCAAATTAATCCAACGTTATGAAAGGGGTGAAAATCACGTGGTATCGGATTTGGAAAATCGCTAATCCTAAAGGTTCTGATCAGGATAATGGGACAAACTATTTAAATTATTGCATTGTCATCGCTCCTTGATAAGTGTGCAAAGTTTCAAATCAATCCAACGTTTTGAAAGGGGTGAAAATCACGTGGTATCTGAATTGGAAAATCGCTAATCCTGAAGGTTCTGATCAGGATAATGGGTCAAACTATATAATTTATTGCATTGTCATCGGTCCTTGATAAGTGTGCAAAGTTTCAAATCAATCCGACGTTTTGAAGGGGGTGCACGGAAAAAAATGTGACTAGAAAATTTTACTACAATGTTGTAGTAGTAGACTTGTAGAAAAATACTTAACAATTTGTAGAAAATTTTACTACAATTTATAGTTAAAAACTATTAATTATTGTAGCAATTGAATTGTCGAATAAAATGCTACAACAATAGGAAAGAAGTCCACAATGTTTAGTATATTTTACTATTGTTTGTAGAAGTAGAAATTTATTACAATTATCGTAATTACTACTACTAACTTCTGTAAAAATTTGTACAAATATTAATAATTATCTCTACAAAAAATAGTAATTTTCTCTACAAAAAATAGTAATACTTTACATCCCTTCTTAGGAAAAAAAATTCGATTTTGTTCAAAAATATTCTATATTATTGTAGAAATTCTAAGTCATGTGAACAAAACAGAATTCTGCTATTGGCCAACGTTTTTTGACGTCGATCAAAAATGGCCAGACAGCAGTAGCCGTTCGCTATGTTCACATAACAAAGCTTGGTACATATACGAGTACCTATAACACATTATTATATTATAAGCACCGATGCGTTTGAGAAAATTCTGTTGGTGGTAAGTACATTTATTATTGTTTCTGAATAATTTACCTTTAGATAACTAATTTAAATAACCTTAGTAGATTATTTTAATAAATAGTTGTGGCCAACGACCGAATCTTGTGCCCAACGATCGAATTTTGTGCCAAGTTCAATGATGTTTTTTTGTCTTAACTGTGACATACCTAATTTCCCATTTTTAATAGTTATCTGACTTAGTCATTTAATATCCAAATCAGTGTAAAGGTGATAAATATCCCCGTTTTAAGGGTATGAATAGTTCAATTGGTATTAATTTTTATTTCATATTTTTCAGGTGCAGAAAAGCCAACTGAGACTGAGGGCGCTATTATTACTGTTATTTATTACATAATGTAATTAAGACTTTGTATCTTTTATATTAAAACAATAAATTGAATATTTTATTAAGGAACATTTTTTTCTAGGTTATAATTATAATAATTATGGAATACTACTACAAATTTTATTAAACATTACTACAATTTGTATGAATTTTTACTATTTATTGTGTAAAATTTTCGTATTTATTTTCATAAAACGCAATACATTTTTAATATAAATTCATACAATGAATAGCAAAAATTATAACAATTTGTAGAACAATTCTTATGATGCATTTGGATATTTTTACTAAATATTGTAGATAATAACTCTACAATACATTCTCCACAAATATTTGGAAATTTTTACTACAAATTGTCCCTATCCCTATATGTACTATTTATTGTAGAGAAAAAATCTATAATTGTAGAAATTTGTTCTACAATTTTTTTCCGTGTGAAAATCACGTGGCATCGGATTTGAAAAATCGTTAATCCTGAAGGTTCTGATCAGGATAATGGGACAAAACTATTTAAATTATGTGCAAAGTTTCAATTTAATCCAACGTTTTGAGGGGGTGAAAATCACGTTGTATGTGATTTGGAAAATCGCTAATCCTGAAGGTTTTGATCGGGATAATGGAACAAACCATATAAATTATTCCATTGTCATCGGTCCTTGATAAGTGTGCAAAGTTTCAAATCAATCCGACGTTTTGAAGGGGATGAAAATCACGTAGTATCTGGTTTGGAGAATCGCTAATCCTGAACAGGATAATGGGACAAACTATTTAAATTATTGCATTGTCATCGGTACTTGATAAGTGTGCAAAGTTTCAAATCAATCCGACGTTCTGAAGGGAGTGAAAATCACTTTTAAAGATTTCGTTGCATTCATACATAATGTAACAACCAACTTGCCTAAAGACCATTTTTAACTACTGATAGGTCTTTAGCTACTGTTGGTAATATACTATTAAGGGATTAGGGCAGCGCCCTCACCAGCCAAAGGGTCCTGGAGTCCTGAAGGAACATCCATTCACCAGTGGCAAATAAAAATAATAAAAAAATCAAATTAAAAGAATAAAAAAATCATCCCTTAATAGCATAGTCGAGCGGTTCTTGGCAACTAGATTTAGAGTCTTTTAGTCCTAATGCCGAGGCTTCTCAAATGCTCGGAGTATTTTGCTGGTTTGGAAAGGGAGGAGAGATTAATAATAAGTATTAAAACATTAACAAATGTATATTAACAATAAATATAAAATTTGACAAATAGTCTTAAAAAAAAATGAATAAAATTATATTTAGGGAATAAAGCACTATAACTACATAGTAATATAAAGATATGCATAAGATAAATATAATTTGGGACGAAAATGTAAAATTGGCATTTATATGTAAATCAATCAATCAATTATTATTAAACAAAACACTTTAAAATAAGTTAAAATATTTACCCATAATTCACATCGTACACAAAACTTTACTCTACAGTCTACACATTACTTTACAATACAAAACGAGTGCTTTCGCCCTTAGGGCGAAAGTTCTGGACCTTAGTCCGAACTCGACTGCGTGTTTACCCAAGTGCCTCTTTCTTTTTGTCTCCTCTCTATATAAACCAAAATTTACTTGATGGTTGGTTGTATTTAAAAATGTCACGTTCAATGTAGATTAATAACCTGAAGGTTTGTTTCATTTTCATACGTGTCTTTTTAATTATTTAATTTAAACATTAAATACTTATTTAGAATTTTTGGTAAATTCTTTAGATTTTTTCAAATAATAATAATGCCAATTATTACAATAACAAGCTAATAAAAGCGTGTTAATAATACCCATATAACTTAAGCTGTTACAAAAACATATTTGGTAACTACGTTGAACACAAGACTGCGCTAGAGAGCCCACGAAAAAAATAAAGAAGAAGAGCTAGGAATAAATTACAAGAAAATATATTGGTTGATCGTCAAATTAATGACTCCTGTATAAACTGTAATGAAGTCATTTGCTAAATATATATTCCAATTTTTTTTTTACTTCAACTTCATGGTTGCACCTTGTTTCTTCGATTGGGAATCAGATTTGCTGGAAAAAATTATTTTCGTCGCGCGGAACGTGTCTCGTGGGCGTTTCCCTACGTCTGGACCTCGAAACGCAAACCTCCATCTCTGTACCCTTGCCTGAAATTTTGTTTTATGACTGAGTTACACTAATTCTCCTTCGTTTGATTTTACACTTTGAATTTTCAAAGAGATATTTTCTTTTATATTAAAGTTTTGCAATTAATTGTCGACTTTAGGAAAAAATACCAAATAGTATTATTACTTCGCATGAGAGGGCCGTGCTGAAGTCCTGATCACTCTTGGTTTAGGTGCTATCCGCGATAATAGTTGTTTTATTAGAAATTTATTTTCCAAATCTCAACTTTGAGTAAATTTTATATCATTTCCTTGAAATAGAGGGCCGTGATGACGACTGGATCATTTTTGATTTAGGTGTTATCCGCGATCTTAGTAGTTTCTTTCATATAAAGCTAATTCCAGAATTTATAAGTACACATACGTTCAGGTTTATTTCCGCTACTGATTCAACTTTAAATAATTATCATATACGATTAGACGAATCTGAAATGAATAAGCTAAAGTGGTAAAACCCTTTGAGTAAGTGAAATAATGTTAGTGTAAAACGGAATAAATTGTGGCAGATACACATGATAATCTTAGTGTAAATAGTTCTTAGAGTCTAAGGATTATTGTTGAGTAAAACCTTAGTTTTCGACTTTTCAGATGAGTTAAAAAAATAAAATTACTTATTGATTAAATGTAATCATATTTGAATTATAGTGAAATGCTTCTAACGGGTAGAAAAAAATAAATTTAAAAAAATCAATATTGTAAACATGCCATTGCTTGCGAAAGTCTTGTCTTTGATAAAATTTTGAATTTTTGCTAGTATTTTAACAACATGACTAAATAACTACGTTAATTCTTATTTCTACTAAATATTCATATGACGGATAATGGTCCATTCTCTTCTATTGCACGTAATAAGGTCATTACATGTGCCATCATTTTTTGGACGATAGCGATCTCGATTTCCCGGATTTTCTGGTATATTTTGCGCCTTAGTTGTTCCTCATTTTGGGCTTCCTATCCACCATCGTACACTCTTCTACTCATTATAGACCAAAGTCTTCAATGGGTCTCGCCTGAGGTACATTTGGAGGGTTGTCGACCTTGGGAACAAAATTAATGCCATTTGCAGCTAACCAGTCTGTCGTTCTTCTGGCGTAATAAGACGATGCTTAATCAGGCCAGAATATTATTTTGTATCAATAAAACTCCGCAGTTTTGTAAGACATCTACCGACATAAATGTCAGCATTGATGACTTCACCTCGAACAAGTCCAACATACGGCTATGAAACACTATTATTCGATATAGCGCACCACACCAAGATTTTGTCCTCAAACTTATGTTTGCCTTTGAATTTAACATTATCTGGGGCATTTTGTACATTATCTGTATAGAACACATAATAACCTTTGATCTTAGAATTAGATAATGTGAAATATTTTTCATCGTCAATAACAATACCTTTACCAGGAAAATGAACACGTCTCAAAGCGCGGCAACACCTCGGAATTCTTTCCAACTGATTGTCGCTATATTTTGGTGCCTTCCTTCGTTTTCGATACTGAACACCATTTCTGGAGAATGTTCTACAAACAGTTGCTTTTGAAACATGAAATCTTCGGCCTAACTTTCGCACTGACATTTCAATCTTGTTCTTTGCTGCTTCAATTAGTCTTCGTTCATTTGCTCGACTCAAAACTTTAGGGCGTCCACTTTTTGCTAAATTTGGCAAGGTATGCCCTCCTTGCATTCTTTTATTGTCTGGTAGATTGTCGAAACAGATATATTTTGGCCCCTATACATTCTGACAATATCACGCTTAGGTACTCGTACAACCAACTGATAAATATCTTTACGAATATCCAGCTTGTACGATATCTCACTTAAATATTTTAACATAAATGACATGTCATATTAAACTTCAAACACTGATGCTATTTGTTTCTAACAGTAACTTGATGAGACGTTACTTACTGTAGGTGCATTTTATTGTAAAATTTTCCGATAACTCTTGAGACACACGTTACATCAAGAAAATTGCTAATTCACTTTTCTTTATTTAATTCATTTAATAAAAAAAAAAAAAAAACAAATTAAAATGTCTTCGTATAATGAAACCTGCGTTTAATTGAGGTCCTTTTTGTCATTCTTTTTTATTTAAATGGTAGCATATTAGTTGGCAGCGCTTACAATTACAAAATACAATCCAATCAGAGTATTATACCTTTTCACATACAATACAAATGGAACTTTCGAAACGTTAAATGACATTTGTTTGGGTTATAGTCCAGTAACTGAAGGGACCAACCTGTCATTAAGTCGGTCCAGATTTCCGTTGTGGCTCAACTCTTAGGTCTCGGCGGTCGCTTCCAAGGTCAAAAACTTTTACCAACTCTGCTGCGTCGGAAAGGACCCAAAATGGACCCTAAAACTGGCTTCCCGCCAATATCTTCCACAATATGCAAATTAGAGAATTTTTGTTTAGATAAAATAGAAAGATCTTATCATTATCTACAAAAATGGCCCCTATCATTTTTGTCGGGAATTCGACAGGTTTGGAGATAATCGCAATCAAAAGTCCCCTGGTTCAGCCCCTGCTTTATCTCTATAGCAATGCTAATTAGCTTGTAAACAGGTGGACAAATTGTTTCAGAACTCGGTCAAAAATTGATATTTTTCGGTAATTCAAAGTTCATTACAATGGGAAAACCCAGAGGTATCGACTCATGTGCCTTGAAGCCCGTTATTTTCTGTAAAGAACATTGAAAAACAGGTCACAGTTGCGTTTTCCCACTATTTTGGACCACTTTATAGTAATTCATTCATATTTTTTTTCTTTTAAAAGTTTTTTTATCCCATTTTTGTTTTAAATGGGATCTTGAGATGTCTTGAATGATCTCAGAAATTTTTTTCCAGTATCTTTCTGGCGTTTTAAAACAAAATTGATTTGTTTATTTGTATTTTTCATACGTTTTCGGAGTTCTAGAAATCTTTGAAACAAGCAGTAATTAAAAACTCATATTTCATTATATTGTCATTCAATGCACACCATTTTAAAGCTTAGAGTGTCTACTTTTCGAATGTATTTTTTTTAATAAAGTTGCTCCATTTTCCAGAAATCGGGAAAATTGATTACACCGGGTAAAACCGGACTTTTTTTTTAAATACTTCTTGTTCCCCGCTGTTCATTTTTTGAACATTAATACCCAGACCGAAGTGAAGCTGATATTCTCACCTTTCTATTTATATCAATTGATTCCGTATGTGAGCGTGATTCTTAACTGTTTGTTAGAATTATCTTCCCCATTTTTATGCTCTCCGCCTGAGATCCACGATATTCCATCATAACTTAACCACGTGTACCCACGCGCCACGCGCTCACCTTAATCGTCTGCTTTTGTTGGTATACAATCTCTGTTATTTTTGGAGTCATTATTGTCGGTTGTTATATATTTCTTTCGTATATTTAAAGAAAATTCACAATTCTGGGTTCGAGTAGTACAATAATAATAAACAATGATTACTTTTCTTTTCTATATTTAACACAAATGAGTTAAAAAAAAAATTTAGGGTTGAGGTAAGTCTTTTGTTGCTATATCTATCATATAATTATTTCGACTAATGTTATACTTTTTTTTTAGGTTAAAACAAACATAAAATAGAAAGCCCTTTAGATACAGAGCTTCTAGCGGCACTTCTAAATAATTTGCTTTACAAAGTGAGTGTAAATTACCAGAAAAATTAATGAAATTAAGTGTAAAAGGGATAGGGCCCCCTCGGAACTCTTGAAGATGATTTTTTGTCAGTGCAAGACAGGCTGCGAGAAGAATTGTTCATGTTTAAAAGCCGGACTGAAATGCTCGCCTGTCTATGGTTCGTGTCAGTCGTCACAGTGTTTTAATTATAACAAAAATGAAGATATTTTCCTGGAAGAATTAGAGATGGATCGAGACCCAGAAGGGGTTGAAGGGGAGGAGGATGAAATAGCTGTCGAGACAGCTACACAGGGGTTGGAAAAACAGGGGGAAGCGACGCGTGGAGGAGGGGAAGGAATAGAGCAAGAGCAAGACGATGAAGAGTATGATTCTGATGACATTGAATGGTTTAACGTATGATAAATTATAAAGCATTGCTATGTATTTCGTATTTTCAACATATTTTTCATAATAAAAGAAATTTTTCAGAAACTTTCTTATTTTTCTGAAACCCTGGACCTATATTGTTCCGATAGAAGTTGGCGAAAATTTTGCAAAAGACGCAGAAAATATAAAGGGTCTTCTCGGGTCAATATTCATCACACTCTAAAACTAGTAACCTTCTATTAGGCAAAGCGCCGGGATTTGAGACTACCACTTGAAAAAAATTTTTTTTTGCACTTTTCTATTAAATTTTGCAACGCAAATTACACAGAACATTCGGCAATATAGATGAGATACCTCAAGCGCTACTTTACAGAAAAAATCCCGTAGAATCCGCCAATAATTGTCGAAAGATCGATTGGTGCCCAGATTTCCATTCATAGGCCCCATAATTTAGTGAGCAGAGGTATGCCGCTGGCGCCATCTACAATTGGTCTCCAAAGTCCAAAACATGAAAATCAATGTATTTTCAACTCCCTCGAGCGGAAATTCAGTGAGAAACTAACATTTCTACTCAGTGCAAAATTTCGGGCATTTTCGAAGGCCGTTTTTGCAAAAATAATCGCCTTGCGAAAAAAATGGTAGGGACAATTTTTGTAGATAATGATACGATCTTCATTTTTTATCTAAACAAAAATTGTCTAATTTGTATATTTTGGCAGATATTAGTGGGAAACCATTTTTTCGGACTTTAGGGGCCATTTTGAGCACTTTCTGACCCAGCAGTGTTGGTAAAAGTTTTCGCCCTTGAAAGAAACCGTCAAGACCTAAGAATTGAGCCACAAAGGAAATCTGGACCGACTTAATGACAGCTTTGCATATTTTCAGGTCTTCAGTTACTAAACTATTAAGGATCACTGGCTTATTAAGTAATGAAAAAGCTGAATAATTGTCTAGAGACGCTGGAAGTGTAATGAGAAACCAGAATGGATGGCATTGTTCAACATAATATAATGCATACAAAATAAACTGACAAACTAAATATTAACAATGACAGTGAATATACAGGGTGGAAATAATTAAATATTAAATTATGTAAACTTTACCAAATACATTAGGTAAATATATTAAACACACATGTGATAATGTAAATTATACATGGTAAACTTATATAATACATTGTGGTAAAATATCAGGAAATAAATATCTCGCATAATATATTCAGTAATGCAAGTAATATTACACAATATATTAAGTTTACTTACGTAATATATTAATTAAAACTACCTAATGTTGCATATTAAATATTATAATTGAAGATTACATAATTTAATGTTGGTTACAAAATTGCCAATGTTATTTTCTGTAAATTTACAGAACTGTTTTTGCAGTGTACATTCTGGTAAATTGGGTAATCTAGATGTTTTGAGTTTTCTAGTTTCATTGGAAAATGTTCCATCTCCATATTCAAAATGTCCATCATCTTCTTCTGGTGCTGAATAACGATTTGAAACTGTACTTTTGTGTCCTTCTGGAAAACATACCTACATAAGAAAATGAGGTTTTGCTTTTAGAAGTTCTACTTCCTCCCCAACCGGTTCATATTTGTTTTTACTTTGGCACACTTTAGAAAAATGTAGTTTCTACAAATCATATTAAATGCCTGGGCACTGTTGGCTCAGGTGTTTGCAACCTCCACAAAATAAACATTTATAAATATCTACTTTAGAAGCAGCAATAAATAATATTTGATTCTTCTGGACGAGAGTAGTTGGAAGAAATAAGGTAATTTACAGAAGATGCGCAGGATGAAAGACTAGCTGATTGAAATTGAACACTTTCAAGAGAGCTTAATTTTAAACCTTTTCTAAATCGACAGTAGATTCTTCCAGTTGTTTTTGACGTATAAAATAAGAAGATAGTGCTATAAAATCACCACGGATGTAATCTTTCTTATTCTCTTCTGCTGGTATAGCCTAAAAATTGCAGTCTCTACGAGGAGCATAATGATTTACAAATACTTAATTTTATTATCTTCTGTTAATCCAGATTTCTCTTTTTAGATATTAATCATCTTATGCCTAATTAGAAGTTGAACCTGTTTTTAAATTGCTTAGGTCGCAAGTTTATTCTCTAAGTTTTCCTTAGAGGAATTTTATGTTGAATAAATTGCAATGAGAAATCAAAATGGATGTCTTTATTTAACAAAAAATAATGCATTAAAAATAAACTGACAAACTAATTAATAATACTGACAATGAATATACATGGCGGAACTAATTAACCATTTAATCACAGTAATTAAAGGAAAAGGTAATAATATTTAGAATGCAGAGGATATCTATAAGCTTCGCCAATTTTAATTTCCGGTAAGAATACCTACCTTTTCATGGCTTAGTAGAGTGAGAAGATTGTCTTCTGAAGAGCATTAACAAGAAGGATTAGTGGAACATCATGCTGTTCACTCACTAATCCAATTTTTTACCTTAATCACATTGCTGGACGAATTATATGAAATCAGAAGACGCCCAGATGAGCTTTGTTTGCAGTTTGTAAAGAAAGTGTTTGCCTTGGAAAATAGTTATGGTTTAGAGTGGCACAGCTTTAAATGACTGCACTGAGCTGGTTAGAACCATATATTGTTCCATATTTGCCGATATTTCCTCATTAACCACAATTTTGGGGTTATGGTTTGACCAGTCCGGAACCTTCAAGACGTCGAATAGCTACTGCTGGAAAAAGGTAGAACAAGTTTTTCGAAATTTAATTGGAAATATTAGCGTAATTAAGCAGAAGTTTTACAAGTTAAAGGAGGCTGTACATGTTACTAATTTTAAAATTTGCTTTTTTGAGAACATATCTGCAATATAACAAATTATTCCATATTCCAGTTAAGAAATCCATACTTAAAAGTGATTCTTTTTCGTTTTGAATAATGTACCTTATTCTTTTATTATTTTTTTTATTCTTATAAAACAACATACCTATAGTTTGTGCAAAACAAAGTTTGATCGTTAGTAATGTCGTCATATTTGCCAAGCATTGTGCCCGACTTTTAAAAATAAAAACATAAAATAGATTAAGTTTAATACCTACAGATTTCAATTTAATATTAACAAGTGATGATAGAAAATGTTAGAAAGCAGAATTAAATCATACAAGAAAAATATACATCTAACTTTGTTTTGCACAACCTATATACGTACATACCTATATTTTTTGTCATTTTGTAAAGAAAGAAATGAATAAAATAAATCTTGATTTCAAAATTAACCAAAAAAGTAACCGATATTCCCATAGCGTCTATTATTATTATTATTATTCAAACTCGTAAAATGCACTTCTGTGTGTGTCGCCCATGATTCCGTTTTACAGCAGCAAGCAAATCGTGAGGCAAAAATCAAAGAGAGAGTGGACGTGTGTATAAACTGTATCAATTCTTGAGTTATTAACATTCTCCGTAGAACCACACCCAAGAAACCGGTACCGAAGATAGAAGTAAGTTTTGTACCACTGAGGTAACCGCTCGCTCTATCAAGGTTAGCACACGATATTGCTTTCTGCCCTAGCTATGTAATTTAACTAATAACTCTGGGGCTGGGTTTTAAGAAGTGATCAGGAGTGGAACGAGCTGAAAATAAGTATTGTTATTTTTAATAAAGGAGGCTTTTACTTTGGTTTTTAGTTCTGTTTCCGACCTAGCTATTTACGACGCATCTACAATGCATATTTACCAAAACCTGTCTTATTTCACTGATACAAAAATTATGTTTAGCAATATTATATTAACTACAATAATTGGATTTATACATCAAACTTGGGGCTGATAGTTATTGATTCTATAACCAAATATATGGTAGTAACCAGAATAAAGACACAAGATAGTTTTATGTAAAATCCTATGGAATTACTTAACTTCATTAGCAAAGACTAAAAAATAAATCAACATCGTGCGCCTCAAATCTCCAAATTCTCCAAAAAATAGCTACTATCCAGCTTCTTAATTTACACATAAATTATTTTAAATTCTTAGCAGTTTATTTGATCTTAAATCTTTCGCAAAAGATCTAAAAGTGGCAATTATCTACAGAATTGACAATACTACCAGTATATCTTACACCAACAGAATAGTAACCGTTAAGTTTTATCGCTTAAACAAACTAAATCGCATTAGCTCAAATAACAAAATTGAAGATCTAGAATCAAGTACGATAGATACAGAATCAAAGTCGCAATCATCAAATGGAGCATATCAAAAAATTGTCAACAACAATATACTTATTCATATCATTAATGAGAGACCCAGAAATTTTCACAACATGATTTATAATAATTATTCCGAAAGTTTTTTTTCTACGCTCTTTTTGCCTATCTCATTAATATAAAGAGTTCTACAATAAAAATATAATTAACAAAACACGGGGAATTGTAGCAGAGCCCTTCTGAACTTCATATCAATATTATCCTGTATTTAAATCAGTGGCGGCTTGTTGTAATTTAAAATGGGTGTTTTTCCAATAATTTTATCATTTGTAAGTTCAAATCAAAACTTTGTACAAGAGTCAATATGTTTTTTTTTTATTATTTGAGTTTGTATTAAGTGTAGTTATTATTATCAACATTATACTGTTTTCAAGCACTACAACTATTAATAAATGAATATTTTAGTTAGTGTAATATTTGTTTTGTTTTTAATACGTTGAAACCCACCTATAAACATTATTAGTTAGTAAACTGACTTTTCTTCATAATTTGAGATTATTTTTAAATATATACTAGGTTATTTAAAAAGCTTGACATTGTTTTTTTTTTTGTAAACATTTTTATATGAAACTTTACCTACCATTTTTTAGTTTTTATTGTAAGTTTATTCATTTGTACTATTTTTCAAAGATGCCAAATAAAAAATATATTTTTTAAATACCTTTTATTGGCAAATAAAATAAGAACTAAAATGTTTTAAATCTTTATTTTATAAGAACAGTCCCATCATAATACATAATATTACACAGACACAAACTAGAATACAGATATATAATGCCTGGCATTCTAAATGATACTCTTCGCAGTTTAACAGAACCCCTTAACCCCATTTTCAACCAGATTGTTTTAACAATCAAAAGGCCTCAACTCCTTATAGAGCTTGATGTTTACTAAAAATTTCATGTTGATAAGTATCGCTTTTCATTTTGGATTTTTTTTTAATTTCAACCCCTTTTAAATCCCCAACATTTCATCAGATTTTTTTTATAATTTAAGGGCTTCTTCTCCTTTTAGAGATTGATGTTTGCTAAAAATTTCAAGTTTATATCATTTTTCGTTTTTCAGTCAGGATTTTTTTTATATTTTAACCCCCATAACTCCCCAATATATTCATATTTTTTTCAGTATCAATAGGCTTTATCTTCTTATAAAGCTTCATTTTTACTAAAAATTTCATGTTGACATCACTTTTCGTTTTTAATTTAAGATTTTTTTTAATTTCAACCCATCTTAACCCCCTATTTTTAATGAGATTTGTTAAAAATCAATAGGTTTTGTCCCCTTACAGAGCTTGATTTTTGCTTAAAATTTTCTCGTTTTTGACTTATCGTGCAGACAAAAAACGTGACATCGGACAGACAGACAAAGTAAACCTATAATACTCTTCACAGAATACTGTATGAAGAGTAGAAAAAAAATGTATGAGGTAAAATAAACAATAATATTCAACTTCTTTTATCAAAGGATACTAAAAGTTTGAAATAGCAGCACATAATTGAATACAGAACACAGAAATCTGTGAACTAAACTAGTGAGATACACATCGTAAAATGTTATCACACTTAATTCTCCATATGACCCTTTCTAAGTATATTTCACAGCTCATTCTTGCTCTCGCTCCGTCCTACCTTTATGCTACACTTTTGCATATCCATGTTCACTAAAAAATAATGTGTTTTAATAAATAACAGAATAATAGTATTTTGTCTAAATAGGTAAATCGGCTTTATCTGTATTTTCAAATTATTGTTTAATTGTAGATAGTATATTAATGTTTTGATATGTACTTATAGGATTGATTAGCCAGAAAATGTAGATATGTGGAATGTGACTTGTTAAGTGCCTAATCAAAATCACAATTTATGTTTGATACTTATTTCGAGACTTTTTTCGAAACATTCTTTATTACCAACTGTAAACTAATTTACCAATAGCCTTATTTTTATTTTCAAATTACCATAACATCTAATATTTTTGAAAATACTAAATTATACAAACAAGGCAATAAAAAAATGTCATTAAAATAAAATATTTCTGGTTTGTATGCAACAGACGATCTTGGTTAGAGGATAACACGATTGATAATTCCAGGCAAACATAACTTTATATAGGTAAACTATTTAAATGTACATACCATTTCTTAGGTAAAATTTCTCATCGAGTATATTAAATTAACTGGTTGATCCATTTTTTCCGATTCAGACTTTTAAAGTGAAAAACCATTTGTCTCTTTATCTTTATCAAATTTTTATTGTAAATTTCCATTTCCATAATGATGTCAAGTAGTTACCTCATCAGAATAATAAAATTTTTCCTTTTAGCGAATTTTTTGGGAAAAAAAATTTACAAATTTTTTGCTTACTTCTTACTTCATAGTATTTACAATTGGGTACAAAATAGATTATTTTGAATTAGACGTTGGATGTTTTTATACACTGAAACAAAATATAAATAATAAATAAATAAATAAATAAATATGGTTTTATTGGCATGTGAAAATTACAAAATTAAAATAGTATAATTTATTAAAAATAATTAGCCAAAAGGCAAAGTTCAGCTTTCAGATTTGCATAAGCAAATATAGAAGCTGCTCTTCCACTCAACCTCAATAAAAAAAAAAAATGGAAAAAGAAAAACTAATACTAAAATTATATCTAAAATAATAGGTATTAACTTAAAATACATATAATCTTAACTAGGGTGTTACAAAACTTGGCATAGTATAACAAACAAAAATAATGAAAAACAATTTATATTAGGTGAGAAATTGCTAATAGAAGAACGGAAAAACGTGTATAATGAAATTATGCTATATAATAAAATTATCCTGTCGTATTACTTAATGATATTGCGCAGTTTGCCATTTAAAAAGTCTTCTTTTAATGTATGTTTCAATTTACCAAGAGAAAATTTAGAGTAGCTAAGCGGTAATCCATTTAGAAGCCAGGAAATATAAAATAAATTACAGTCGCAAAACTTTATTACAGACAGAGCTGGGTAATTCCTAGTTAAAAAGTAATAAATAATTACAATTACTTTTTGTAATGTAATTTGTAATTGTATTTAAGTACTTTTCTCTCTCAAAGTAATTTGGAATTGTAATTGCAGCAAACGCTGTGAAGGAATTGTACTTTGTAATTATATTAATTTATATTTTTTTAAATTGTCTAAATATAATTACTTGTCATAAGTACAATTACTTTTCCAATTATAATTACTTTTCCAATTACAATTACTTTTTTCAATTACAATTACATTTATAAGTACAATTACATTTTTTTAACTACAATTACTTTTAAATGCGTGTTTGTGAGATGCATGTGATACAAAAACAAACAATTTCCTGTTCGAACCGGTCAATAGAGCTCGGACTCGCATCCATATCATTTGTTTGAATGCATTTGAGGAAAGCGTTGTGCCTTGAAGCAGTGAAATTGTTAAATCCAAAATAATAACAGTAAGGAGGTAAGCAGATGCAGATATCCTTATTTCTAAGACGTATTTTGTATTTATATTATTATAAACATAATTTATGTTGCATAAACATTATAAACTAGGGAAATATAGTATGAAGTGGTGCAAATAGCAGTTTTTATTGGGTAAATACTAAAAACTACTTATTTACGTTGCTTAGGTATTTCTAGTTATTATTCTAGTTTTCTAAATTGAAATGTGGGCGTAGAAAAAACATATTTTTCTATACCTACAGGTATATTAGCATATCTACGCACAGATTAAAAAAGAAAAAGTAAGCTATTGCACAAATATATTTCATATATATTCTAAAGAGTGAGAACACTGCAAAAAAAATAAAATCCAACAATTACAGTTCATATTTTGGATACCAAACTACTATTATTTTTAAAATTTTAAATAAGTAACAATAATTCTGTCAAACTAATTGTCAGTATATTTTTTTAGTTATTGAGATTAAATATGCACCAAATAAGGTATTTTTGTTTAGAATCGATAAATAATAACATTTTTATTTTTATTTGGGCCACAATTTGAAAAAAAATTAAATTTTAATCAAACTATATGAAACTAGTTTAATTACGAGTATTAAAACCAAAATCATAAGGTGGAGGTGGAGCTGAGGATAGAGCATCTGCCTTCCATGCGAATAGCCTGGGTTCAAATCTGGACAAGGGACTAATTTTCTTTTGTTTATTTTATTTTATGAATTAGTAAAAAACATAAATTATTTTAAAATTAGTTATTTTGTCTTAATAACCTAAAATTTTATAGATTTTCGTTAGTGGGTCGTACAAAAAATATACTGTACAACTTCATATACACTCTTGTTGCACAAACTACTATTTCAGTTTCACTATAATTTGTCAATAACAATAACACATTATACAGGATAATTTACCACGCCTCTGACGTTTATAGCGAATCGATAAAGTTTTAAAATTGCTCCTATTTTTTAAGTATATATGATGAGGAAAGCCACCTTTTTAAAATTATTTTAAAAATGTGGCGTATCAAAGTTTTGTGGCACACCCTGTATTTTATTACATTTTTAGATTCTCCCTGAATAACTAATTTCATTGATCTATCAGACTTGATTTGTTAAAAAATGAAATTTTTGAAATTTTTTCTGTCAAAACTATCCATAATTGATCAAAATAGTAAACTTATTCCTTCCTATCTTATTTCTTTTATTTACTACCTCATAATATTTAATTAAAACAAATACGAGGTGGTCAAAAATTCAGACTAGGTAAAATATAAAAGTACCTAGGCGTAGGTACATGGACTTCTGTATTTTTGTTGAAAATCAATAAACTTTTAAAAGTTTACATTTTATAATTAACTTACCTGTTCCATTTTTATACTACTTATCGATTTTGTCTTTTCCCTTAAGTTAAGAAGACCTTAAATGGTACAGAAAACAGTAAACTTAGGGCTGGTTGTATAAAGATTACTTAAAATTAAGCTCAGTTTTAGGTGATATATGTCAATTTCCGGTGCTATATGTGCAGTCTAATGTTTTGGGAAACAAGCCCTAAGTGCTATATGGTATTTAGACTGTACCTAAACCATACAAAATTTGTCATGTGTCACCTCAAACCGAGTTTAACTGTAAGTAAGATTTATACAACTCGCCCCTAAAATATCTTTAACTTTAAGGAATCCTTAAGGAAATCGTTGCAAACGGCTGTTAGTTTGACACTTTGAATTAGTTATTTAAAATTTTTATTTGTACCGGTCCGGTTGATTCATGGTTCCTCGATTCTATCATAATTTGTCGGCAAAGTAATTATAAAAGTAATTGCTAATTCCTTTTTTCATGTAATTGTAATTAAATCAATATAATTTCTATTTTTACATGTACTTTGTACTTGTAATTAATTTCTTTTTTGAAAAAATACTTTGTAATTGTAATTATTTTTAAAGTATATGTAATTACCCAGCTCTGATTACAGATTAACAACATAACCTTAAAAAGTTTTTATTTACCTTGCCTTAAATAAGTTTTTTGGGAACAATCGTTAAATTGACATATTCTTCCAATTTCTTAAAGTTGCAGTTCTCAATTAAACACATTTTTTTAAATGATCACAAGTAATAAAATAATCTTAATTTTATTAAAACCGTTTCATAATGACGGAAAATGAAATGACAGTTTGTTTTATTTGGCGCAGTGTTCCCAGAATATGTTTTTGTTATGTACCAGATTTGTCTAAAAAATGTATTAGATTCCTTAAATGTATCAGATTTTTCGAATTCTATTTGCAGTGACATCTAATTCATTGATAATGAACCCAAACAAGGAACACAATATATATGTTTTACACGTGAACACTGATGCACGCAGAATGTACTACATCTAGTACAATTGTAAATTGTACTAGACTGGCAACACTGGTTTGGCAACCTTGTTTGTGAGCGGCGCGCCAATTAATGTGTTCTTTGACAGTTTGAAGAATCTGTTAGCATGTTTTCTTCTCTTTTTAACTATATGCATTCACCATATCGTCTCACTCGTGTTAGGCTCACTCATCATAATGCGCCACAGACACAGTATACTTAGGTATACTGTGCCACAGAGATACGATTAGCCAGAGTACAATGATGTGCCAAAAAATATAGATTAACACGTATTAAATAAAAATATTAAAATTAAATTTATATTTTATATATATATATTTTAAAATAATGTGTTTTTATGAAATTAAACTGGATGTTCACTGCACAAATGAACCAATGGAGAAACCGCCCCTGATTACAATGTCATTCTCTATAATAATAATAATAAAACGTCTTTATTAAAATTTTTGAAAATTACAAAAATGCAAATGTAAGGGCGAGATTTAGCCTACAGCTATTCTTCTATCTAACCCTTTTAGTAACAGGATCGATAAATAATATTATAAAAACAAAAACTATAATAAACCTATAATAAAAATTAAAAAAAAAACAAACATTTAACTAAACTGTTAATGCAAATAAATAATAATTGAATTACATATTAATAAATTAAACTAAAAATAACACAATTTGCATACACAATTTAATTTGATCATCGTTGTTGATGAAGCAGGATATTTTTGAGCTTACGCTTGAAACCAGTATATGAATGGGTATTCTTTAAATCATTGTCAAGTTCATTGTAATATTTAATAGCACAGTAAGAGAAACTGCGTTCAAAAATAGCATGTGTGTGGCGGGGCATTGTTAACGTGGATTGCTTACGTACATTAATATTATGCATTTGATTTCTGTAAATTAACCTACGAGAGAGATATATTGGACTTTGAGTGTGTATTATTTTGTGCACCAATGATAGCAAATGATACTTATACAGATTACTAATATTTAGCCACCGAAGTTCTTTAAGCTTTGGGAAATATGATCATATTTGCGTAAACCAAATATGTATCGACAACATGTATTCTGAATTTTTTGAAGCCTTATAGATGTTATTGAATCTAGACAAGGATAAAAAATTATATGACAATAAGAAATTTTGCTAAGGATTAGAGTTTCACATAAGTATTTTTTCATATTCATTGAGAGCAAATCTTTATTAGCGTATAGAAGTTTGAGAATTAGATAACATTGAGTGGACAAACTGTTGATATGTTCAATAAATCGAAGATTCTCATCCAGTAGTAAGCCCAGACTTCTGGCTACATGTACCATAGGAATTGTCTCATCATCAAGTTTTATGGAAAAATTATTTTTTTTTTTTTTAAGAATTTAAAAAAGAATTTAAAAATAATAGAATAGTCATACCATATTATTATAGCTTAAATCGTAAAATTAATGTATTAAAAATATTAAATGTAACAATTTTAGTAATTTTCTTTCTATAATATCCTTGTTGCATTTTATTTTAAACAACTGCACAAAGATTATTTATATGACGAGGACGAAATATAATTAAACGTTCTTACCCTATATGAAATTCATTCTTAATTAATTATGTAGGTCTCACCAAAATAGATGAGCTCTCTTCCAATAACAAACACTAATATTTTTATTTCAACAATAAACCCAGGAAAATCTATCGATTCTTTAAAGATCTTCAAGTTACAAACTGCAGATTCAAACGCATCCAAATTAAGTAATTTTCATTCAAAATCTTAATTCATATTGCTTGGATTCTATCTTTCTGAATGTTAATGCATAGAAAATGGCCTTAGTGAATTTAATGCAACCAACATATAAATTTAGAATACAAAGATACTTTACATTTAAAGAATTGTCATCCGTAATATATATTTCCTAATTTATTGAATTTCCAAAACTGGAAACTTCCTGCGCTTAAGCCATTAACATTGGTTTTGCTTTGAGCAAGTAAATTAGAGTTGAGTTTCAGTTTAGCCAGCGGTTAATGCATTTTCTTAAAATGTTTATTGTTCTTTGCGGTATTAATAAAGCATTCCTGAGTTTCCTCATATTTCGTCTTAGAGTTTTCCTTTAGTAAATTTTATGACTGTTCTTGGCTAATTTTTCAGAGTACATACTTCCCAAACCATTTGTCGAAATTGACGACCACTTTCAAACTTTGGCTGCTTTCCTGGTTTCGATTGAATGTCTGCGAAAACAAATATTTCTTAAAGTCTAGCAAACAATAAATTAAATTTCTCATCGCAAATTACGCACTACGAAACAGTGAAACTATCGGAAATCGCATGCAAGGCACAAGATGTTTGTGTTCCTTTCGACAATAGAAAAATTAACATTTGCGGTGCATACTAAATAAATATAGGGTGTTCCATCTCAGACGAGCCACCCCGTATATTTCTTATCCCGTAGTAATTACTGTATTACCAAAATCAAAATGGTGCCCTGGCGGCTGCATCCTGAACGTAGCGTTCGCCATAAGTACGTAATGAAATTGATTTAAAAATTTGTTTAGACGGGTTCAGTAATGGAAGGGCACCCATTCGAATTGTGAATGATGAAGGAGCAACTGTGGCGGTATTGGGCCATGTCCAACTTATGCCAAACACGCAATCTGTCCGACAACTTTCTGCAGTTTCCGTTATTGGCCAATCTAACGTTTTCAGAATTTTACATGAACACAAGTTCCATCCGTACAAAATTAAATTAATTCATGAATTAAATGATGATGATTTGGATCGAAGGCAAGAGTTTTGTGAAATTAAGGCCGAGCGTATCAGCAATAACCCAAATTTCTTGTACAACGTTTGCTTTTCTGACGAATGCACTTTTTCACTTAATGGAGAGGTTAACCGGCATAACTGTAGAATTTCGAGCAATACAAATCCTCATGTATTTCGAGAAGCTCACACTCAATATCCGGAAAAGCTAAACGTTTGGGTAGGAATTTTGGGAGACTAACTAATTGGACCTCTGTTTATTCCTGGTAATTTAAATGGCGAAATTTATCTTGAAATGCTGGAAAATGCGATTGATCCGTTAATAACAGAAAAATTAGAAAACGATCCTTTACTAATTGAACAACAATTGCATTTCCAACAAGACGGAGCTCCTCCTCACTACGCCGCACCATTTCGCCAATTACCTCAATTTACAATACCCTGGTCGTTGGATTGGAAGAAGAGGTCCTATGGAGTGGCCTGCTCGCTCTCATGACCTGAACCCTCTGGACTTCTTCTTGTGGGGACATCTTAAGTCCAAGATTTTTGTGACTCAGCCTGAAAATTTGGACGAACTACGCTAACGAATTGTAAATGAGTGTCGTCAAATAACTCCAATTATGCTGGACCATGTTAGAGACGGTTTTCAGTCAAGATTGTATTATTGTATGGAAGTCAATGGAGGACAATTTGAACATTTGATTTAAAAACGCAGTTTTAATTTTTTTGATTGTAAGCATGATAAAAAAATTAATTTTTTTAAGCATGTGCTTTTTTTATACACCGTTTTAAAGAGTCTTCCAAGACCTTACAAATGAAGTATCACTCAATCCCTCTTCCCTATTCAATTTTGAGGGGTTGAAGCTTCCCCTCATAGGGGGTTGCTCGTTCAAGACTCCAATATACGTCAAAAAAATAAGAAACTTTAAAGGGAAATATTTTTTTATTGAACTTTTACTTATTTGAAAATTTTGCTGCGCGATAAAAAAGTTGGCCATATTATGGTTAGCTATAAAAAACGATTTTAGCCAAAATATTTTCTTCAAAAAACTATAAAACTTTCGTCTGAAACGTTTTTTTTTTATAAAAGGCGGTATTTAACTGTAACACTTTAATTTGAACACCCGGTAGATTTTCGTTAGTGGGTCGTAGAAAAAGTTATACAACTACAGTGGATTGTCGATATGGCCATGTTGCACAAACTACTAATATATTCCCATATCATAGCAATTTCGCATTTATATCATTTGGCAGTTTCCTTATTATAGCATATGTAATAATCAATAATCAATGTTATACTGTGCAGCTAATGCTTCAAAAGTCTGATCAAGCAAATAATTAAGCTAGAGTTAAGAATGAAAGATTAGCTACAAGGAGAGGAAGATAAACTTACTAGACCAACATGTTCATCTATTTCCACGTCTGAATTTGGTTTTCCTACAGGAGTATAGTTTCTATATGAGATCTATTTGTCACCTTCTTGTATACAAGATACATTTTTAAGAGCTAATAATAATACAGAGGACGAAAAATGGTTATGCCCTTTAAAGATCCGGAAATTCCTATAAACAATTTCAAGCTCGTCCAAGGGTTCGTGTAATTGTTAAGATTTTCTGAAAATAATTATCATTGATTTTACACTGTCCTTTTAATAATACATTTAAAATTGAATTGTACCTACTTACCGATCCAAGGGCGTAGATAAGGGGGGAGTAAAATAAAACAAAGAGTTTCTCAAACATTGTCATCTAAAATAATAATATTCCTGCAAATTGAAAAATAAAATTTATATACAGGGTCTCATTAGTGTTCAATATTTAAATTTGTGTTATCGACAAGCAAAAAAGTTTTAATAAAAGTTATATGGATTTGAAAAATACATATTTTAAAAATATTTTTGGATATATTGGATGTTTCGTTTTTGCCTTACAAATAACAATGTACGTTTTTTAAATAGAACACCCTAAATTTTATTTTATTTTTAGAATGGCTTGGGAATACTGTATTTAATCCTAAAATGTTTTTAAAAAATATTACAGTGTTGCCAAACAATTTTTTTTTTTTAAATTAGAGAATGATGCAGACCCCAAATTAAATTATCATAATTTAGGTAGGTTTATATTAATTTCAAAATTGTTTAATACACAGACTTATAAAATACTAAGCTAACGAATAGAGGTGATACAACTGATTTATTGCAGAGTGATTTGAAACATGTCTTAAATATGGCTAATTTTAAGTTTAATTTTTTCAAACACACTGTATCTTATCTTGGCATAAAATTCCCTATACATTTGCCTATGTAACAATGACAATGTGTTAGTCAATAACACATATACAAGGTGTCCCATCAGTGCATAATTGATCGATAGCTGTTTTATTATTAGAAATACGAATAAATGTTTATTATAAAAGTTGTATCACCATATTTAACAATTACTCTTAAATATACAGGGTGATCCATAAACGAGGTGCTGACCAAATCTATATTTTTTCAAAGCATAACACCTTGCAGGTAGTAATACATATTTGATTGTTTTTACAACGTCAAACAATTTTAATTGACGTCATTCATTTGCTATGTTGTATATAGGGTGTGACAAAACGTGAGTTTACGATTTTCTCAATTTTTTAAATGGAATACTCTGTATTAATTATTGATGGTATGACATATAGGGTATTTCATTTAAAAAATGAAAAAATCGTTACCCTTCATTTTGAAACACCCTATATACAACATAGCAAATAAATTAAGTCTATTAAAGTTGTTTGACGATGTGGAAACCATTAAATATAAAAATGTATAAGTTTGGTCAGCCCTTTGTTAATGGACCACCCTGTATATTTAAGAACATTTATTAAACATGGTCTTACAACTTTTATATTAATTTGTTTTTTCTATTTCCAATAAAGAACAGCTATCGATCAATTTGCGCACTATTCGGACATGTTGGTATCGTTGGATAGGTAAATTTATAAAGAATTTTATGCGAAAATAATATACAGTGTGTTGCATTTGACAGATTTAAGTAAATTGAACTTAAAATTAGCCATATTTAAGACATATTTCAGAACAATTTGTATAAAATAAATCAGTTCTATCACCTCGGATTGGAAAGGTCTACAATAATCAACTAGAAGTACATTTTTTGTGACAAATGGCGTGAGAAATATTTATTAATCTTAAATTTTATAAAATATAGGGTGTTCAAAAAGTTTTGAATAAAATTGTTTCTTTAGCCCTTCATTCTTCACCAATGTGTTATGGTAATTTATCGAAATAGTGTGTTAACTAATAATAACGATTACCTATCATATACATATTTTTAAGTTAAAGTCTTTTCTGTAAGGGAAGATATTTAGAAAATATGTATTTATGAAATTCACTTTATCACCCTGTAGAATGAAAACTGGGATGTTTATAGGAAAATTATATTTAGCTTCTCTTTATAATTGATTAAGATCTACAAATCCCTAAAATTACGGTATTTTATTCTGAAACACCCTGTATAAATATATAAAAAATTAAAACTTCATTATAAAACTCTTTTTTTTTTGTTTTCTGGAAATACACATATGAACTCTAGACGTTGCATTGGTACCATATTCTAAGATAATACGCTGCGCATTCACCAATAATGTGGAAAGTGTTGCCCCCCTCCAAGAAAACAACCTAGCTACGCGCTTGTACCGATCAAATTTGTTTATAAACAAAGTGGTAAATAGAGATCAAATTACAGTTACCAATAAATATAAAAATATACCTTTAAAAAGAACTAGTGGCGTCACCTGTTATCGATTGACGGATACTCCGAAAAAAAAACGCAAACTAATTTATTGCCTTTTAAAGGAACGGTAGTTATAAGTGGGTTAAATTATTAATGTCAAATAAAAGCTAAAAGCTTTCAATTTAATAATAACTATGTAGAGTTGCCTTTGTTTGCACAAGCACAAATAATGGGTAAAATTGTTTTTTTTTCGATCCAGATTAGATAAAATAACTTCAAAGTGGATTTTTTTATTTAAAAAACATATGATTTTTTCTACACCCATACGGATATTAACTATTTACGATTTTCCAATTTAATGAAACTGTAACGGCTGCCTATATTAAAATAAATAATGGTAAGATCCGAAAACTATGAAATAAATTTTTGGAAATTCACAAATACATTCCCAAATTCCCTCTAAGAAATTATGAAATGGATCCTCAACCCCCAGAGTTACAAAAAAATTATTGAAAACGTTACAAATGGATTGATTTTATTATTTGGGAATTTATTTCTGAATTTCAAATATTCAGGCAATTTCATTGTATTAGAAAAAATCTGCTGTCACTATAAAACTACTATAAATCAATATTCAACAGTGTTCTGTATTAGACTGTCTATTTCGGACAGCCATTGTACAAATATAATAAGCACACAGAAAAGTAAGCCACATATATTGGTCGAAATAGTAGAACGACTAACAAAAGAAAAACTTTTTAAAGGACTCGAAAAATTATGCGTCATAACTTTTTCAAATAATATAATATTTTATACTGGTTTAAATCAATGTGACAACAACGTCTTATTCCACAGCGACCCTTCATTTTGGCTTTTTAATAAAAAAAAGTAGATGTAAAGTATGTTGACTTATTTTTACTACCGTTTTTTTTTTAGTCATTTCTTTTTATGATTTTGTAATTATACTATGGTCTCATGATGTTGCATTTCGCTTGACCATGACCACTCTCTAGCCCAGCATTTCTTATTCTTTTTGATAACTGAAACCCTTTTTATTGTCCACTTTTATCGTGGATCTACTGGTCTGTTTCAGTTGTATGGTTTACTGCAACATTCTGTAAATGGATTATTTGCAAAGTTTCGTACATTCATTAATTTTTATTGTTTTTTTTTTGGATGTGGCTTTCTCGAATGTTTTGAAGAAAAAACAAGTAAGTTTCGCGGAACGCAGATTAAAAACACTGCTCTAGTAGGATGTTGTTACATTTTGTTACATTTTCTCGCTACAAAAATGTAGCATATAATTTAGAATAGTAGCACTCTACGGCATATTTTTGTTACGTTATCCACTGCGTTTACCATTAAAAAATTGATCAGAATGTTCGAATCTACTAGATCTACACACGGAAAAAAAATTGTAAAACAAATTTCTACAATTATACAATTTTTCTCTACAATAAAATAGTACATATAGGGACAATTTGTAGTAAAAATTTCCAAATATTTGTAGAGAATATATTGTAGAGTTATTATCTACAATATGTAGTAAAAATATCCATATGCATCATAAGAATTGTTCTACAAATTGTTATAATTTTTGCTATTCATTTTATGAATTTATATTAAAGATGTATTGCATTTCATGAAAATTTTACACAATAAATACTAAAAATTCAAACAAATTGTAGTAATATTTAATAAAATTTGTAGTAGTATTCCACAATTATTATAATTATAACCTAGAAAAAATGTTTCTTAATAAAATATTCAAAATTTATTGTTTTAATAAAAAAGATACAAAGTCTTAGTTACATTATGTAATAAATAACAGTAATAACAGCTCCTTCAGTCTCAGTTGGCTTTTCTGCAAAATATGAAATAAAAATTAATACCTATTGAACTGCTAATACCCATAAAACGCGGATATCTATCACCTTTACAGTGATTTGAATATTACATGACCTCTTCGGAAAATTAGGAAAAAGTGAGAAAGTAGGTACCTATGTCACAATTAAAACGAAAAAACATCATCAAACTTTGCACAACATTCAACCGTTTGCCATAACTATTTTTATTAAAATAATCTACTGTTATTTAAATTAATTATCTGAAGGTAAATTATTCAGAAACAATAATAAATTTACTTACCACAAGTTATTTTCAAAATTTTTTAGAACCATCACTGCTTATAATACAATAAAGTGTTATACAGGGTGCGGCAAAAAGGTAGGTAGGATTTCAAATAGTGGTTGCTCGGTTTGTAAAACCGGCAACACTGTGCACGCGGTCGCGTTAGGTAGACAAAAGAATGCAGTTTTCAGATATCGACATGGCTTAGAGCGGAGTGCATCGTGCTTTCGTTTGCGAGGAGTTTATTAAAAATGGGGAATCTATAATAGCGACGCAGGGTGCCTTCCGTAATCAGTTTGATGTTGGTCGGCATGGAGCAGTTCCAGATGGAAGAACAATTCGTCGATGGGTTTTACACTTCAGGGAAACAGGTTCTGCGCTTAAACGAAAATCTACTGGCCGACTAAGGACAGTAAGAACACCGGAAAATGTGAATGCAGTAAGAGTTTCCGTACAACAGTCTCCAAGGCGTTCAGCTCGTAAGCATGCAGCTGCTTTGGGAATTTCCGATAGAAGTGTTCGAAGAATTTTACACAACTCACTCCAAATGCATCCGTACAAAATGATGGTAGTGCAGGAATTAAGTAAAAGAGATTTTGAAACCCGTACAAATTCATGCCGGGATATTCTTCAAAACATTCCCCGAGGCGCTGTATTCATGTCTAGCGATGAATTTCACTTTCACCTATCGGGTTCCGTAAATAAGCAAAATTTTCGTTATTGGTCGCAAATAATCCACAGGAACTTCATGAGCGACCACTTTACAGTCCAAAGATTACTGTATGGTGTGCAATATCTGAGTTCGGCGTGTGGGGTCCTTACTTTTTCGAAGAAGATGGAATAACGGTAACAGTCAACGGAGATCGATATTTTGATATGCTTAATAATTTCCTACGTCCAAAAGTTAACGAGTTGAACGTTAATCGACGAGAAAATCTTTGGTTCCAGCAGGATGGTGCTACATCGCACACCACGCGTCGTTCACTTAATCTTCAAGAAATGTTCCCAAACAAAGTGGTGTCTTTACGAGGTGATCTCTGCAGGCCGCCGCGTTCGCCTGATTTGTCGCCTTGCGACTTTTTTCTTTAGTGTTACCTCAAATCGAGAGTTTTTACACATCGTCCGCGGACTTTGGAAGAATTAAAGGCAGCCATAAGACAAGAAATTGCCGCAATTCCCCAAGAAAGGATCCATCGGGTAATGACGCGCTTCCGTGAAAACCTACAAGAGTGCATCGACAATAATGGCCGTCATTTAAAAGTTATCATTTTTAAAAAAATAACGTTCCTAAATGGCATGAAATGTAGATTTCAATAATAATAATAAAAAAATGTTGCTTTATGTGGTTTGGTTTTTATTGACATCCCAAATAGTACCTATCATTTTGCCGCACCTTGTATATGTACCATGCTTTATTTTGTGAACATGACGAACGGCTGTCATAAAACGTTGGCCTATAGCAGAATTCTGTGTTATTCACATGACTTAGAATTTATACAATATTATAGAATATTTTTCAATAAAATTGAATTTTTATCATAAGAAGGGATGTTACTATTTTTTGTAGAAAAAAAAATACTATTTTTTGTAGAGATAATTATTAATATTTGTACAAATTTTAACAGAAGTTAGTAGTATTAATTACAATAATTGTAATACATTTTTACTTCTACAAACAATAGTAAAATATACTAAACATTGTCGTCTTCTTTCCCATCGTTGTTGCATTTTATTTGACAATTTAATTCCTACAATAATGAATAGTTTTTAATTATAAATTGTAGTAACATTTTCTACAAGTCTATTTTTGGAATATTGTAGTAAAATTTTCTAGTCCAATTTTTTTGTGCAGTAATATCTGAGTTCGGTCATGAGTTATTTTTTTGTCTCAATTTTGTTCAAATAATAAAATCGCTTATTGTGCCCCCAACACTGAATATTTTATTCTTAAATTCCTTAATAGTGCGTTTTCTGATTAAATCAGATTTAGAAGAGACATCTGGAAGAGGTATTGCTAAAATCACTGTTGAAAATATCAAACCATTAATATGCTTTTACCCTTTTTTACAAAATATTTTTTCAACTAAAACTATTGATATTGATAATAAAGGTCACTTTTAGTATAAATTAATAGCTTGCTTTTTTGGTTATCATTTTATACTTGAACATTTCGAAGTTTTCTAATATATTCTTTTTTTTTTCAGGTAAGCCTTCCTCGTGAACTTTGGAGACAATACCTTCGAAATGGTTTGTTTTCTTTATTTAGTCATTAAAGCATGAAATTTTTAAACCAAACAATAATCTTTAATTATTATGAACCTTAAATCAGATGATTATCAGCAATATGAAATAAATTACATAATTAATATTAAAATTCTTATTAATATGTTGAAGAGGTTGAGTGGTGTGTACACACTGGGTAATAAGAAATGAATGTAACGTATTTAAAGTGTGTAGGTAGTTTTATTAATATTAATAAAACTCAGTAAAATCAATCTTAGCGCTTTCAGCCGGTTAGGCCATCATCAGAGACTCTACAAAGATAAAAAAACGGAGCTATAACAATAGTCAAATCGAGATATTCCTAAACATTGAATAAAAAATAAATAAACATTAAAACTTACTTGTCAGTAAATATAGAAGGTGCATGAAAATTAATTATTTAAAATTTTATTTATTAGATTCAAAGGGCTGTTACAATACGGTCCCTGGTTCGCAACCATAACTTGAGGCTTGAAACGAAGCAAAACCAATCCTAACAGGTGGTTGAAAATTGAGAAGAAACGTGGGGGCTCATCCCAACACGTGTAAATAAACTGTCTCAACCTTTCCAAGGAAGAGAGATGGAAAAAACTGAACTTCAGCTTGAAGCCAGCTGCCCTTTCAAAATAGCTACCGTGAGGCGGAGGCAAGTTGGGGCACAGGTAATGGTAAAACGTAGAATACAAAAAAGACGAAAAAGTAACCATCTTGACTTAACAGTGCCAAAAAAGAACTGAGTGACAATTGACAGTTGACAATGAAGTTGTCAAAATTAAATCTGCTCGAAGATCTTGAGATACACCGAGAGTTTAATAAAACTAATGTCACCTGTGTTAACACTCAAATCCATCTCAATAGCAAAGTGCCTCCTCTCTTTAAGAGTATTGGCAACGGTTGGTCTGAAGTTACCTAGCTAGCTTCTCCTTGAATCTTCTTACAGCAGAGTTGATCTTGTCTTCTCCGGTGATATCTGATTTCGTGGTCAGGACGGTTTTTCCTCCTCTTATAGTTGGAAAAGTTGGTCTGCCTGCGACTTCTGTTTCCCTGGGGTCGGCAGGCTCAATTCTGTTGTTCTAGTCAGGCACCTTCTTAATTTCAATAATTTTATACCAAAATGTTTTTTTTACCTTCACTTAATGTATATTTTATAATTCTACTTAATTATTGTAACGTTTGGTTATTTTTTAAAAATAATTTAAAATTCAAAATTCCCTCCATAACTTGTGCTTGCTACTTCAGTGGTTCCAACCCACTTTTATCTTTTTAAATATTAACTTTGATCAATTTTCATGAAATTTATTTGTATTTCTCAAGTTGGCAATTGTTTTGACAACTTCATTGTCAACTGTCAATTGTCACTCAGTTCTTTTTTGGCACTGTTAAGTCAAGATGGTTATTTTTTCGTCTTTTTTGTATTCTACGTTTTACGATTACCTGTGCCCCAACTTGCCTCCGCCTCACGGTAGCTATTTTGAAAGGGCAGCTGGCTTCAAGCTGAAGTTCAGTTTTTTCCATCTCTCTTCCTTGGAAAGGTTGAGACAGTTTATTTACACGTGTTGGGATGAGCCCCCACGTTTCTTCTCAATTTTCAACCACCTGTTAGGATTGGTTTTGCTTCGTTTCAAGCCTCAAGTTATGGTTGCGAACCAGGGACCGTATTGTGGCAGCCCTTTGAATCTAATAAATAAAATTTTAAATAATTAATTTTCATGCACCTTCTATATTTACTGACAAGTAAGTTTTAATGTTTTTTTATTTTTTATTCAATGTTTAGGAATATCTCGATTTGACTATTGTTATAGCTCGTTTTTTTTTATCTTTGTAGAGTCTCTGATGATGGCCTAACCGGCTGAAAGCGCTAAGACTGATTTTACTGAGTTTTATTAATATTAATAAAACTACCTACACACTTTAAATACGTTACATTCATTTCTTCTTATTAAAATGTTTAACATAAATAGGTCATCATAAATTAAGGAAAAATATGTTACGGGTTTTATTCTACCTAAATTTATTCTAGTCTAAAATACCCTAATTTACACTATTGTAACTTATTCTATTTACTAGCCTATCTTATTCTAAGCTACTCTAATTACTAAACTACCCTATTACTTACCTATTCTACTATAACCTATGCTAATCTCTTTAGTTATCTTTAGATTTAAGATTGTACGGGTATATAAATCCAGAGTATAAATTCATAAAATATCCATTTTTATCAAACAGTAATTTGCATTACCTGGGTTATTATCAATAGTATTTAGTGCATTCAATAAATAATAATTTATAGTCTAAGTAAATATATTTTGCTACTTCGAATAATGACTACAGATCTTTTAAATATTAAACAACTTTAAATTTGGTTTGTTAATGTTTTCATGTCTAATTTGACCCCCTTCAATTGTCAAATTCTTCTAAAATTGTAAATAGTGACCACAGTCTTACCAAAAATTATCCTATGAACCTTTGGTAGTCAGGGCCTTTATAAAACATTGACTTTTGTTGGCCATTTTGTGGAACTTACTTCCTGGCCCAGTTTTTGCTTGACATATGCCAAGATTTCAGCTAGAATTTTCTAGGATTTATTCTTGTTTAAAAACTATAGATTCCTTCAGTTTGATATATATTGTTTAGTAATCTTTGTGATTCATACACCTAGTGGTGAATATAGTATCCGGCTGAAAGTGTGAATTTAATAAATTAATAATTAAGAGGTCACATACCATCAAGGGTGAGTTTTTCAAAATGAATTATTATTTCACTTACCCATATTCTCAACAGCCTTCTGTATAAATATTCGTCAATGTTTTTCACACCTCCTTGGTTCGCTTCTTTCATTCGTGCGTCCCTTCCTTCCTTTGTTCGTTCGTTCCTTCTTGGCTTCGCTGTATTCTCGAAGACCTTCAAACAGTAATACTATCGGCGTGCAAGTTTCCCGGCTTTTGAAGCATTAAATAAGCAGGCCATCAGCTGTCGCGCGCGACATGTCGCGTGAGTGAACTTTCCCTCGTAAAGACAACTTATTAGACTTAGGCAACTTCTCATACATTTTCCCGTAAAAGTTGTTGTCTGCCTATATTTTATTATTTGGAGTGAGGGTAGCCATATGTGAGTAGTTATTATTTATTTTTATTTAATATACTTAGTTTTTAGCATATATACTTTTTAATTACGAATTCTGTTAAAAATTGTATTTTCAGTATACGCAAAAATAGTCCATTAGTACAAAAAATGAATTGGCGCTGCTGTAACGCACGGAGCGAATAGCGGATTCAATTTTTATCCGATCTCCTCACATGAAAAACTATAACTACGAAAAAGAGTTTAAAGTAAAAGATAGTCCTACTAAATAATTCTTACTTTTTGTTGTATCTATATAATGACTTATTAGTTATATACAGAGTTACATTTTTTTAGACGAAATATCCTGAATATTGTTAAATTTTGCCTAAAAACAATGTGGTCTTAGGGGCATCCGATTTCTTTTTCCAACGAGCATCAGTGAAAAAATGTAAATAATATAAAATAAGAAAAATAATTCGCAGGAAAAACTTTTACCTGAAACTTTTCATTTATAATCTTAATTTTCACATGTAAAGGGTTGTTGAAACATTTACCATAATAAAGCAAGCATAAAACAATCGCCGCTTAACATATTGAAGCAGAAAACAATAATATTTAACTTTATCAAGCAGTATTTAGGCTCAAAAATCAGAAACCAACCCTGGAGCACGTTTGAATCTCTAAACTCTACGCACACAGCGTCACTGGATACGTCACTAGTCATGTGAATGCTTATCTATAAAATAATTGGTTAAGACGCATCAACGCAAGTGATGCTTACTAGTTCCGCTTGTTTAGCTTTCAGAGCTTCATCAACTCTCACGAAAACCTCTTGGTTTTTTACAAAAAGAATAATTTCAATATCTCAAATATTAAATAAGAATGACTTGTATTTTCATTTAAAAATAAAAAATAAACTGCAACTTACTGTTACTACGTTACTGTTGTTTCAATGAAAACCGAAAGTAAGCTCACCAAATATATAAATCCGTTCTTGTTTGGAAGTTTCAAATGAATTCGATATCCTAAATAATGATAATAAGATAAGTGCAGGTGAAATTTTTAGGAAAATTATCAATAAAAAATGTTAAGAGACGTTACTGGGTTAGTCTTAATTTTAACACCAAGGTTTAAAAAGAATTTTTAAAGGTACTGGATTGCCATATATTCTTCCTTAAACGAGTTATTAGTAACATAGAAATAATAATATTCAGTATGGCAGTCATTTTGACAGCCGGCAGAATATTTTTAATAAAAGATTCTTATCCAAAAATGTTCAGTAAATTAGAATGTTTAATAAACAATTGCGGTTTTCTTTTAAAAATAAAATAATAAATTGCGATTTACTGTTATTTCTATAAAAGCCGGAAGTACGTCATGACGTCACAGAATAATTGAATTAGTCATAATAAAGTTCTTACTCCAAACTTTTAAACAAAAAAAATCATTCCCATATCTCAATTAATAAAGAAAAGAGAGGTAAAACTTTTAAGTGGTCCACCCTATATACTCTGCTGGCAGACTCTAGCAACCGCCAGAGTGGTCTGGCAGTTGTAATTATGTTAATAACTTAATTCAAAGAATATTTACTGAAAGTTTTAGACTTGTAATATAGGTGTCGCAACCGCAGTATCTCTGCCGGATCATTATTTCCTTATTCAACTAGTATTAAACTTTTTGCAGCATACTAACCTGTATAATTTAATTTAGTTTTTAGAAATTTTAAATTTTGCATCTATTAAATTATAGTTTATTATCATATTTCATCGTATGGTGTCTATAACCATAGCTGTTGAGAGACGTTCTCTGCATCTGTAACGTGTCGAGGGTGGGTTACCCCCACGGCACTTAGGCCTTATTAGGCCCATTGTGCATCCTCCTGATATGATAGGCATCTCCTAGCTCGTAAGCCAGCCTACAGATTTATTGTAGTTGACAACGTCGCCAAGAGATGCTTCTCTTATATCGGCCGGTGTTAGCCGATACTCGCCGAATACAAATCTTCTAATAAATGAGGGCGTCGAGCACCCTCTTCAGAGTGCGGATTCTGACAGCCCCATGATATGGAGATGTTTCCGTACTTGGCAATGACCAGTCAGAATGCATGTGACTAGGCGCAGATTCTGTCTAGTCATAGTCAAGTATTTTTTTGCTGCAGTGTTGTCAGGATAACTTAAGAGCTCTCTGGCAACTCTGCAGGTTCTTGTTTCATCCCATCTTTCTTTGAATTTCATAAGAGAATGTTCTTTGATTAGGTCTGTCACTACCGATTTTGTCAGGCCAATAGAAGGGCCTAGTCCAAAAAGAATTTGGTTGGCTGCTTTCTTGGCTAGTAAATCAGCAAGACGGTTACCTTTCGTTGTGGCGTGACCTTTGATCCATCTTAAGGTGGCCACATTGTTAATTGATACTTCGGCCAAAGTTTCGTGACAATCCAGTACTAACCCTGAGTAAATTCGTGGTCTGTTCAGGGTGAGTAGTGCTTGTCTGCTATCTGTATAGATGAGCATGTTCCTGCCAGTGAGAGACGTTAATTGTTAAATAAAAAAAATCTACAAACTTTCAGCCTTGTACTCTACACGTTAGTGAAAATGACCGCTGGGTCTCACTCTGTTACCAAATTGGCCCGAAGCGGCGGACGCTACAAGATACCCGTACGCATATTTACACATCCTACTATACGACGGCACCAGGGTGCTGAAATGTGTTAGCCTTTGTGGCCCACAATTGCACTACCTAAGCTCATTGATTTGGGCACCCATACAAAATGTATGTTATTTGAGACTTTTCATTGCAATTTAGCTGTGTCCAGGCCGTTGAAGTCTATGCCGGTAGGCGTAGCCAGGTATGGGTTAAAATTTTTTGGTGGCGACGAGAAGTCGTTGCTTCGTTTTCTTCTTGTATATTTTCAAATGCGTCATTTGAATGACATCATGTCTATTAACGGCATTTTAATACACGACCGTTTAACGGCAGTTCAGGCACAGCCATTCTTATATAGGATGGACACGCTTGCTCACTGATTTCAGCACTCGGAGAGGCCTCATGCATTAGTGCCTAAATCAATGAGCTTTTGTAGCGTAATTGTAGCCACAAAGGCTAACAGATTTCAGCACCCTGGTGACATCGTATAGGAGGATGTGTAAATATGCTACCCGTACATATTAACTTGCTACCAATTTCTTCGTCGGAGGCATAATCGGCATTACCAATAACAATCTACATGTTATTGGTAATCTCGTATCAGTCGCGTTATCTATTGGCAAAACAATACCTATAATATTGCAATAATTAATATTTATTACTGATTTGGACCGTTCTAATAAAATATTATATTTTATTTAAACAAGCGTTCGTTCATTGTGAAGCCGGCTCTGTGCTTACCGCATACGAAGACCCGTCCGTCTGATTATAAAAACATTAGATGGGTGTTCCTAGAAACCCGTCCAGGTCCAGGTAATTATTACATATTGGAAATGGCAGGCCAGCATATAGTTTTTAATGATCACCAACTAGACAGGGACTAGTTTTTATTTGGTAGCACGGTTCTGACAACGTTCAATTTTCGAATTCTTCAGCATCGTAAATATCACCATCTCGTTATTTTGTCAAATTAATTGAATCATGTGTTGGATTTGAAATGTAATTAATGTTGGGCTCCTTTCTACTAGGTTCCACCTCTACGATGGAATTGAGCCAGTGGTAATAATGAATTTTACTAATAACGTACATATCAGGTTTATACGGCAGCTGTATGATAGTGTATATGAATTTCTATAATTATATTTCCAAAACGTCGATTTTAATTAAAGGCTATTCCATCAATTCGTGCCTGTTTTGGATTATCGCTAGAAAGTCGATAACTAATGTTCAGTTGTGTTTAAGAAATACGAAAATAAATTGCTGTGATATTTGTAGACAAAATGTTGTATACGTAATTTTTTTAAGACTTCTTTTGTACAATTAAGAGGAATATTTACTTGGATTTAGCGCGGAGCATGCAAGGGTTTCGTAGTGCCCCACTTTTAAAGTTTATTTTTGACTTTTTCTAAAAGAAAAAAATATGTACGTGTAAGCAAAGGTTAAATCTATGCTCCTTTGGAGACACTTTTTCAAAATTTTTTCAATTTTTTATAAAAAAAAAACATACAAAACTCGACATTTTTACCCATTTTCTCATTTTTTTTTAGAAAAAACTTAATTGAATTTTAAAAAAGCGGTTCCAGAGGAGCATAGATTTAACCTTTACCTACACGTACATATTTTTTTCTTTTAAAAATAGTCTAAACTAAACTTTAAAAGTGGGGTACTAGGAAACCCTTACATTGGAAGATTTTTCGTCTGGCAAGTGGCGCCTCTGTTAGATTTTTAAGAAAATGTTTTACGAGGGATAATTAAATTTTACGTATTTGTAGGTAGACCTTATTGTTTTACGTAAATCATTTCTGTAATACTAAGATCGAAATATTTATATAATATGCAAGGGTTTCATAGTACACAAATTTTACGGATTGTTTTTTATTTTTTGAAAAATTATCTAAGTACGGGTAAAGGCTTAACCCGTACCCCTCTGGAGTTACTTTTTGCACATTTAAATCGGTTTAAAATTATGTGATATAGAAGAGAATGTATTGCTAAACTATGGACGCTTTTCTACTTTTGGACAATTAATTATTATTAGTAGAGTGTATGTATTAAAATATTCGCTTTAGAAAACGATTTACCTCTTTTTGTCATAAGCTGAATTTTTCAGAGATGAAAGATCATGATAAGGTAACCCTTATTCTGGAGATAATACAAAATTGGACTGTGTAGAAGGGCACTATCATCAAAAATCCAGATATTGATATCGCCAAATAAAAAAAAAATAATTATTTTTGGTCCAATGCACAATAAAATCTTTGTAGGAAGTAAATTTTTATACTTATTAAAAAAAAATTCAGCCCTTCAAAAATTTAATTTTTTTAAATACAATTTTAACATTTAACAAAAAGGAAGGCCTTAATGAAAAGCTCTCTCACATTATTGATATGCTAAAATTTTTTTTCATTTTTTTATTATAAAACTTCTCGTTAGGTGCCAATGGACAATGTGTCATATTGTCTGTTTTTACTAAAAAATTAATACGTGTGTTACATATTCAAGTTCCTAATAAATTGGGAAGAAATATAGACTTTTTGCGTTTTTATTATATCTGCATTCATCCTGTTATAGCTGAATGCCTGAATATATTTGGGTAAGTTGGGTAAGATTTCGTTAAACATTTTATTTACGGATTTGTTGTTACAAGAAGCAAAGACAAAAATGATATCAAAATATGACCTCAATCCTTGCATGGTCAATGGTTACTTCACAATATTTTATTAGCAAAGGATGTGGACAGAAGCATTAATCATGCCGAAATATTTAAGTTTGAGCTGACAGCCTCTCCGATGTCTCTAACAGTAAATGGGTATCGCGGCGCCTCTACAAATAAGAGTTTAATGAGAAATATTTTAGATCAATATGACATTACCCACAAAGACTTAAGTGCACCTATTGACTCTGGCAAAACTTGTCACATTTTTGAAGGGATAGCAATAGTTCAAGGTTTGGGAAAGTCCAAAAGTTGCATATCATTTAAAGAATATGCTAATATATTTGTTAACATTACTTTTAGAAATAAATTTAATGCTCAAAGGTTAGATGTGGTATTTAATCATAATAAAGAAAATTCTATCAAAAATACAATAGGTCAAAAGAGAGGATCTCAGAAGTCAATTATTATAGAAATTGACAGACCCAATATTCCCCTTCCGAAATAATGGAACTTAATCATTCATTCGGTATTTAACAAAAGACTTTTAACACATTTTCTGTAAGAGCAACTTCTTGAAAATTCCATTCAGCAGAAGCCTATTCAATTTGTAACTAGTGGTGGATTCGCGAATATCAATAAATATGGGACGAATTTTGAACCATCAAAAGACGATTTACCTAAATTCAAATCACGAAGAAGCTTATACTCGTATCTTATTGCACATATTATCACCCAAAAATTCGGGGAATTCACGTTGCATTATTGATTGCAACGATACAGATCTTCTACTCTTATTAATTTATTTTAAGTAGTGTTAAACCAAAAAGATATGGTTCAGAATAGGGCAAGGAGACTCATGATTTAAATTTGGATTAAAAACTTCTAAAAAATGTGCCTGATTTTCATTCTGTGACAGGTCGCGATACAACCAGCCAATTGTCTGACATTGAAAAAAGAACTTGTTAGAAAATCTACCTTCAACACTATCACCGTTTGGATGGATTTGGCACTGATTCCTAGGTACTCTGAAAGCACATTCTCTAATCTTGAAATATTTTTCATAAAACTTTATTCAAAAACTGCCAATGTTACTTCCATTAACATTTTGAAGGGATTAATGGTCTCTTCAAAATAATTGCTAAATTGCCTTCGACTGAAGACGCCCTAAGATTACATTGTTTAAGATGTTTCTACCAGCTAAGTATTTGGCTAAGCTCTTTAAAGTCATAGATGCAGCTTCCTAATGTTGAAGAATATGGATGGATTGGAAAGTAGATCAAGACGGAAGTCTGATACCCACTATTAAGATTCTGCTCACCTGCCACCAGACATAACAGAACTTATCATGCAAATGCAAAAAAGATACTATACACCGATCATTTTTATACATGTACAATATTTTAACAATATTATTGTTCTAGACTGTGAAAGCAAAATTTGCAAGTGCAGAAAAAGATATTGGCTGCATCGGTTCCTGCACCTGTATGGCACAGAAAAACTGCACAAATTGACCATAGCCGCTAATGTTTTGGAAAATGTTGATTCGTGTGGTGAATCTAATTCTGATTAGTTTGTAAGTCTTGTACTTATATATTTTAATATTTTTAATTTATGCTTTATATTCTTTTAATTATTTTTTTTTATTAGGAATTTATTGTATTCTGCAAAGCAATAGCTTACTGTTTATAACCTATACTTATATATACTGTGCTTATACCTTCCATAAATAGTCTATATTTTCTTATTTTTTTATTTTCCTCAAAAAAATCATGAAGTAATACACCCTATAATAATTATTCACCTTCATAGCGGATAAATCAATAATCCCTGCATAAAATAATGTAAGAGAGTCAAACAGATTGCATACATTTCAGCGCTGAGAGAGATGCATGGAGTCGAGAGACTGCTTCCTTTCCTGTAAAACCATGAGATCAGTAATTGTTTATTCCTATATTTTTGTTAATTTAATAGCAAAAAATATGGGGAAAGCACTATTACCTTGTCAATACATAGGCGAAACTTTTATGAAGAATATTTTTTTTTTCGTTTAGGCCTTCGTTTTTCGTCAAATGAAAGGTATATTTCTAAAAGAAGATTTTTAAGCAAATTTGTCGACAGCCAAAATAAGTTTTATTATATTGTAAAATACATATTATTATATTGTGCTATTGTGAAATATTTTTCGTTTCTTTTGTCTCAACTTCGCGCGTTAGAGTTTAGAATATGTATCCCTCGTATCTACATGCAATTGTTAAAATTATGAATGAATGTTGATTTTATTTAGTCTCGGAACTAATTTTGTAGTATTTAGGCTCCACCCTTAAGTTGTAATTTTTATACCTACTAAACTACCGCTGCCCCGCAGGTCTTTCAGTTTGTAATGTAAATTTTCCTCTTAAGGGTTATATTTATTTAAAAATTATTAGTAAATATTCTTATTTGTGAGTACAGGTAATATTACCACCAAATAATAATTTTCTTTAAAATAAGAATATCGACAAAAATATTTTACTATTGATCAAGCATATAATAATAATATAATAATAATATATATTTACTCAATAAAAAGAATTACAAATTAGTAAAAGGAGTTATAAATGTTAGTAGTAAATAGAAGACCACAGTAGGACAGGCCTGTTTGTGGGTTTTAACATATTCGAAAATAATTATTAATCATAGCTAACAAATTAAACTACTTATAAATAGAATGAGAGCATTGATCTACCGTTAAACTATAAGTAGATATAACAGGAATATAAATAGATATAACAGAAATATAAAATAGATATAACAGGAACATAATTATAAATAGATATAACAGCAATGTAAGTATGTCATTGTATTTATAAATAATATATTTGACACAAATGTAATCCAAAAATTTATCACGTTGCTTACAATAAATAAAAAGTAAAAAGTAGATACAAATTAGCAAGAAAACATATCAATGACAGGACAAGACATGGACATTGACAGCCTTTGCCACGGAGTGTTAGGTAAGTGTGATCTTCACCTGTCACAAATAATGTTACTTTATTGTTATATCCTTTTTTACAGCTATAGAGTATAACAGGAAATTAAATACATAATTTTGTTGTCAAAAGCCATTTTGTTGCGATTTTTTTTAAATTACAATAATATATTTTTTGTTTCAGGTCAAGAGGCAATGCATTGTAGACTTTTAGTCCAATATAAACATAGTTTCGTTGAACTAGAGTGATTCTACATTTGGGTGGTGTCATATTGTGATTTATACGAAATCTTGTGTTATACTGACGAATTCCTAGGTTTATTTCTCTGGTTTTGATTACGTGTAGCAATGATTGTTTATAAAATAAGTTTCTGATAGACAAAATGTTACAATATTGAAAAAGGTTCTCAGTGGGGTATCGAAAATCTAATTTAAATATTAATTTTAATATTCGTTTCTGAATTATTTCTAATGGTCTCAAGGTTGTTGCATAAGCTCCTCCCCAACCTATAATACCATAAGTTAATACAGATTGCACTAAAGCATAATAGGTTGAAATGAGTTCGGATTCGCGCATTATCTTCGATATCGTTTTGAATATACATAATAATGATCTAAGTTTTTTAACCATGTTAATTTGGATATTCCACTTCAAGCAGCCGTCGATTGTTATTCCTAAGTATTTGGCACTAGATGTCTTTGTTAAAGACAACGATGTATTTTGATAGTTAACAGATTTTCATCAAACCAATGTATTACTTTTTTTAAGTCGGTTTTCAACCTAATTTCGACTTCCGCCCACGTCCTACCTTCAACAGTCAGTACAGTGTCATCAGCAGAAGAGATCACTGTGCCTTCTGTTTTTAAGGAGAATAGTTCATTAAAATATAAGATGAATAAGATAGGTCCTAGTACTGTTCCCTGCGGAACACCATATATGATTTCTTTGGTTGTACTCCATTGACCATTTACCTTTACCAATTGCGTCCTATTAGTAAGATAGCTTTTTAATAGCGTATGTGCATTTCCTCGGATTCCAATATTATAAAGCCTTGACAAAAGCCTTTGGTGGCTTATAGTATCGAATGCTTTTGCCAAGTCGATAAATATACATGCACACTTCTTACTCTCACCTAGGCTTTCGGAATTTTTTTTAGTAACACAAGCAATGGCATCATTTGTTGATTGTTGTTCTCTAAATCTGAATTGCATGTTACTTAACAAATTATTTTTTTTAACAAAATTGGTAGTTCTAGTTTTAATTATTTTTGCCACATTTGAAAGTAGACTTATAGGCCTATAATTTTCAGCTTTGGTTTTTTCCCCTTTTTTAAATGGATGTTTAATAACAGCTACTTTAATCTGTGACGGGCAGATACCCTGCTCAAACATTAAATTAATTAAATAAGTAAGAGGGGATGATATCCCTGGAGATACACTTGTTTTTAAGGATATGTTCTCTTTAATTTCTCGTTCTATGACCGGCTTTAGGAAAATTGTATTTTTATTGTATACCGTGGCGCAGTCAGTGAAAGCTACCTTTTTATTATCAGTTATATGTTTTGCCAGGCTTTTTCCTACTTATATGTAGTGAGTATTGAAAATTTCACTTATTTTTGTTTTGTCTGTTTCGCGTTTTCCAGCTCCATCAAAAAGTTCTGGAATACAAGTAGATGTACAGAACTTTTATCAATGTATTCATTAAAGGCTTCCCAAATTTTTTTACTTTTTTTTGAATATTTAATATTAAATGTTTGTAATAGTCTTGTTTTACCTGATGTATTAAATTGTTCATTTTGTTACTATGTATTTTATATGTCCTAAAGGCTTCCTCAGTTTTATACTTCCTATATGCTTTGAATAGTCTATCTCTTTCTTTTATGGATTGGATTATTCCGTCAGTTATCGATGGTTTTTTTTTGGGGTTTGCAGATGTTGTGGCTGTTGCTACGCTTGAATTAACAATATTTATAAACTTATTTGTAGCCAATTCAACATTATTAGTTTGGAATATTTCAGCAAAAGACTTGTCATTTAAAGAAGTTCTTAGTTTATTGAAATTAATGTAATTCTTAGTTACAAAATTAGGTTTGTTTCTTATTTTTTTTTTTATTTATTAATGAATTATTAATTTGAAGAATTGTAGGGCTGTGATCTGTGATTTTTGAGTGTAGTATGACTGGAATTAAAAGATTAGAGTCAATAAAATTACTCTTAAAGAAGATGTGATCTGAGCAACTTTTCTAGTTTTTTTCAATTCTGGTATAAAAATTGATAGTAGACTTAAATCCTAATTCGTATAAAACATTTAGATATTCGTTTGCTTCTTCCAATGGGGTTAATATGTCGATATTTATGTCACCTACAATTACTTCTGTATCTTTCAGTGAGGTATTTTGTAAATAGTTAGCTAATGAATTTATAAAGTCCTCAGTTTTAATATCATGAGGTTTATAAATACATGTAATTCCCATGGTTTTACTTTCAATATTTAAAAATACTCGTATACATGTAATGCCAGCAATATCGATAATGTATGTCCCAAAATTATAATCATTATTAATATAAACTAAGACCCCGTCAGTAATGTCGACTCTACCTTCGTTGTAGATTAAATTATAATTTTTCAAATTAAATAGTTGAAGATTTTCTAATATTCTTGTCTCCGTTAATACTATATTATCAAAAAATGAATTGTATTGATCTAACAAAATTTTTAAAGGATTGTAATGTTTCCCAACACTTCTGATATTGGTGTGGAAAATTGAAAAGTAGTCTCAAATAATTTTTGGATACATCAACAGTGTCAGCTACAAAGGTAGTAATCTCAGACAAATTAAAGTCTCTTATATAAGGATCCATATTAACATTACACAATGTAAACCTAAAAAAATCTAATTTTAAATACTAAAAAAAAGTTTATGTATATGTTGATGATATAAGTAACTAAGGAAATTTCAAAAAAAAATAAAACAGAAAAATGGAAGATCCTATCTTTTTTTCGATGAGGAATCACCCCCTTAAATGTTTAACACTTATTTAGTTACATCCTGTATATAAAAAACGGCTCCTTTACAGACAGAAAGCTTTGAGGATGTGCCAGTCAAAATAGCATCCAAGTTATTCAATGTATTTAAAAAAAGTATTGAGAAACATCGTCAATGCACCCTGGTACTGCTACAATACAAGAACCTTAAGGTGGAGACTGTTAAAAATATAATAGTAAAATTTGCCAGTAATTAGTCAAGAACAATGATTGCTTCGATTTATTTAATCTAATAAAAAGACAAAAAACCAAGCCTTTTTTTATTGGTTCTGTAATGTTGGATAAGAGCAGAGTATAGTGTGGTTTAAGGTTAGACAGGGTGGCCCAATTAAAACAGTACACCTGAAATATTTTCCTAGAAGAAGTTTTCTTGGAAAGTCCCCGAAACCGATCGATTTGATTTCAAATGGGACTTCTTTTGATCTTCAATTCCTGGATGTAGGTTCATCTCTCTGAACGTGGTGGCATCCCCTTCAAAAATACTAAATGACTTGAGGGGTCAAGCCGCACATCATTTTAAAGATATTTTAAACATGCTGACATTTTTTTTCCTGTGTTAAAATTATTGTAAAACACCTGTTGAGAGTGTCGATGAAATAAACCAATAAAAAATTAGAGAAGCCTTGATAATGTGACCGATTTCTTTTTACGGTTTTACAGGTAGTTGCATTCTGATTTTACACTAATCACAATTATTATCTAGAGAGTCTAGTGTAGAACAATTCTCTTATTTGCTATTAGCCACTATCTTGAAGCAAACGATCCAAATTATGGTTTACACCACAGCAGAACAAATTGAAATTATTGCACTTTATTTTAGAAACAATAAAATGGAAAACTGCAACAATTTTTAATAAAAGGCGTCCTGGTAAAAACTTATGCATCCCTACGTAGTCAATTTAATAACTAAATTCATGGGGGCCGGATCCGTTGCTAACAAAGAACATGAAAAGCAACAAACTGTTATTAACGAGGCTGCACAAGTTAAGTTGCAATTTTGGCTCATGTTAAACTCGATCCTACTTTAGGCACCAGAAAAATAGTAGCCATTTCAGGAATTCCACATAGTAATCTTAAGAGAATTTAAAAAAAGCATCGATTCCATCCCTGTAGGATTCATCTTGTGCACGAATGAAGATGATCCATATCGCCGTATCCAATTTTGTGAGGAGATGGTTGAAAGAATTTCAAGCAATTCTAAATTTTTATATTCTACATGCTTTTTTAAAGAATGTTTATTCTTTCTTAATGGCAACGTCAATAGACATAATTGCAGATACTGGAGTGATTCGAATCCACGAAATATGAGAAAACAGCATTCACATCCAGAAAAGTTGAATGTATGAGCTGGGATTTTGGAAAATAATATTGTTGGTACCTTTTTTTTTCCTGGTAAATTGACGGGTTAGTCTTACCTCAATTTGCTTAAAGATTTGATCTACCCTCGCATTGTGGAGATTCTCGAAAACGACGATCAGATCCCAGAATATTTATTTTTTGATTAGGATGGCGCTCTGGCAAACTAAGCAGCGTATGTACGTGACTTTTTAAATTAACATTTTCCCCAACACTGGATTGGTAGAAGGGGTTTCATTGAATGGTCCTCAAGATCGCCAGATCTATCACCATTGGACTTTTTTTTTGTGGAGTTATTTTAAAAGTGTGTATAAGACGAAACCTACATCTTCGCCACCGAATAATGCAAGCATGTGGAGAAATAACCCATGAAATGCTCCGAAATGTTCGGAAACACGTTGAACAATGACTTCATTACTGCATGGAAGTAAATGGAACACAATTTAGTATTCTTGAAGGGGTTGCCACCCCGTTCAGAGGGATGAACCTACATCCAAGAATTAGAGATCAAAAGAAGTCCCCCTTGAAATATTCTAGGAAAATATTCCAGGTGGACTGTTTTAATTGGGCCTGTATGTTAACGGTAGGAATGTTTTAATTCCGTCATCTGTCTCGGCACCATAGCCAAAATAAGACGTTCTGATTGGTTGCATCGACTAAGTGCCGAGATCGCGGTCGGAAATGACTGCGGAGTGCTCAGATGGTAGTTGGAATTGACTGTAGATATTATTCACATACGCGCCACGTGTTGAGCTGTGATATGTTTATTGTCAAGTTAACAAATTAATTAAAAATTACAAATAGAGGATGACTGTGGAAAATATATTGAAATTTAAATTTAAAATGTAATAGTTAATATGAAGAAAGTTAAAAGGCAAACTGATGTTTTTTTTTGTTAAATATTTATATAATTGTAAAAAAAAGTCTACCTACTGTCCACAAATAAGCATATCCAAAAAGAACTTGGTGGTTAACTTATTTTCAATTGTACTCAATGTGAATAGTGAAGGTGGTATAATTCCTTAATTCCACACAAGCTAACTGGCTTCTGGAGATTAGCTATGATTTTTTAGGGGATTATCTCAGTTCTTCTTTTGCGACATCAATTACTGAAATGTTTCTATTTAAAAAAAGAGGATATAATTAAGTTGGATGAAAATGTGCCAAGCAAAAGTAATCCAGAAATAATGTACGATGTCTAGGTGACACTGGGTTTTTGCTCTTGTGAAATAGGAAGATTAGGCAAGTTTTGCAAACACCAAGCAGGAGTTTATGAGCATTTTCAAGAACATTTTCCCAATTTACCCGCTATTACGGCACAATCAAAGTATTTAATGGCTAAACTTGTGTTTGGCGAAGAAAATGTTATGTCTATTTCATTCCATGCGCCATTACGAGCAACAGAAATTCCATTAACATCAGCTTTGGAATCTGCACCAAATAACGAAAGAAGCATAAATATTGAACCAAAAACAAATTTGCTGTCAGCTTCAGAAGAAAATAACGATTTTTCAAAAATAGAATTCCCGAAACTTATGAATCATAATACATATGGCACTTCTCCAAAGATAATAAATATGTGCATACAATGCTTGAACAAAATTTTGAATCGCATGGCTTGGGATTCTTATTTAGCTACTGTTGGTAGTTATTTGCCTAGAAGACATACATCCAGTGCCACAATTAAAGTACAACCTACAACAATAAGCCGAAGAACGACTTTAATTCAAGGAACAAAATGTTTCACAGGTCGTCGGCCTTCGAAAGATTCTTCAAAACGAACAAAAATCAAACGACCGAAAATTTGCACATTAATGTTGACAATAATGTCCCAAACACAACAGGACATTGATTTGTATTGCCCTACGAGTTATTAATTTTTTGTTCTTGTTAATTTGTTTATGTAGGTATCTTATTCCGATCACTTAATAAAATGGTGTTAATTAAACATTGCGTGTGATCATTATTTTCATAGAAAATTACGCTTTTAGCTGATTTTAGTTCTGTCTTTGATCTCAGCACTCGACAGTCATTTCCGACCGTGATCTCGGCACCCACTCAGCCGATACAATGCAACCAATCAGAACTTCTTATTTTGGCCATGGTGCCGAGATAGATGACGGAATTGAAACATGCTAACGGTAGTGTAAATAATTCGACACTAGTGAGTGGTATCTTAGTTTTTCAATCCTAAATAATTTAGGTTAAAATAAAATTGCATATTTATCCTGACCAGGTTTTCATAATCATAAATGCTTCACTTGATCTATTTATTATTAAAATTGTAAAATTTTAAATTGAAGGTTACTGGGTGTTTTTTACCAATTATTCAGTAAAAGTAGTTCACAGGATTTAATCTACAAATTCAGAGATTTTATACAAGGTTTTGTAATATTTATAATCTTATTACTAATATTCGTTTATTTTATAATTATGTTTTAATAGCCCCAGTTTGTTATCAAATACAAATTTAATTTTATATCAGAGCTGGCTTTTTAAATTAATGTCTACTTTAGTTTCCTGTTATTACGGATACGGATTGATTAAAGTTTAAGTGGAAATAATCAAATTGATGATTTTTAGTGAAGATATCTAGAAAAATTATTGGTGTTTAAATCAGAAGCTCCACTTATCAAAAACGATACATTTTGGATTTGAGAAGTTGGAATTATTAATTTTTTTTTACAAAATTATTGCAAAAAAATTCACATATGTGTCCAAGTTTATGAAAGCCACCGTATAGGTGACCCAATAAGATATGAATGATAAAGAATTCAAACAAGAAGATAATCAATAATCTAACAAATATCGTCTCCCTTACTATTTCTCTAAATTGAGTCAACATCAATAGCAAAAAATTTCAATATCCTGGTTACATGTTTCGCTAATAAATCGTTTCTTTGAAGTGAGAATAACTAAACATAAATTCAATTTTCCCTGTAAAAAAATGTACAAAGTTCGGAACTCCATTCTGTTTCGAAAACGCGATAGCATAATCTCTAGAACTAATTTATTTCCATTGTTTTTATCCCGTTTTAATTTATTTTTCATGCTGCTTTCTAAATGGAATGTGTTCATATGGCCATGGACGTATCTCGTTGTGTCATCTTAATCCTCAAGGATGAACCAAGGAGCCCCTTTTTATATAATGACATATTATTAAATATCAAATATAATCCATGTATATCCATCCATCCGATTTTAATTATTTAAAGATGTTTTGCCAGAATGTAAATTTGAATGAACAAGGTGTCAATAAATTCAAATCCTTGAAATATCAGACGGTGGACGATCTTCTCGGAATTCAACTCCAGAAAAAAAATGGATCGTTAACCTCAATGTAATTTTGGAGGTGTAGAAATTGTCAAAATAGTATCTTACCTAACTAGATCGGGTAACAGAATAAACACCGATCATATATCTATCCAGTCTGTCCTCAGTATATTTTAAAACACTGGAATTACTTTACGTAAACATGTTAAGACTGTTCTGAAAATAAATCTGATCTCATTCTGTATAGTTGATATAAACATACATTCTTGCTGGACTAACCCAGTATGAGTGTTTTATTTTTTATTATTAAAAATATAATGTAACATCCAGAGCTGGGCAGTACTCGAGTAAATTGTACTCGATTACTCGAAGTACTCAGTAATTGGTACTCGTGAGTATTTTTATCCTGATGGGACCTATACTCAAAAAATTTTGAGTAATTTTTATTTTAGAGTACTCAGTACTTTTTATTCCTACAGCTGACGAGAAACGAGTACCGACGTGTGCATATATATTATAATCATTCCCCCTTGGAAATGTTAAACCATTCCAGTATCCTAGAGTTTTTAGGATTAAGCCTCCTTTATAAATCTTTCGCTTCGCTTCTTTCTTCTTGCTCCCTGTTCTTCTACTTTCTGCTCTAACTCCTGACTTTCTATATCTCCTATTCTCCTGCCTGGTCTCCTCTTGCTGTTTTCTTCTACTTTCCAAAGAACCAACTCAGTCTGGAAGTTCTAGAAATTATCCTACACGCGTAAGACTGCGATGGAAATCATTCAAATCGGTTTCTTAAGTTTCGAGATGGGTTTCGATATGGCCAGCGCTAGACTTCCTATCGCGGGCAGGGTACAGAATCGGTTTCACGTCGCAATAAGAATATATCAAATTACGGAGTCATGGCAACATACATAGTTGGGATAAAGTACGGAACCAAATAAATATCATAACCAAAACGTGATAATGTTGAAAATTTGCAGGATGATGAAATGATACATAGGGCATAATCCTGCGACTTTGTTTTAAAATATATGGCTGATCTTTTGGGTATTCTCTATCTGTATATGTGCCCATACCTAATACCTTTATTACTTTACTTTAATATTAAAATGAAAATTTGAGCGTACACGTTAATGGTAAGTGCTAACTAATTTATAGAAGATTAGTGATACTCTCGTTTTTTGTTCGTTACTTACTGACTTACTATTACTATACTCTGTTTTTAAACTAGGAGGAGCGAATTGAAAAGACACATTTACACAGGGAAAAGTAACTAGATTTGTTACTAAGAGCGAGTTTTGAAATATAGTCGTGTTCAAAATTTATGAAATAGTTATCTTTATCGGCCTTAGTCGGTGAACGGCCAATGAGCGGTTAAGAAACGAATAAATGTCATAGACGTAATTTTTTTATTGGTCCGAGACGATGGTCGCAAATTTTACATTATTGTGATCTGAAATGTGTGTCTAAAACGAAATAACACTGTCAAATAAAATTTAATATGGTTGTTGATTGATGTCAGAAATACTTTTTTCTTGCTTTTGAAATCGACTTTTTGTTGGCAATTTGACTGTCATTAATTGTTGACAGTAAATTAGTTTTATCCTTCCGCTAACCGAAAATGCATCGCTTTAGTCTAGATCAACGTTTTGAAATACTCAAAACCTATTTTGAGTGTGACTCTGTAGTTGCCGAGACGACGCGAAAATTGCGTACAAAGTTTGGAAGAAATGAGGCGCCTTCAAACCAAGGCATTAAGAATTTTATTGATAAGGTGCGAAAAACTGGAATGCTGGTGGACGCGTCAACATCAACTCGGCGCAGAAGTCAAAATCTTGGCCTTTCCCGTACTACTCTGAGGAGGATTCTGCACAAAGACCTCGGTATGTTTGCGTACAAAGTCCAGCTCGTTCAGAAGTTGAAGCAAGTTTACCATCTACACCGTTTTCGCTTTGCTGAGTGGGCTCTAAACCAGTTGAACGATTACCCTGATTTTGCAAGAAAAATCATCTTTTCGGATGAGGCGCATTTTCACATCAGAGGTTATGTTAACAAACAAAACTCAAAGATTTGGGGCACGGAAAATCCACACGTCGTCGTAACAAAGCCCATGCATCCAGATCGAGTTATTATGTGGTGTGGATTTTGGAGTAGCGGCGTGATTGGACTCTTTTTCTTTGAAAATGAGGCTGGCCGCGCCATTACGATCAATGGCGACCTCTATCGAGATATGATAATGAACTTTTTGTGGCAGGAATTGGATGATATCAGTCTCGATCAGGTCTGGTTATAACAAGACAGCGCAGATTGCCATACCGCCGCGGCCACCATCATTCTTTTGCGCACAAAATTTAATAATCGTGTAATTAGCCGTTTCGGAGATGTTAATTAGCCACCTCGGAGCTGCGATTTAACACCAATCGACTTCTTTCTTTGGGGTGCATTGAAGGATAAAGTTTATGCGGATAATCCTCAAACAATTGAGCACTTAAAATAGAACATGCAAGCTCAAATTGCTCAAATAGAGCAGCAAACTGTTGAAAAAGTGCTTGAAAATTGGTGTTCCAGGATGGGCTACTGCCAAGCCAGTCGAAGTGGCCACTTAAATAAAATAGTTTTTCATACTTAATCGGAAGAAATATTGTATTAAATAAAGTTAAATTTGTTGGAAAAAAAAAGTTTTTCTTGTCCTCATTGCTAATTTATAATTCAACATATAAATGGCCCACCCTTTATATCAAACTCAGATACTTTATTTATGAGTACTTTGTAAAGCTATTCATTGTGAATTATTTTAACACAATACTCTGCCCAGCTCTGAAATATCCATATCTTGTGAAAAGAGAAGATCTTGCTAAGGCTGGTTTTAAATCTCTCTGCAATTCAAAATTTGAAATAGTTACCTGAGGTGTGACACACTTTGTATCTGATGATATTTCTTTTATAATGTAGAATAAATGAAATCGGTTGCACATATTGGATGAGTTGCACATGTTGGATAATCTTAGAAAATATTGTTTTCTTACCATTCAACATACTCTTTTGGGGCAAGATTCGAGTTGTCAGATCAAAGATGCAATATTCAATTAAGGAATGGAATAAAACTCTTCTTCGTATTCTATTTTTAATTTAGCTACTCCCTCTCGACCAGTCATCTGTTGTCTAGTGTTCGCCCGAATGGATAAATGGTTATGTGTTCTTTATTCAATAATTCTGGACAATGCATGAAGTAGTGGAGCAACTAATTAAAAAAGTAGCTCTTGTGTGGTGAATAACAAGACCTGTGGAGACATTTGTGTGGGACTACCCACTTCTTATATGTAAAGATTTATCCATCATTTAAAAAATGAACAGTTTCAAAATCATCTGGTATTTAAAAAAAGAAAAAACATGGTTACTACAATGGTAGATAATTGAATAATTAAATTACAATAAAACATTTTTAATTTAATAAAGAGTATAGAAACAAACCTCAACAAAATAATTTAGCTGTTCCTTGATAATAATTTTCGTCTTTTCATATTTCTAGCAACACTAATAAATATTTTTAATAATGAATGTTAAATGTAAATCATTATCACATCTTGGAAGAAAACATTTTTTTCATACTCATAATATTTATAAAAACATCAAAATTGCATAATTATCGATTGACAACACAAAAATTCCTCATTCACAGATGACACATGCAGTGCTGCCGCATTTCCATTTTCTTGTTTATTAATTGTCATTTTTTAAAACAATGAAGCTATAAATATGGTGAAAGTTTAAACATAAATAATACTTTTAAAAACATTTGATATTTTATATTTAAAAGATATTTGTTTAACGATATTTGTTTAACGATATTTGTTTAACGATATTTTAGAAGTCTAAAAGTAAGACGGTGCACACAAACGAACGTATATTACTTTTCGTATAACGTCTAACTTGCAGCGTTGTGTGGCTAGTTCCTATTGGTCTATTCCCGGTGACGTCATACATTTAAAAAAATTAATAACTCGGGCAAATGAATAGATAAAAAAAATTTAAATGTAGCTTTATTTTGAACTCCATTATTCATAAAAAAAAATTCAAAATTTTTGAACATGCCCCATTAAACAAAATCAGTAAATTTGTAATCGGCACGGAAAAAAATGTGACTAGAAAATTTTACTACAATGTTGTAGTAGTAGACTTGTAGAAAAATACTTAACAATTTGTAGAAAATTTTACTACAATTTATAGTTAAAACTATTAATTATTGTAGCAATTGAATTGTCGAATAAAATGCTACAACAATAGGAAAGAAGTCCACAATGTTTAGTATATTTTACTATTGTTTGTAGAAGTAGAAATTTATTACAATTATCGTAATTACTACTACTAACTTCTGTAAAAATTTGTACAAATATTAATAATTATCTCTACAAAAAATAGTAATACTTTACATCCCTTCTTATGAAAAAAAATTCGATTTTGTTCAAAAATATTCTATATTATTGTATTGTAGAAAGTCATGTGAACAAAACAGAATTCTGCTATTGGCCAACGTTTTTTGACGTCGATCATAAATGGCCAGACAGCAGTAGCCGTTCGCCATGTTCACATAACAAAGCTTGATACATATACGAGTACCTATAACACATTATTATATTATAAGCACCGATGCGTTTGAGAAAATCCTGTTGGTGGTAAGTACATTTATTATTGTTTCTGAATAATTTACCTTTAGATAACTAATTTAAATAACCTTAGTAGATTATTTTAAAAAAATAGTTGTGGCCAACGACCGAATCTTGTGCCCAACGATCGAATTTTGTGCCAAGTTCAATGATGTTTTTTTGTCTTAATTGTGACATACCTAATTTCCCATTTTTAATAGTTATCTGACTTAGTCATTTAATATCCAAATCAGTGTAAAGGTAATAAATATCCCCGTTTTAAGGGTATGAACAGTTCAATTGGTATTAATTTTTATTTCATATTTTTCAGGTGCAGAAAAGCCAACTGAGACTGAGGGCGCTATTATTACTGTTATTTATTACATAATGTAATTAAGACTTTGTATCTTTTATATTAAAACAATAAATTGAATATTTTATTAAGAAACATTTTTTTCTAGGTTATAATTATAATAATTATGGAATACTACTACAAATTTTATTAAACATTACTACAATTTGTATGAATTTTTACTATTTATTGTGTAAAATTTTCGTATTTATTTTCATAAAACGCAATACATTTTTAATATAAATTCATACAATGAATAGCAAAAATTATAACAATTTGTAGAACAATTCTTATGATGCATTTGGATATTTTTACTAAATATTGTAGATAATAACTCTACAATACATTCTCCACAAATATTTGGAAATTTTTACTACAAATTGTCCCTATCCCTATATGTACTATTTATTGTAGAGAAAAAATCTATAATTGTAGAAATTTGTTCTACAATTTTTTTTCCGTGTGTTACTTGTAAAATTGTTGGTGGGCTGACATTTTACATTAAGATATTAAATTCCCAAGAAAAATTGTAAGTATTAAAAAAATATTTTCGTTATCATTTTTGATACGCCTCTGCTTAATAGTGAAACACGCATATGGTTTGATACCCCGCATTGCAACTATCTAAATTCTCAGATCAATTAAATTAAAAGGCTCAGAAAATAATTTCAATTTATATTAATAGGAGCTTCGATAGCGTATCTATGTATATGCGTGTCTTGCAGGAACACCTGAAGAGAAGCAACAATAATTTATTCAAGAGTGTTTTTTATCTTTTTTTTTCTACTACCTGGTCCAAGTGACCTAACAATAAGAAACGAAATTTACAGCTAAGATTTTTCTATACATGTAATTGTTGACTTTTATATCTTAAAATCTTTCCAGTACAAAAAAGCACAACGGGTTATATCGTAAATAGCGTTCAATATTCGATTATTTAGTTTCCTTCTATCAAAACATGTTTTTGTTTATTTTATTTTTCTTCTGTGGAAAATATTAGGTTTTTCGACCATCAAAAATAGATTAAATGTGTAGGCACAAACCGTTTTCAATTTATACATGACAGAGCACTTGCGTAATTATAATTATCACTAATCGAATGGCTCCTAGAAAAATATTACTTTGAGTAAGCAGAATATTATTTTAGCTTTTTTATTATTTATTAAAAAAACGAAATTTGACATTATGTGCTGTGCATACTGTATGATATGTTATAATAAATGTTATACTAAATATTAACCAGAAACTTCATTTCGACCGTCAGAAACATTTTAATGGCAAATGTGGAATGGTTGTTTGCATAATAAAAGCATATCAACTGTCGACAATGATTTTTGGATTCACATTAACGTTAAATTAGGGTTTAAAATACCATTGCTGTTATAAAGGGCGATTTTCATTACTTTGCTTGCTTAGCTGAGGGCGTCATTTCGGAACTTAATTTGGTCGCGGACCGTAGGCAAGAAATAAGTAGGCAATAAGCGACAAAATTCAAACATTTTTTTATTTATTAATAATAATAGCATAATGATAAACAACATATGAAACGCAAGTTAATAAGAAAAGATAGAAAAATCAAATGAAAATTAATGAGAGACTTGAATTTAAAGATGATCAATATTGGGGTCAATATCACTAGTACATAGGCGCAAAGTTTTTTTTTAAATTAACTTCTGTAAGCCGAGTACGTTGCTTATTTCAATTAATTTTCATGATTGAAAGAAGCTGATCACATTTATACATGCTTCCAAATATGCGAATTATTTTTCATACGAAACCTCTCAGCTGTGGATACTTTTCTTTAGAAAGGTATGTTCTGTAAAATTCGCATTGTACCATATCATCAAATTTAGACTTCAAATGTTAAGTTTGATTAACCCCATTTGTAGGTGAAGCGCAGTATCTTCCACATTACACTTACAAGGATTTGCAAAAATATAATATAAGTGCTATCCATATTCCTAAAACCTAAAAACCGATCAGTAAATTGCTCGGACAGTAGTTTAAATTCTTCAGCAAAACGATCGTATTCAATGTTTTCCTGACTGGATAATGTTGAAAAATTAAAACAGTTTTTACTTCTCAATAAGAAGATTACTGTACATCTGATTTACCAATTGGCCTTGTTTTCGAAGCTTCAAGTTTAGGTCGTTCAAATGTCCTGTGATGTCTACCAGGAATGCCAAGTCACAAAGCCAAGTTGGATTACAAATTTGCGGCAATGCTTTTCTTTCATTTCCATAAAATCTGCTATTTCGTTTCTAAGGTCATAAAATCTTTTTAGCATTTTACCTTTGCTTAGCTACCTTACTTCGCAATAATATGTCACATCATCATGTTCTGAAGAAAGTTCATCCAAAACTGCTTTAAACTGTCGATGGTTGAGACCGCGGATTCTAATGAAATTAATAATATTTACTACCACATCCATAACATTCGTTAATCGTATGGACTTAGAGCACAAGTTCTGTTGATGAATAATGCAATGCAGAATTATAACATCACATTCTTGCACATTCATAGCGGTTGCTCTTTCCTTCAGAATTCCAATAAATCTTTTCGTGAACCGACCATTGAAGGCGCACCATCCGTGCACACTCCAACTATCTATACGTCGAACAATAGTACGTCTCGATAAACTCACTTTCTGAAACTCTTTCTTCTTTTCTGAGCACAAAAGTTCTGCAACGTCTAGGCACTCTTTAACAAACTTTCCCTCAGAAAATATCTTCGATATTTTCGCTATTTTGGAACTAATTATAAAACTAGCTTTAACAACACTGTCTAGATTTGATCTTAATGAATGGAACATTTGCTGCTGTTTCCCTAACTCGGTAATGACTTTTTTAATTTTATCCTTTCTTAACTGGCCCATGAGTGAATTATATTGAGCAAAATGCTTGCTGGGTTAATGCTGCTTCATATTGTATTCTTTTAAAACAGAAATTGTTTCATTGCACAACAAAACACATAGGTTTAACACTGTGCAAGATAAAAAAGTATTCATCAGTCCATTTGTCTTGGAATTGACGACATACTGTGTCCATTTTCCGCTTTTTTGAACCAGACATGTTTTTGCTTGAATATTTGCCGCGTCGTGCCCTCGATCGTACGTGAATTTGTGATGCGAACTTTACTTTAAGAAGTAATGAGGTGACACGCGCTGAGCAGTGTTACCAGAGTACTCTGAAGGAATGTAATAAATGAACTCTCAAAATTTTAATAAATTTCAAAAAAATGTAATAGAAATTTTAGTCAACGTAAAATGAACTATACATAAAAAATTGATTCATTGTATTAATAAAACTTTTTAATATGCATTTATAGGTACCTATTTATTGATAACAACGATAATTTTTCAATTATTGTCATTATGCAGAACGAGGGTATTTTTTTGTCCACATTCTTTTAATTATAGGTTTTTTGCAACAGCAGAACTATTCTGAATTTATCTGCGTATAAGTAGTACTGTAGTACGATTTAACTGCAATGTTGTATCAAGACGCCTAAGACGCCTATTGTTCGACAGACTGCGATTCTCATGTAATATTCCTCTCTACTCGACACGTAACTAGTTGAGTTCGCACAAAAGAATCCCTGTGCAGTTCTACTCTTCGTACTACTCATACGCTGATAAATTCAGAACGGTTCTGTACTGCTATTGGAACAAACCTTAAGGCTGTATGTCACGATTCACGATACTAATAGCGTCGTCGAATCTAGTGCACGGCTTGCACTGAGTGCATACGAAAGGTGGGAGATATATCAATACCAGTTACTTTTCAATCTGAAATGTAACCGGTATCGATATATCGCTCATCTTTTATGTGCACTCCACGCAGGCAGGGTAGTGGAATCGAAGACACTGTAAATTAAGCACTAAATTAAGTTATTAATTTAGAACTTAAAATAATTTTTTTCGTTTGCAACGATACCAATTTTGGTTTGGTTACTCTGCTTTGGTTACATGTTACCAAAGCATATGTAGCTACATTTGAAGATTCATTTATTTACTAGAACATAATCAAAATATCCTAAAATTTCTTAAATTCAAATTCCGTTTAGAAATCCCAAAACAAATTAAATTTGACATATGACATTCAATAATACCACAGTAACCACAATCACAGACAGAACATTTACCACAATATTGTGACCAAGTATGTTGTAGTAAGCCCTTATGGAAATGCCTTGGTATATTAATGCACGTGCATTGGCATATTATTTCGTGAAATTAGCACAGAAATTAATTGTTGTATAAAATAGACAAATGAAGTAAACGGTGTTTTTATTATGAATTTGATCACAAAAAAAACAATCAAACACAAGTGAAATTTATCCAAGGCGATGATGCAAAGTTGCCGCTAACCAAAAACAAAATGAAACAGAAAAGACCGCTGTGTCAACGGTCAACTTTTTCATAGAAAACTTCTGCGCAACATTTCGTCGCATTTTTAGTACTAAATTTAGTAAAAAATAGAACAAATTCTAATTAATTATTATATTTTTTTGGTTTTTAATTTAGTATCAAATTTGCTGTTTGCAATGTAACTTAACCTAACCTAACCTTTTTTTTTTTTTTTTTTTTTGGGTGAAGGGGAAACCGCTTGGCACCGGACATTTGGATCTTATATGACCGGTAGTGTCGGGCGCTACTCCGACTAAAACCCCTGCTGTCTTCTTGTTTTATCTCACTGCGGAGTCAATGGTAAGATCAGTGTGACAACCAACATTGACCTCACAGCACCTGGCATTTAATGCATTTCTTGCCCTCTCTTCCTCTTGGAAGATTCGCACCTCGCTCTCTTTTCCCTGTATTATTGTGTGATGATACTCTCTAGTTGTACGAAGTTCTCTTTTGATGATACTCTCTAGTTGTACGAAGTTCTCTTTTGATCTTATCATGTATTCTATTATGTTGTCTACATTTATTCTGTTGTCCATCAGAAGCCTTTCATTTTGCCATCGTACGCACGAGAAAATGGTGTGTTCCACAGTATCTATCTCTTCACAGTAGTAACATATATTGCTAGCTTGTTTCTTTATTTTATTTGTATATGCTCCAAAACATCCATGTCCACTCAGAAATTGGGTTAGATAGTAATTGGTATACTTATGTTTGCAGCTTACCCAGGCCTCTAGATTTGGGATTAACCGCTTCGTCCATTGCCCTTTTGTGTTGTTTTGGTCCCATCTGTCTTGCCATCTATTTAGTGTACTGATTCTTTCGTTTAGTCTTCCTTGTTCACTGTTGTTATGGTTAGTTATTTTGCACCTTTCTTCGGCAAGTAGATCTACGGGGATAATTCCTGCGATTGCGTATGTGGCTTCTCTTGAGATGGTCTTATATCCCATAATTACTCTTAACACCATTTTTCGGTGTGCTCCAACAAACTTATCCCTATACTTTTGGACACTCAAAACTTCTGCCCACACTTCTGCTCCATATAGCAATATGGATTGGGCTACGTTACTGTAGACTCTCCTCTTATAGCTCCCTGGACCATTTAGGTTTGGAAGAATCCTTGTCAGTGCGCTGACCATCTTGGTGGTTTTCTCCACTGTCCTATTTATGTGGTTCCTAAAGGTTCCGCCCTTGTCAATCCAGATACCTAGGTACTTTAGGCTATTTTTGGCCTCTATTCTGGTTCCTCCAATGTTGAAAATTACTCCTGACTTATCCCTCTTTCCCTTAATTACAACAGCTTCTGTTTTGTGTACAGCCAATTCCAATTTATTCTTGCTCACTCAGAATCTTATCTCTTCCAGAGCCTCGTTTCCATTGTATATTAGGTTTTCTCTGTCCTTCGCTGTAACCACCAAAGCTAGGTCATCCGCATATGCTATAGTAAAGCCGTCGTCCGGTATTTCAATCTCCAGAACAGGATTAAACATCACATTCCATAGAGTAGGTCCCAATACAGAGCCTTGAGGCACTCCTTGCGTTATATCCATGATGTTTCCCTCTATGACAATCTTTCTGGTTGAGTAATAGTTTTGTACCAAATCAATAAGGTATTGTGATATCTGCAGAGTTCTTAATCTTTCTATTATATTTTTCCATGATGCGGTGTTAAATGCATTTTTAATATCTAATGTGATAATTGCTGCCCATGTGTTCCTTTCATTGTTTCTCACCCTCTTTATAATCTCTCCTACTGCCATTGGAGTGGATCTGCTTTTTCTAAATCCAAACTGTCTGTCTGATATCCCATTTTTGGCTTTCAATTCTTTCTCAAGTCTACTTTTGATGATTTGCTCATATATTTTCCCCATTACACTTATGAGGCAGATTGGTCTGTATTTTTGCTCTTCAGGGGTATTTGCTATTTCCTTTGGAATAAGAAATACCTTTTTGAAAGTCTGTTGGGAACATTTTTTCTACCATTAGGTTGTTTAGAATTCTCATCATATTCCGAGGGCTATTAGTAAATATTTTTAATGTTTCTGGTAGCAGGCCATCTAGTCCTGGGGCTTTGTCCTCTTTTAACTTATCTGTTGCTTCCTTTAGTTCTTCAATAGATATTTCTGGGCCATTTTCTTCAGGGTATATTCTTTCTCCTATTGTTTCTCTGCTCATCTGGAATAACTCTCTGGTAATTTCAATATTTCTCTCTTTTGTAATTTGGAAAGGGGACGTGTTGTTTTTAAATTTCTTTGTAACGATTCTGTAGCCGGTTCCCCAGATATCGTTTTCTAGTTCTTCACATATGGACCTCCAGTGTTCTTTCTTGGAATTTCTTATCTTATTTTTGTATTCTTTTTTTGAGCTCTTGAAGAATTCCTCCAGCACGTCTAGTTGTCTTTCATCTCTTTCTCTCCTGCCTCTTTCTCGCACCAGTGCTCTTCTTGCTTCGTTACAACGTCTCCTTGATGTCTCTATGTCTTCCTTATACCAGTACGGTTGATTCTTTCTTTCCCTCCTGGTTCCGATTATGCATTTATCTTGTATTTCTTTTAGTTTTCTTACCATTCTTCTGTGTCCCAGGTTTTCAAATTGTTCCATATCCTTTTGCACTTCCTCCTCCAGTTTTGTTTTGTTTATCTTCCTTCCGGTCCATTCCGTGTTCCCACTTCTTGATTTTCCCATGTTTACCTCTAAATAAATAAACTTGTGCAAGCTGAAGGACTCTTCTTCCAAGACTTTCCAATTTTTGATTTTTCCTGCAATTTTATTTGTGAAAAAGGTTACGTCTATATGTGAAATGCTTTTTCCCCTTACAAAGGTTGGTGCTTCCCCGGTGTTATGCACTACGAGGTCCTTGGCCTCTATCCATTCCTCCCAATACAAACCCCTTTCGTTCGCGGTTGGTGACACCCACATGGGGGAAACCTAACCTAACCTAACTTAACCTAACCTAACCTAACCTAACCTAACCTAACCTAACCTAACCTAACCTAACCTAACCTAACCTAACCTAACCTAACCTAACCTAACCTAACCTAACCTAACCTAACCTAACCTAACCTAACCTAACCTAACCTAACCTAACCTAACCTAACCTAACCTAACCTAACCTAACCTAACCTAACCTAACCTAACCTAACCTAACCTAACCTAACCTAACCTAACCTAACCTAACCTAACCTAACCTAACCTAACCTAACCTAACCTAACCTAACCTAACCTAACCTAACCTAACCTAACCTAACCTAACCTAACCTAACCTAACCTAACCTAACCTAACCTAACCTAACCTAACCTAACCTAACCTAACCTAACCTAAGCTAACCTAACCTAACCTAACCTAACCTAACCTAACCTAACCTAACCTAACCTAACCTAACCTAACCTAACCTAAACCTAACCTAACCTAACCTAACCTAACCTAACCTAACCTAACCTAACCTAACCTAATCTAACCTAATCTAATAAATGCATTAATTTAGTTCTAAATTTAGTACTTAATTAAGTATCGTGACAAACAGTATTTTTTTATAAGAAATAGAAGAAAAGGTAGAAGAAAAAGTAAAAGGGAGGAAAAGTAGAAGGAAAAAGAAATTCGGCATCCAACATCCAATGCAAGGTCCAGTGACAAAAGAAACTTTTAAAGCGCTTTGGGCATGCTCAAGGTTTGTAATGAACCTAATCAATCAGGAAACATGTTTGGGATGGTATTAGTTGTATGAAATAATAAACAATATATTAGAAACATATAAAATCAAGACACGGTTAGGTTAGTTTCAAGTTTATCAATCGTTCATTGTTCTAGGCTCGTGAAAATGTAATAGATTTATTGGAAATGTATTAATGTAATAAACCATTCATAAATGTAATAGATTTGTTACAATTGTAAGAAACTGGCAACACTCAGCGGCTGAGCAGTTTATATATTACTCCCAATAAGCAACTAGAATATTCTCGATCGTTCGCGAGCGCTTTAAGCGCAACGGGTGGCTTCCCGAATGTTTATCTGTTTGTTTCTTTCTAACGACTATTTCTGACACGATTTGAGGCATTTCGCTGCATACGCTTAATAATATTATTTATCTTTAGTCATTGTAGAATACAGTCACTACGTACGTTTAATACTATTACAAATAAACTATTTGTGCTCTAATGAATTTTGTGAAAAATATAACAAAACCTTAAAAATAAACCAAAAATCAGCCATAACAAAATATGTCTTGCCCATGCCTTCTTACTCTCTATTTTAAAACGTTGGAGAGGAAAAATGGTCCACCAAAATTGCGTGGAGGGTTTTACATATCTTGTAGGTGGGCACTTATCGTCGAATGAGCCTAAAGAAAATGTTAAGAAAATAAGTCAAGTTTTTGTGAGACACGTACCACTTTTAATGCATATAGCTAAGTGCCCTAGTCTAAATGTTGCTCTTTCGTGAATTTGTTAAACAGGTATCATAGTACAATATAATAACAAATTCAGCCAAAAGAAAATAGGTCACAAATGTAATTATTATTATTAATATTATTTCCTCTGTATAGTATCTCCTTTCCCTTACTTTACTGTTACAATGAGACTTAGCTACATAATTATTACTTTCAGTAATTATCCTTCTTTGTATTTCTCTTTTATTTCTGTCTATTCTTCTATAAATGTAGATTTCCAAGTATGTACATTGTTCCATCTCATATAAATAATATTATTTTTAATTAAAATCACTATTATATCGTAGTTATACCAATATTTTCTTCTAAGCTTGTTTAAATTCATAAAAAATCGCCATAATTTTTTTATTAAACTTTGATTATATCTAATGTTTAGAAGGTATAACATAAACCATAAGTAAATAGAACTGCTGCGGCCACCAGTGGTGATCAATTCGAATCAAATAATATGTTTAGTTGAAACAGATTGCTGTTTGCGGCATTGGCAAACATTTCATTTGCAAATTAATTAATAATATTGGTCTATTAAAACTTTTGACAGAGAACAGTTTATTTGCAGTAATCAGAATTGAATAAATTACCTATCACATTTAACTCTAGACGACTAAAATCATGAAGCTTAATGAAGCTTTAATTATAGAGATTCAACAATAAAATATCGTACGCAAAGCTGTTTTTGGGATAAGATATTGTAGCTGACTAAGAAAAGTGGATTTTTGGCCCGCTATTTGTAGTTGGATACAGGGAAGAAGGTGAATAAGTTGAATTATGTTTGCACTGCAAGCAGAGATGATTATCGCTTTAGCTTTTGTACCAACTAGAGATTTGGATGAATTCGTTGATGAATTAGGCAATGTGTTAACAGCAGAATTACAGCCGTTATTAAATTGGTTCGAGGATAATTATATCGGCCGTCCAAATAGGCACGGTAATGGTAGACGACCTTCTTTATTTTCTATAGAAATGTGGAATTTATTTAACCGGGTACGCAATAATGAAGATCGTACTAATAATCACGCGGAAGCAGCTCACCGACGGTTACAGGCGGAGTTGGGAGTAGATCATCCAAGTTTATGGAAATTAATAGATGGTCTCCGTAAAGTTCAAAAAAATCGTGATGCATATTTCGAACAATTAGTTGCAGGAAACCAACCACCTCAAAAGTTAAAAAAATATCGCCAAGATGATAAACGAATTTTGAGGATAGTTGCTGAATATAATGATAGAAACAAAATTGAATATTTACGTGGATTAGCACATAATTACCAATTTTAAAAACAGTTATTTTATAAATGGTTTATTTTGTGTGTTTTTAATTTAATGTGTACAGACGTAGTTTAAAATAAATTTTAGAAAATATTTTTTGTTTATTTTTTACATACTAATTTATCTGAACACTGTAGAAATGACTACATTATTTTCATTTTAATGATAGAAATTTACTAATTAAAAAAAAATGTGATTTATATATAAAAAAAAATGTGACTAATATAAAAAATAAATACTATACCAAAAAAAAACAACTTTGACAAGAATGATAACAATAGAAAAATAATTGCAGAATTATGATATATTAATCAAAACATGATGCATGTAAAAATATTTATAATTATATAATACCTTTATCAAACAAATGTCAGAATATTTAAAAGTGGAAATAAAAGATGGCAAAAAATAAACTTACACGATTCTAATAAGAAACAAAACGGTTAAGAGACAAAATTCAATCTTTTTTAAGGTAGGTACTCCTTCAATTAGATCATATCTGCACTAAAACAAAAAAAATGTATAGCTTTATCATCATAAATAAATTGTATATTTTTTAAATTTCGATAAAATTTGAAATAAAAATAATTATTATATTATAATTGTCTATGTAAACTCTATATGTATAACTTAACGGCGATGAAACGGCCGGCGAAGAAACGGCGGCGTAGAATCGGCGGCGATGAAACGGCCGCGTAGAAACGTCCCATTCCGATTATTATGATAGTATTCGCTTAATTAATATTTTTTTGGTGAAATAATTTTACAATGTACGAAAATGTTTTATTGATTACAATATTAAAATTATTATATTTTGGCTTTATAAAAGCTTCTGTTTTATTTTATAGAAAATACCATTTCCAAAATTGGATATTCTAAATGCGTGTATAGTTAAATATTAGTATGCTATCATGTAAAGTTTGTGTATATTAAATTGGATATTAACTTCTGTATGAGTTTCATAAATAAATAAATAAATAAATATCACTTTTAACCACAAGGTTAATTAAATTTTAATGACTATCATTTGTCATAAGTTTATTACATTTAAATATTTGATTTTTTTTTGTATTTTCAAACAAATCCAATATAAAGTGCCATATTAATATTACATATCATTTTTATTATTGATTTGTTGATAAAATCTTTAAAATTTAAAATGATAACAAAATAAGAATAGATAGATTTAAAGTTTCGAGAAGCTATCGGTTATTGATCCGAAAACAAAAGTATACAGGGTTAGTATATTCGAAAGACAACGCTTTACCACAGAGAGCTCTCTTTAATTGATGAATTTTAATAAAGGTACATAAACCCTTAAGGAGCTTAGTTACCAAGACACAAGGTGTTTTAAGTTTTAAATTAAAATAAAACTTTGCCATAAATCAAAAACGCCTTTAAATGAATTTTTAAATTTTGATGTACCAAGATCTTATCAAATACACGAACTTTTAAAACTTTGACACGTGCTGACTAGATTAGAATTTAAAAATATTGAGTCGTTACAAATTATCTAAATACATGCAGACTTTTGTTTAGAAGCAAATTTCTAAACACCGTTTATTGTAGCTTCATAAAAGGTTCTTACTTTTTGCTAAAAATGAACAGAAAATGTAAAAAATATAATAAAAAAATTAAAATAAATAAATAAAAATGTTTATTCCAGTGGCGTTAAAAATTTGGGGAATAAATAGCCACTAACCTTGATAGCGCGCCACTGGTTAAAATTTTTAAAAGTTAGTTTATGTCAAAATATTACTTCCAAAGCATATTGTTAACCCAAAATTGAAAAAATATTTAAAGGTGTTTTTTGATTAATGACAAATTTTGAATTTCAAACTTTTAACACCCTGTATCTTGGTAACTAATCTTGTGTATGTTCTTATATCAAAATTCATCAATTAACGAGAACTGTCTTGGGTAGAGCGTTGTCGGTCGAATATAAATGTTTTAAAAATGACACCTTCAAAGTAGTGAAAATAAACATTGTTATACTCGGACAAAATATTGAAGAAGGTGTTTCCTTCCTGTTCACGTACAACAATCATACTATACCAGAGCATAATGAATGGAATCACGCGCTTAAAACTGCAGAAGTTATCGGAATCACGTGCCAACTAGTCATAAATGCATGTTTATTGCCAAAATGAATTACACCAGTGGCGTATAAAAACTATTGGCAAATTAAATGCGGTAATAGTAAATAATATTATATGAAAGTAGGTTGGTTATCTATTTTTGTAGTAATAATCATTTATGTTTATAATTTTGTTTTGTTTATTGTTAAAATATGTAAATAATATGCCAGTGGCGTAGAAACACTATTGGAAAATTAAATGGGGTATTATACTAGAACAAAATATTGAAGAAGGTGCGCCTTAAAACTGCTAAAGGTATCGTTATCATATCAAAATGCACTCTTCCAGTGTCGCAGAAATACTATATTGGCAAATTAAATGGGTATTTGTGAATATTACTAGATGAAAGTAGGTTGGTTATCTATTTTTGTTATAATAATTAATCTATGTTTATAATTGTATTTTGTCTATTATAAAAATATGTAAATTAAGCTTGGTATCACAAACTTGAATTCTAAATCTATGAAGTTTCTTAATCCATTGATTCTGCAGAACTATCACTGGAATCGTCTTTATCGTCGGAACTTTAAGTTATGACTAAAGGTTCAACTACCGTTTTGATCATACCGTCCAAGCGCCACATATTATTTTCTTCCTTAATTACATGGAAAATAGCATTCTGCCAATCTTCAGGTTTTATACATTCTATACCGGTTTTTAATAAACTTTGAACGTCGGCTATTTTAAAAGTTTTATTTTCTCGAGCTACAAATCCTTTCACTTGCTCCCAAATTAGTTCAATAGGATTGAATTCGCAGTGATAAGGGGGTAGTCTTAATACCGTAATACCACGATCACGAGCCATTGTCTCGACAATATATTGAATATATTTATGGCGGTGTTCCTTTATTAGGTCCATTAATTCCACTTTAAGCATCTCCTCTAGTAATGCCGCGAGACAAGACGAGACGAGAGAGAGGCCTCTCTCGTCTCGTCTCGTAGGGCGAGAGAATACTGTTCTCTCGTCTCGACGAGATGGCGCTTCTCTCGCTCGAGAGAGCCATTCTCTCGTCTCGTCTTGTCTCGTCTCGTTTCTCTCGTGATAAAAACATATCAAATTTAAATTTGGAAGAGATATACTTAGGACGAAATATAAAAATAACTGTAAAATTTTGAAGATAATAACAAATAATTTTTCAAGTAATTTGTCTCATCAGAACCCAAATTGGCAATATGATACACTTAGGGAAATTACCTTGGTATCTCTCTGCCTGTCCGTCTGTCACAGTCGTTTTATTTAGACACTATTTGACATAAACAATTGAAATTTAAAGTAATCAGTGGCCAAAATTGGGCGTTAACTAAGAATGTTTAGCAGAGGAAGAAGTTGGAAAGGCTTTCGGTAGGTGGAGAAGGGGTAAACGTCAAACCACGCCGAACGAGAATTTTGCAGCAATGTTTTCCTGCCAGTGTCGTTTCATAGAATAAGAACTGGACAATCGCATTTATTTATGGACTATAAATAATTATTAAATATGTATTATAATACCCAAATCATAATTCTACAAAATTTCAACAGCTATTCACAATTTATTAAACTATTTACTCGAAATTGTTATTAACATCTAAAAAATAATTTTGTACGCCAAACCTTTTCAACTTCTGCCCCTGCTATAAATACGTTGTCTTAGAAGTCAGTTGGGGGGGGGGGGGTAGGGTTTCATTTGGAAAGAATTTTTTTCGTGTGATATCAAATGAAAGCAATTTGAAGCATGTTAACAATATATTATACGTTCGTTTCTTTTATTTTTTCTTTGACAGTTTTTCGAAAAAACACTTAAAAATTATAGTTAACTTTTTGACTATCTGGAAATATGATATTTTTAAATTTTAAGTTACGATAAGTAATTGAAAATTTTAAAGAAGTAAAAAGTTAATTGCGCGAGAGAACTCGAGAGAGCTCGAGAGAAACGAGAAATTCTCGTCGAGAGATGACACTGTCTCGTCTCGAATCTTTTTTCGAGAGAAAATGTCTCTCTCGTCTCGTACGAGACGAGAGACGAGAATGCATATCCGCTTTCCTACTAGACATTATCGGAATGCGTTCAACTCGTCGACTGTAATAAGAAGCTTTATCTAGTACAATAACTGAATTTCGTTCTACACGCTGTAATACTTCAGTAAACCATTTTTCAAAGCATTCCGCATTCATGTTCTCGTTCGTGGTAGTCTCCTATTTTTTTCGATATAAACACAAGAGCGCTATTTTCCAAAAATCCACTGTCACTTCCGATATGGGTAACAATTAGGCGCTGTCCTTTACCTGATGGTCCTTTCAAACCTGTAGATAATCCCTCTATAAAAATTTGGCGATGACTAGTTACAGAAGTATCTTGCCATATCTTAGATACCGTGTATTCAGCATTCACCCACGTTTCATCGAGATAATATATCTTTTTTTAGCGGCTCTAAACTCTTTAATATTTCGTAAATAACGACGTCGCCAGGACACTATATCTGACCTCTCAATTAAAATTGATTTCCTACACAGTTTGACAAAACGAAATTTTAGGCCCCATAAAATATTTCGTAAAGTTTCACGGCTCAATGGAATTTCTTTGTTTTCTCTTAATTTCGTAAGAACAACTTTAAGTGTTGGGGCTTTGTTTTCGTGTGATTTATTTTTGGTTATCGTCCAATTTAAACAATTTTCGACAACGGGTATGCATTTTAGGGGCTTTTAAGGAGCCTTTTTTGTCTTTTCGCGTACAATACGTTCAATTGTTGAAACAGATACTCCAGTTAAAAAAGAACTGCGGTTTTCAGCTTCATTTTTAGGAAGTGTCCGGCCCATCATACACTTTCCATATAATGTTATTTTCATCCTTTGATAAGGGCTTTCGCCGACGTAATTTGGTTTCACTTGGACCCGCCTTTGAATCCATTACTATTGTAACAATATAATTCTACTATTAAATTGTTTTTATTAAATTTATAAAGACACCAATATTTTACTATTTAATAAACTTTTAATGTACCTACCTAATATACTACACAATAAATATAACTCCTCGAATATGCACTACCACTACCAAATTGTAAGTCACAAACATGAACACCTACTCGTATATCAGAAAAGAGCACTTATACAAAAAAGTGTTTATAAAATATAAAATAATTATTGTAAATAGTTAAAGTGATACAAATCTAACTTCGTCGAAAGTTAGTTTTTAACTGTCTTTGTGCCTGTGCTGACAATATTCAATCTGTGACCCGACTGTCGTTTATTTACTTGAAACACATTTTAAAACCAATAAACACAGATAACGAAGTCATTAGAGAATAAATATATTCATTTCTTGAAAACTATCAAAAACGTATATTTAACGCATCATCTTTGTTTAAATAAAGATGGTGACAAACAAATTTAATAAAGTTTACTAACAAATACCTAATAAATAATAAATAATTATTTGGTATTTGATACGCCGCCTATGCTGACTCTGTCGGAATTTTCATTCATAGACAACGTATATTACCTGCAAAAATGGGACAAAATATAATATTTATAGATTATTAAAAATAAAATTAAATAAATACCGTTATAAATCGATAAAAATATAATTGGAGCTAAAAATAAAAATTATGAATTAGGATTGACTTTGAGCAAAACATGTAGAAGTTTTTTAAAAATATCACAATTAGAATATTACTAAAAAGTCATTCCTTTCGAGTAAGTACAATAGAATAACAATTAATTCTATTACAGAGATTGATGTGAAGATTCTTCGGCTTTAAAGCGATTATAAAATTACAAAATCTGTACTACATATATTTTATTAAAATTTAGTTGAAGCGACTAGTTTCGGTCATCCTGGCCATCATCAGGCATTTGTAAAAGGGTTTAAAATTATTGTATAAAACAATTTCCACGGTATGCAGCGAACCATTCACTCCAGAGTAGATGTATGTATTGATACTTAAACGTTACAAAAAGTTAATTAATACCACAGAAGTTAGGTTGAAAAATAAAAGACCTAAACTTAATAATACGTATGAGATTTAATTAATAAAAGTAGTAAAAGGTTCGGACGATGGTGAGTTCATCAAAGAGACAAAATGAAGGTTCGACCGATTTATATATCAATTTCTTTTGACTTTGCGCGTTTTATGTTGAGCTTCTTACCCATTAACATATACATTTCTGGTCAATAAACCACAAAACTCTTCGATGGGTTGAGCCTGTGGTACATTTGGCGCATTGTCAGCTGTTATCACAAAGGGTATGTTTTGCTAGTTTCTGTATTCACCTCTCAAATTTTCATGGTTTGAATACTTTGAGAAAGTAAATGTTCTTTTATGTGAATTTCTTACCAGCAGCAGTATAGGATCAATTAATGATACCTAAAATGTTAATGTATTGAGAGAGCCTGATTGGCCATTACCACATGATAGTTGGAAAGTATGACGTGTGCTCTTTTTTCTACAAAATCATTAATAGTAAATACAAAATGATAATCATCTTCCCTAAAGTGGTCATCTTTACTACAGAAAAAAATACACAAAAACTTGTGAAAGAACTCTTTATATTTTATAATAACGGACAAACAGGATGTCGCAAAATATATGACCTAATTTAAAATGTTCATAACTTTAAAAATAAATGAACTACCTTAATTTTATTTTATCTTTAGACTTTTTTAGAATTTTTTTAATCAGTTGCCGAAAATAATGTCGTTCAAATGTCCGCCTCCTGTCAGCATTTCTCATAACTTTTACCAAAATTTCTGGTGTTAACTGGTCAATTTTTTCCCATGTTTTCCTTCAAGATCTTTACAGTCCTTGGCTTGTTTACATAAACTAATAACTTCACATAACCTCGGAGAAATAAGTCTGGAGTGCTCATATCGGGCGACCGTCTGGCCATGGAAAATCGCCAAAACGAGAGACTAATTAGCCAGGAAAAGCTTCATTCAATAAATTCGTGGTCTCATATGTTCTATGTGCGGTGGCACTATATGTGTTCTAACCCTAATTGATTTAATTCGGATATCAAAAAGTCACGTAGCATCGCTTTGTATCTCTCGCCAGTGATAGTTACCGCGTTCCTTGCAGCATATTCGAAGAAGTAGAAATCAATTATGGCAGCATTGTTTCGTATAGTGTCTTCAAACAGGACTATTCCAAAGATAGTACCTAAATTCTAGGAAAGCAGGGGAATACAATAGACCCAAGAGGCCGCAGTGTTCTGGGCCAAACTTAACCTTACCTTCTTACAACCGATAAAGATAAAGATGGTGTCTCCACACGAAACAGTAACTTTAAGTGAATTTAAAGTAGCATGGTGCGAAAAATTTCAAATGAATATTATCAAACACTATTTTATTTGGGGGTTTGTATTTTTTAAGCGCTATAGTGCTTAAACGTTAGTACTAATAATGAATAGCCTCAAAAAAATATATAACTGCTTTTAAAGTATATTTTCCGATCTCGGGAAATGAGTGAATATTTTCAAAAATGGCAAATTTTTTATTTTTTCGTAATTGTGCCCAATCGGTTTACTAACTGATATTCGCCCAGTTGTTAACCCATCTAAATATTGAAACAGACGGCGAGAAGGTTCTTGAATGATGTGGTAATGCTCTACTTTTTTGTTCTCAGAAACTGCTTTGATTATATTTTTTTCGATAACTGAAGTATCGTCTTTTCTACCATCAAAATAAGAAGCTCGTAAGTTATTTAAATCCTGCTTATTTTTTTCCTGTGAATTTATCCTATTTCGATTCCGTTTCCTTCTTATTTTATACAGATCGACTACTTTGGAAGTATCTGTTTCTGTTACTAATTGAGTATCTTCTAGAATACTCGTTGCTATAGCGGCAGCTGCACGATCAGATACTCCGTTGTTCTAAGCTTGATACTTATTTGCCATGGCGTTTTCTTATTCAACGAGATGCTAGGCTTGTATTGGTCAAAATAATAATCGTCATTGTCCGTTTGTACATGTACTACATCTTGGTTAGGTCTAGACTCGTTAAATAAGAAATCGCGCATGTCAAATGTGGATCAAGCCTAAAGCTAAGGTATTGCATTGTGATCGCTACGGAGTAAATGGGCGCGTTCAGCCGACGCAACAGTTGATTAAAACCGAAAACAAGTTTCTGATATGGTGGAAGTCAACAATTAAAAGTACCTGAACGGTATAAGTTGGTTCAGCGGTTAGACAATACACATACACGTGGTGACCTCTAGTGATAATATAAATAAAATCATTTTCGGTTACAAATCAGTCATAACGGATATTTTTCATCATGGTTTAACTTTAGAATTTTAAAAACAACAAAAATCATGTTCAAAGTTAAGAAATGTGCAGTTATAATCACATATAATCAGCTTTATCCTCTTAGAGTAGTACAATACTTCGGTTACAACAGTCACCATAGAGTTTTCTGGTGTTAAGCAACGGTTGAAACTAACCAAAACTCAACAAGTGACCTTCAGAAGACCCAATAAGTCACCATACTCAACTGTTGCGTCGCTTGAAGGCATTATCTAATAGTGAAGCTGTCACGAGTATTCTAGAAGATATTGGGTTGGTAACAGAAACATATACTTCCAAAGTAGTCGATATCGAAATAAAATAATAAAGAAAAGGAATCGAAATAGGAGTAATTTACAAGCAAAATTAAGCAGGATTTAAACAACGTACGAGATATTTAAATAGTAGAAAAGATAATACTTCAATTATCGAAAAAGTGAATCAAAGCATTTTTGTCGAACAAAAAAAAAGAAGAAAATTTTTCAATCATTCAAGAACCTGTTTCCATTTATTTACATTGTATCAATAATTACTGAATCGTACTTTACTGAAGAAGAAAACACCTTGATGCCGTGGGTTGTGATGGTACTAATACCAATACAGGATGGAAGAGTAGTGCTGTTGGACGACCATTGCGATGGGCTATTTGCATTCTACATTTTATTGAGTTTCTTTTATGCCATCTGTTTCAATATTTAGATTGAGTTATAACTGACCCAAGATTATTTAGTGGACCGATTGTGAAGAAATACGAAAAAATTTAAAATATACAATTGTTCAAATATTCAGACGTTTTGTGGAATTAGAATAGTATATTAAAATACAAGTTGCAGAAAGCCACATATTCCCGCACGAATTCAAAATTTGGTCACGAGCGACGAAGGAGCGAGTGGTCGAACGAACGACATAACCTAACAAATGAAAGTGTGTGTGTATGTATTTCTGTTTGGCTCTGGTTTCAAAACCAACTGGCCAGAACAAATGAAAGTAAACTATATAGATTTTGTAGGGACCGTTTCGATATCCCCAATTGTATAGCTCGTTTCCTCGTTGATGTTGTAAGCTCTTCTTCAGTACTTTGCCGTACTAGCTAAATATTTTGCCAGTCCTCGCTTTATCTTTTACTGATAAGGTCTCTTCAAGACCGATCGTTATACGTTAAAATGTTTGCGCTGTCGGTACCCGACGATTGCGAAATTGTCGTTGCGATTTTTTTTTCTTTGAGACAATTGTTCCTCGTTCTAGAGGAGTATAGCGCTCCATCACTGATTGTCGTATATTTCGCCTACTATACAGCTTTCAACACCACGATGACAATAGTTGACATTTGTAAAAATTGAGCGCCACCTTGTAGCAATCTAAACAACTCCAGTTTGATACACAATGTATATAAAAATGAAGCGTGGAGCTAATCTTTTGCCATGGAAGAAACGACGAACATCTCTTATTCCATTGTGCAATGTAATAACGTCGTATTTTCCCTCCAACATTACCCTATATCTAACTAAATTTTAACTTGAAATCCCACTTCAAGAAAATTCAACTTTTTACTTTAAAATGATAAGCGTAATATCTGAAATTCTGGGTCATTTAGCGATTTAAAATTTTTACCACAGCTGGAACATATAGACATACACAACTGATCCGTACTGAATTTTTTAAAACGTTACTTCAAGTAAACTGAAGTTTGGCTCTTATCTAGAAATGCACATATACAAGGTTAAACTGAAAAGTTTTCTCATCGCTACCAGAAGTTGAGTTAATATTAAATAATGGCTATAATATCAGTTTAGGGACTTGTTATTTTACAATTTTCCCTAATGTGTTCTGTTGATCTCTTATTTTGGACCTTTATCCCTTCAACTTCCTGAAAAAGTAAATTAATTATACAGAATTTTCTAAAATTTTTAAAAGATATAAAAAAATGGAAAGCCCTTATACCCGACTACTTATTAAAACAAGCTCATAAATTGCAACAGAGAAGTACGCAAGGCTAGAAGAAACTCATGGAGGAAGTTTTGCGTAGAGGTCACAGTAGTTTACCTTAGCAGAGTAGGTATAATTACAGACCAAACGCCAAAGTCATATCGTCCTAAGAGCATGTCCTTCTTCTTACTAAAAGCCCTAGAAATATTAATAGATTTATATCAGGGACAATATATTAAAAATACATCCTCTATCCCAACCAATATGCATACCAGCCAAGAAAGTCAACTGATCTAGCGCTGGACGATCTAAACAAGCTGCCTTCAAAGAAATCATGATAGGCAACAACTTTCTTAGATATCTAAGAAGCTTTTAGTAATACCTTAACCAGGGCAATAGCAAAGGCTCTAGAACAGAAAAACATCCCAGTCACAATGAATTGCTGCCAGCCAAGAGAATAGGCTTATTGTATCCCCTCTAGGAAAGGCAACCATACAGGCAGAAGTTACATGGGGTTGCCCATAAGGAGTAATATTACCTACAATGCTGTGGAATAACCAAAATTGTGCCGAAAATTGCAATAAGCAAACTTACCAGCATTCAGCGTCTCTCCTGTCTGAGTATCACAGGGGCCATGCTTACTACAACTGTAGCAATGGAGGTGCTATTAAATCTCACGCCACTGCACATCTACGTACAAGTAGAAACCAGGCTAGTTTAGAGACAAACTTGAATAAGCCAACTTATTACCGCTGACCATACGCGGCTATACTAACAAGTAAAAAAAGATTCAGAAAATGCCTACTGATATAGCCATAACAACATCCAAATTTGAAGGGATTTTTTCCAATTCAAATACCAGCACAAGAATCATGGAAACAGGGATATCTTATACAGACTGAACTCGTCTGGTATATAGACAGTCAAAAACCAAGAAAGGAGCCGGTACTGGAATCTTTGGATCCAATTCAAAAACAACGATTTCGCTGAGTCTAGGAAAATACGCAAGCATGTTCCAGGCTGGTGGAGAAATAATAAAAACTAGAAGACCTGACAGAGTAGTCAAAACAAACTGACCTAAACTTTTGTACCAGGTTACGACGGATATTAGGGCAACGAAAAGGCCAACTAACTAGCCTGATAACGTCATGAGAGGTAGCGGAGTGGAGTGGAGTTGCTTTATTTCAATATAACTAGTTTAAAAATCGTTTTTCAACGAACTATATTTTAAGCAATATCTCATTTTATAAAATATGTTATTCGGATAACATGGTCAATATTATAACTTTCATAAAAGCACTGAAACAGTCATAATATTTTAACGAGATTATGTGGTTATGTACACAAATAGAAATTTCCTTTCACTTTTCATAAATTTCATTAGTTTTAAAGTAAATTTATTAGATAATTTTACACCTGTTTTTTAACCGAAATGTTTGTCACCATGGCAATTCAGGTATGATTAATAATTATAAATAACCCGTGGATATTCACTTTGTACATTTAGAATACCTATTTGAACATAAATCTAAAGTCTCGGAAATACCTCAAATCCTTTCGCTTTCTTTATTGTTTAAATGTAAAATGGATGAAACAAAAAGTTACTAGATTTTGGCTCGTCGCAGATTAATTTATCATGTTATTATGTCAGGTAGCAGTTATCAAAACAATTTTGAATTTGTCGATTTGTTAAAAATTTCTATATTTATTGATCAATTAAAAACTTTAATCCTAATCGTAGTTTACAGTTACAATCAAATGGCTGCAGAGGCATTAGATATTTCGCAGAAAACTATCTATAGACTTGGTAAATTAACAAATTCTGATCACAGGCGCCGGAATTCAAAAATTGCTTTGGGTGGTGCCCGGTGTCTATGCGGAAAATGGAGACAATCCCCCCCCCCTCCACCCTCCACACCTCAATTAAAGGCACCGCCGGTTTTTTAGAAGCACTTTAAAAGCTATTTTAAAGCGTTAATTTTATGAAAATATTCTTAAATTTTTTATTTTAGGGGGAAATTTTTTTTGCCAGTTTTGCCCCCTGAACAAAAATCCTTTGTCAGGGGCGAGACTCACCCTTAAAATCTTAACTGGAAAGAGGGGTCTAATGATAGCGTATTTTAAAGGTATTTTTACATAGATTAAAATCCCCGAGTTTTACATCGCTACTATCTATGTGGCCCATACAGTGGCTCAGCAAAAGTACAAAACCGGTTTAAGATAATTTATATATTGTTATTAAAAAAAAAAAGAATTCTTTGTAACAATTTTAGTTTTATTCCTGTGGCTTTTAATTATTGTTATCAGATGACATTCTTTGGTCGATGTAAAGTAGTAAGATTTAGTTTATTTCGTTGTAGAGTCGGCATAAAAGTGGCATATCAGTGATAATGATTTACTCATTTGCTGAGATGGTGCAAATAATTTCACTTTTTTTGCGAACAATGAATGTGCTAAAAGAACTGCCCAACTATTTAACAATTAACATTAAAATCGACAAGTCCATTGAAAGTATATTTTGGAGTTAGTCCAAAAATTTTGGGAAACGGGGTCAGTAGCCACCAAATGAAGTAAAATGGAAAATGCTATAGTAAATAGAGCTAGAGAAGTGGCGATTTTAGGGCATGATGTTCAAGAACCCAAATTGAGCACAAGGCAGTTGGCGATAACATCTGGTATAAGAACTTAACGAAGACGATTTTGATAGGTGATTACAATTTTGTGAAATTATGACTGAACGGGTAATAAATGATCAGTAATTTCTTTTTAAGGTGTGTTTTTCAGACGAATCCACTTTATTCCTAAATGGTACGGTAAATTGTCACAACTGTTATTGGACCGATTCAAATCTCAGAATATTTAATGAAATGCATATCTAACCTTTTCGGATTTTTAATGAGGCCACCTAAAAACTAAAATTTATGCCACCCAGCCAACATCACTGGAAAATCTGTGACAAAGGATAATTGATGAATGTCATCAAATCACCTCACAGATGCTTTAAAATGACCAGGGTTAGCATTTCCAGCATTTACTCGAATAACTGGTAAGCTTTTACAGAAAATAAAAATCGTTAAAAGATCATGGCTAGGAAGACAGTAGCGATTTAAAACTCAGGGGTTAAAATCTATGTAAAAATATCTTAAAAATAAGCTATCTTTTTACCCCTCTTTCCATTTAAGATTTAAGTGGCAAGTTTCACTCCCGCTAGAGGGTTTCCGTTCATGGGGTAAAACTAGCAAAAAAAATGTTTCACCCTAAAATCAAAAATTGACAGGTTCGAGTATTTTTGGTAAATTACCTGATTTCTCGCCTGTACTCTTAGAAAACTGTTTTTCTCAAAATTAACGTTCTTTTCTAATGGTGCTTGATCGGGAGAAACTTCCAAATGCTCTCCCTTTAAGCATTTGCTCAATATCATATGTAAGAGCTCTTGTCTTGATATTTCTAGAAAGTTAATAGTCATTCTTTTTTGACGTCTTAGGGTTTTATACACCAAGAATAATAAACTCTAAGTCCAGGTTCAATGCGTTGTCTATGACAAGTGACGGCGACTTTTTTATCACAAAAAATACAGCTCAGAACGATATTTTATCGAGGCATCCTGTCGCTATATCAACTTGGGTCAAGACAGCTTCTTCATTTCACTTATTGGCATTTTTTGTCCACGTTATGCTCTGGGTGTTTCGCACCCAGTTTCAAACTGCTCTGGGTGCTTGCTCCCCCAGAGCCCCGGGGATTCGGCGCCTATGATTCTGATACAAGTATGTGAAAATAATGTCTAAAAAAGTAAGCCAAAGTACAACAAAAGTCACTTCGTTAATATTATATAAGTTGAGGTAAGTTATATATAATATGTACGAAGGTAAGCAAAATGGAATAATGAAATCGTTACATCAACGATTTTCGGATGAAATGTCCGATGTAAAATGTTCTGAACGGTCAATTAATACATGCATTCGAAAAATTGGCTTTAGCTTTAGCTTTAGCATCAAGAAGTAACAATAGACAGTTTTTATTGGACGAACACCAACAAACGGACGGAAATAATTATTATTTGCCGTGGCTCTCCAGGGCGACTTACAAATGATTGATGGTGCCATTTGACTGAGGAAAACCCTACCCACCACATCGAAACGGTAACGCATGGCAATTTATAAGCTGGATGTAATATCAATGGAAATTAAATTACTGCTAATACGGTACCCATCAAATCCTACAACGAATCATGCAAATTAATTAAACATTTAGGTTTGGTCTCGTATCTGAAGCCGACTGTCGCGGAACCACTAAATGGACTCTAAGTGAATACCGACCGCTCGACACAACTGCACTACTTATTTATTTATTTTATTTATTTATCCATTTTACGGGTAACCCCATTATTTACAAAAAGTATTTAATTACAATAAATTCAATTTCTATTTTTAAGCTATTACATAGCTTTTATCGCGGGCTTTGAGCGTGGCGACCGAATCAAGAAATTTTGTAATTCCGTAACGAAAATAAACCTAACACCCCCACTCCGACCGGCACAGCGGTGCGGCGTTTTGAAAACTGTGAAAGGTTTTATCCGACCCTATTCGTATTAGTATGAAGCGGAGTTAAATATACGTCTGCGGACTGGAACGTTTATGCAATACAAGAACTAGAAGAGCTTTCTCTGGCTTCTAATAAATTGGTATCACAAATGTTCCCGGCTGGCGTAAATATTAGATATTATTTTTTTTGCAAGATTTATAATAGTTTATTATGCAACGATCACGTAATGATAGTTATTAATACGAGCATTAACCGGGATACGAGATGAGCCAAAGGCAAGTTTCGTATGGTTTATGCGAGTGTTTTAATAACCATTACATGAGAGTTGCATACGCTATTTTTTCTACACCCGATAAATAATCAAGACCTATAAATATTATATTTATATTGGTATTGAACACAATAACAATAATTACTCTTATTTTTATAAAAAATTTTACAAAATTGTAATTAATGGTACTACTTCGGGTATTGGTATTTCCCTAGATTTTTGCGGCAAAATATTTTGTACTGTATTTTCTGCTTTCTCCAAAATGTGTGGAGGAGTCTTCTATATCGTTGATATCAGACATTTTAATATTATAATTATCGAAGTTTAGCTATCTACGAAAATTTAATACGTTTTGACAACTAAAACAATTACATAGGAACCTAGGACAAACGTCAAACAGCATGATTGAAAAATTGTAGGTTTCTATTGATTAAAAATCTGTATCGTAATAAAAAATCTATATCATAATGTGTATCATTATGAAACGGATTATGGGCATATAAGTGCTTTATTATAATACGGGTGTAGAAAAAATATTAATTTTTATTTTATCAGTGTTAACTATTTCATTATTATTTAAGCGTTGAAAGCCGTGCATCGTCTAACGTCGTTTCAGTTCGGCAGACTTCGGCACGGTGTTTGTGTGCGTGCGACTAGACGTATGCATGTAGACTAGCTGCTAACCGCTCATAACTGATTCTATCTCTTTTAGACACAATTTCGGAAAAATTGAATTTGAAAATGAATAATGATCCACAAGAATCCACAAAAAAATATGGAACCACCATTAACGCGGTATTTTCCAGATATTTAGAGGATATCAAGTCTCAAACTTATGTTTCTTATTTCAATTTCCATAAACCTGTAGTTTCAATGAAAAAAATTCCTGAATAACCTACATGTATTGTAAAATAATAAAAATATTTTAAACATTATTAACTTCTCATTTATTCAATAAAAGAAAAAAAATGTTTTTTTATCGGTCACCACGCTCAAAAAGTGTAACTTGAATTAATATCAAAGAAAAAACTTAAATTAATATCAAAGAAAAAAAATACTGCATAAATAAAATAAATAATTATAATTGCATAAGTTGATAAAAAATGCTATGCAATAGCTTTACCGCGACAGTCCCCGAATGCCACACTTATTTTTTTATTTAATTTATTTAACGTTGACCTATTTCTAACTACGAGGTTTAAACACTTAGCCTTCCCTCAATTACCAGAAATTTATTCGAATCTCCTGGTGTTCCAACCAGAAGTAGGGATCTTTAACGAGTTCAACATCCATGGACTCGGGACCGACGGCTTTACATCTCTTCCTAAAAGATGACACACGTCACGCTATACCTCATACTCATTGGTATAACGCCTGCCCGCTATTGCAACTAAGCGAGCAGTTTGTTCGGACATACGCCGACTTTCATTGAAATGGTCACCTAGCCAACTACTAACTGCGCTGGGCCTGGCTTGACTAGAGGTATCGATACACAATAAGTGAACCTGCCAAATTTAAAATTAAGATACATATTAAACATTGAATACTATGAACATGTTTGCATTTGAAATAAATCTCTTGAAATTAAGGACATCTTGTTTAGATCTTTCAGACTGCTCTTCACTATAGGCTCCTAAGTTTTCGGGACAACATTAAATATGAGGTTGTAGGAAATGAACTTTTAAACTCCTTAGAATTATTATGAAATTATTAGGAATATGATGCAAGATTTCAGATTAGGAGAAACTAAAAACATAAGTTTTGCAAGAAAATTTAACGTGATTGAATTTTTTAAATATCTTTCCCAGTTTCAGTGATAAAAAATCTATAACAGTTTAACTTCATTGGAAATTTTTGACTTAACGACTAACTTTTAGAATTAAACACATGTTTGAAAAATTATTTCAGATAGTTATTCCAGAAGGACTATAAAACCATCGAGTTTAGCACCTTTAAACCACAAATATATGATATATCTTTAGATCGAAAAAAGTGTAAATGTTAATGAACTATAGTCAAAACAAAATTTATATGGAAACAAAGGTCAATTAGCTAATTTTATCGTAACATTTTCCGATAGCTATCGCCGACTCCCACATGTTGTAATTATTAATAATAAAATTAATTTTTCATAGTGAACTTTTGTAGTCCCCTCATTTCCAATCTATTTAACAACGTCAATATCCGATTCCTGGCTTTCTATTTCAATGACATTTAGATAAGTAGAGCTGACAGTCGACTGACCTTTCATTCATAATGTTTCCGATCTAGTAGGTACCTGTACAAATTTGTTCGACCGGTGTATAAATCGCGATGGTCATGCTTCGAGATTTCGAGAGTAAAACGGCGAATTTCACGGTACATTCGATTTTTATTCATTAGCTCTTATCAGGGTATTCAAGCCGAAGTTACGGGTTGAAGGATTTCTACCCAGTCAAATTTAGGAGTTTTTACGACTTTTTTAAAAGACTTCTTTAAAAGGTGCAGAAGATAAAACAGTTGATTGTTAAAGGCTAAAATGTTTCCAAGATTTTTACTTACCACAAAATAATTCATCAGGAACTTCGGTGTATTGTATTTAACCCAATAAGTAAAATTTTGTTTTGCGGTAGAGATAGATGTTAAAATAAATAGATAAACTGTATTATTATTTTTAATAAATTAATAACCAATGAATAATTTATAACATCTGAAATTAGCTTAAAAAAGTCGGACAAATTATCGCAAAAATACTTATGATATATACAGGAAATAAATAGAACTGAAATTATAATTGCTTCATTTATTTGAGAAATACGCATCACGTAGACCTCCTCTTTGAAAGTTTTGGAAGATCTCTTATTTATTGATGGTTTTTGATCATGGTCTTGAAAGGTTTGATATAATCGTCGTTGATAAATTATGTGCTACTACGTAAGTACTGTTTATTTTGGACCTTACTGTACTATTATAGTTACACATTTAGAAATGTCGAAGATCTTTCAATTTTTTTCATAAACCATAAACCACAACTACTCAACTTAGTCACAATGAAGAGCAATAATCTAAATAAGAATAAAATTTTGTGTAAATTTTTTTGTTTTATTATAAATAAAAAAAATCATGACAGAAGTAATTTAAAACGCGGTTTATAGTTAGGTATAACAACGCATCGGAATTTGTAATTATATTTACTTTAAAATAATCAATCTTTTGTTTTCCAAGAAATCCTTGATTTATCTGTTCAGTTAGTCACTTCATAGCAAATTGGTATTACAAAACTAATACTATTGATTATTTGTGCCTTTAAGTAGCCAATAAAATAATTGCGAATGGTTACAACATTGCCAGATATTATACCTGGAAGGCGAATATTTTTAAAATATTGCTCGTCTCTTCTTCTTGTAATGAATAGATACGTTCAGTTATTGTTCAATATTACTTGCATAAAACATTAACTGGTCAAAAATTAGTTGAATCTGCTGTCGAAAATCCGGGATTTATTTTTAGTATATAAGATTCAAAACGCGAGAAAAATACAAATAAGAGTATAATATAGTAGCTACTTGTGTATTAAGAGCAGAAAGTAGCACTTTGACAGTTGAGACAAAAAGTTGCCGAGCACCGCGTTAGCGGAGCACGTCAATCTGTCGAAACTGCTAAAGGACTTTTGCTCGAATTAAATACAAGATTTTTTATACGATCACACCACGCCTACGGCTCGGGACGCAAACGTCACCCTGCGTGAATAATGGCCATAAATTGCGAGTCTAATACTATACTTTGTCCACGACCACTATGGTTTCTTTATTAAATAAAAGTTAAGTGTAGAATGGAAAGTTTTTATTAAACATAGGTAACTAACTGTTGTTTTTTCGACTTTACGATTTTTCGTTTTTATCGATTTTTCGATTTTTTTTTATTTTTTCGATTTTTCGATTTTTTTTTTTTCGATTTTTCGTTTTTTTTTTCGATTTTTCGATTTTTCGTTTTTTTTTTCGATTTTTCGATTTTTTTTCGATTTTTCGAATTTTCGATTTTTTTCGATTTTTCGATTTTTCGATTTTTCGATTTTTCGATTTTTCGATTTTTCGATTTTTCGATTTTTCGATTTTTCGATTTTTCGATTTTTCGATTTTTCGATTTTTCGATTTTTCGATTTTTCGATTTTTCGAATTTTCGATTTTTAAAATTTAAAAATGAATCTTCTAACTTTGATTGTTAATGATGTAATGTGATCAACACATTTTTGTGTTTATTTTTCAAACACCTTCGTTTGGTAGGTAGGAATGTAGCTATGAACAAGTACGTACTAGTAATATTAGTTATTTTGTTATTAGTTTATTATTAGTACCTATGTATTATGTATTACCAATTAAATAATAAAATAAATACATATAATGATACATTAACTGTGGATTATTTCATTTACGTTGCATTACGTGGCTTCCGTGTGGGTAGCTCGCTGTTTATTCCAAAATTAACAAAGTAGCTCAACACATTGAGAGTTTGGCGACCACTGATTTAGTGGTTCAGCAAAAAATACATTGACTGATAGAAGTGCTAAGTCTAATTTGAAACCGAACGAATTAAAATTTTAATCATGATCGACTGTGGAGATAATAGGAAGGACAGAATTTTGTAATTTATTTAATGTTATATACTCCAACCGGGAACCCGTTTCTCATTCATCAATTAGTAAAATTGACAATGGCCATGGTAAAGTGGCTAGAAAATCAATTCCCGAAAACAATAAACTTGATGTGATACTCAGTGGCGGCTATAATTAATTTAAAATGGGTGTTTAATTATTCCAATAATTTTAGCATTTGTAAGTTTGGTTCAAAACTTTGTACAAGCGCCAATATCATTGTTGTTTTGATTTTGTTTTGTAATAAATGTATTTATTATTATCAATACCGATATTTACTAATATTTAGTGATATATAATCGATTCATAAAAAATAATCGATTATTCCAAAGTGATCGATTAAACGAAAAGAATCAACTAATCGAAAAGAATCGATTAATCGAAAACAATAGATTATTTTTAAGTAATCCATTAATCGAAAATAAATGATTTTTTAAATATTCGATGATAGATTATTTATTTTGATATTCGCCCAAACCTAATTATAACCTAACGTTTTTAGCATTCATTTTTAGCAACACAATTTTTTAAATGGGAAATTTTGAGTAATTGGAATTTTTTTATTAATTTATCGAAATCTACTATAATCTACTAAAAACAAAATTCTGAAATCTGAAATCTACCAAGAAATTAAAAATCTACTAAATGTGAGAACGTTAGATCAGAGTGACTCGACTAAGCTAAACAGGGTTGTTTTTTCATTACAATTGTAATAGATTTATTATATTTTGGTTTATGTCATTACGTCATTACTACAATTAGGTTGTCCCGAATACGTGACTCTGGTCCTTCAAAAATGGTGACATGTGGACACACAAATATATGATTTGCATTGAAGAAGATAGAATAATTGGTATTTTGTTATGTTAAAAAGCGAATATTATAGTTATTGCAATATTTGTTTTGTTTTTCATGCGTTAAAATCATCTATAAACATTATTAATTAGTCAGCTGACTCTTCTTCATATTTTGAGATTATTTTTGAATACTTATTAGGTTATGCAGAAAGCTTGACATAAATTTTTGTGTAACAATATTATTATATGAAATTTTACCTAACCTTTTTCAGTTTTTATTGTAAATTTAATAATTTTCACAATTTGTTACACAGTCAAATAAAATAATATTCTTTTTTTGCAAATAAATCAAGTGAACTAAATTGTTTATTTTATAAGATCAGTCCCATCACAATATATACCATTATAAAGATAAAATAATAATACAATCAAGGCTAAAACAATACATAATAGACCAAAAAAAATAGGTACACTGCATATTACTTACAGTTGGGAACAAAACACTTTACTATTCTGAAGTAGTCTTAGACACTGGAACAAAAAACAAAATATAAATTACAATCGTAAAGAAAAAATACATTTATTCTCACCAAAACTGACTAGCTCTAGTTTGACATTAGACGTTAAAGTGTAATTTTAAAGTGCGGGCACTTTTAGTGTTGTCATAACATCTCCTCTTTATTCTTTCTCAAGAAAAAAGAAAGAAAAGGTTCGTATGCCCCGCCCTACTTTGTGACACTTTGCTTGTGTGCGATGCACAAAATAGCGTGGTTTTAAGCGGCCACGTTATTTGTTTCACGCTTCTGTTGACATCTCTTTTCGACTAAAGTCATTTGCGGAAACCTCTCGTGCTCAATCAGCACTGTGCACCGACAGATACGCGACCAGCCAGAGCGCAGTGGCGTACCAAAAAAATAAAAATTAACATGGCTGAAAATAATAAAAATATTAAAATTGAATTTATATTTTTGGGTTATTTAATTGATTTAAAAAAATTTAAAAGGGCGTTCACTGCATAAATGAACCAATGAAGAAACCGCCCCGGGTGATACTTGCGTTTTAAGAAAATCCCCATACCTACCCGCTCGAGGCAAGTCGGACTTATAATATATACTGTGTTGTTTGTTTATTTTAAACAAAAGTCTATTTATTAATAATTAATTTAAACACTTATTTATTTTATAACACTACTATTCTAATTTATATATATTTCGAATGTCTTTAAACTGTTCACTATTTATTTTCACTGTCCCACATATAACTAATGACTTTTTGTTGATACTCCACCAATATTTATATACAAATTGGTGATTCTAGAATGCTCCTCCACCAAAACATCTCATATCCGGAATATACTAGAAACATTATCACGTTGACTCAGGAATGTTCGCGAAAGTGCCTCCGCTATAGTCTCCACATATGTTTGGTCTTAAGGGGTTTAATTATGTATGATAATCGGATAAGTTGAGCCTCAAAGGCCAAATAAGACAGATAGGGACTTGGAGGATTAGAGCATGACTGAATAATGAAATGGATCACATAACAATACCAATCGACTGTTGTTAGACTTCATAAAAAAAAAAGATATCAGACTGCGAGGTTATACTTTCTTGAGTAGAACTTAAATGGTTTTCGATATCTAAAATATATTCAGGGTTATCTGCTGCCACAACTGTATCATCCATTTTCAAATAACAATGTTTTGTGGTAGTTCGATAGGGAGAAGAGGATCGATCGATGGGCCACTATGGTTTCCAGATTTGATCCCCGTTAGACTTTTTTATGGAGATACTTGAAGAGTTGAAAGAGTTATCGAAAACGTTTTACTTTCTTAATACATCCTTGTTGAAGGTCATCAGTTTGAACATTTGTTATAATTTCATTGTATTTTGCTAATTACATAAATTTAGAAGACCTTTCAAATAAGATGTTTTATATTTTTTCAAAAATCGTCCATTTTTCAAGTAATGAATTTATTTCATGTATTTGCATCATACTGTATATCGGTTTCTGTAGTGCATCTTCTTCATAAATGAAAACCTGATCATCACCGTAAAATTCTGTTTTTTTACTGTTTACATTTTATTTTTAATTTACTCTTATTTTCCGTTATATATTGATTTTTAAATAATCTAAAATATATCATTTTCATTGAAATACGTGTTTTTAAACCATATTTGCCAAGTAAGGAGCACAAATAATAAGAAAAACGAGAAACTTCGCCCTTTAAATCATAGTTTGGAGACACGCGGATATAAAAGTTCCTGTTTTTATTTTTAAGATGGGAGCCAGATCGTTTTCCGCTTCATTAATTTATTGGTATTTATTTCTGCCAAGCGAACCAAACCACACTCAGAATATGAGGAGTCAAGCTATTTGAAAGCCTTCTGTTTTAACAAATGGTTTCGAAAATAACCAATAAGTCAATAGTATGGGCCATACTTTAGCGATATATTTATATTTAACTTTGTTTCATGGTTTTAATCAGATAAACGGGCAGCTGCAATTTTTGAGGTCAGTGTCGGACTAGTCTAAACGGGATACTAAAAAATTACACAAATAATTAAATTCTTTGGTCTTAAATAAATCACAAAATTACCTTTACGAAATAATGAAAATTATTTTTTAACGCCCAAAGTGAAAACCTATTCGTATTCTATGAACACTGCTTTAACCATTTAACATAAGGACATAAGTCTACGACATCGGATATAAGGGATGAATGGTTCCATTAATTTTGATCTATCTGGTAAAATTCATGAAAAAATTTCAAAAATCATATCTAGTAGGCTGTGACATTGTGTTTCTGAGTCATTGTCATGAGACTGTGCACTTTACAGTTCCTGGGCAAAAAAATATACACGTTAAGATAATAATCGATATTATTTTGATATATTTTAGAGATAAAATTAGCCAACTTAAGAACAAGAATATTATTTATCAATTTTGCATTTTTCTATTTTTAAATTATATAATTCTACGTGAGATCTCACTTTTGTTAAGAGTTATTGCTCCGATGACAATAGCAGGAAATTTGTATTAAAAATAGGCATTCTGTTTTAATCCTAGAAGACACAGTTTTAAAGATAATACCATATATTTTTTTATGTGCAAAGAGAGTAAGTGGCAGTAGCCCTGCCCTGGGTTTTCATACTTTTTTGAAAAATGGTCCGTTTTGTCTACAAAAAATCATAAAGTTTATTAATTTTGTTTAAAAAAGGACAACTTCTAATAGAGAATTAACATTATCAAACATGCATTATTTTTCTAACGATTAATGTCAACTTGTAGTAAATCTTTTTCTTAATAAGATCAAAAAATAATTTTTAAAATTGAACTTAATATAAAGCCGTAATCATTAAAATAGCAAAGTATTTTCTGATATAAAAATGATTGAAAAATATGATTACGATATCCCCTCTCAAGACGTTCCGTGTTCGTACCGAAGGATGGGTGCTGTTGCCTTTCTCGTCTACCTAGTATTGAAATTTGGCCAGATACGGAATAAGGGTACATATATGAGATAATTTTGTTTTCAATATAGAATTTGCAATGTTTCAATATATTTAAAACATAGTTTAATTAGAAAAAATTAGGTAGAACAATTATATTTGTATAGTAGATATATATTATAATTATTTTCTAAAATAATTCATTTTGCAAAGAATATCAACTAAGCTACTAATATACTAAAATCTATAAATCAGCCTTATAAATAATGTATTTAACAAATGTTACATATTATATGAATAATTTACATGTTTTCTGACTTATCTGTGAATGAAACGTGGAGAAAATAGTTTTACTTACAAGTTTTTCTTGATTTTGTTGCTGTCTGCTGTTGTAGTGATCTGATAATTTGTAGACTGTATAATTGTTTACAGAAAGATATTTCCTTGGATGCCCTCTTTTCAGCATATAATAAATAAAGCAAGAAGATGATTTAATATTTTATTTTGTACAAATATATAAAATATATTAATTTACACCATTTAACGTATAATAGTATTTTGCAATTTTTACAATACTTACGAATGCCTTTTATTCTTAACTTATGTTATTGATTTAAGATAATGAAATTCAGAATTATTTTGGTCTATATATATTGACTGAAACTCAAAAAGATATTCTTATAGAAATAATATTTTAAAAACTGAGGAAACAGAGCCGAAGTGTTTTGTTACTATCCGGCTTTGATTGGTCCGAATTTCATGATGGCGGCCGTTGAATAATGTTATCATATTTTGTTGTTGCTAACTTTGAGATATAAATACATATTTTCTCTTTTTGATGTCAACTATTTTAAAAAGAGTTTGCTTTTAAAATAAGTGGATATTATAGAAGGACAAACAAACGCCAAAGTTGGCGTAATATATTATGGACCCTGTACGTCAAACTTTTTTTCATTTTTAGATATGATGTAAATGTATCATCACGAATTATAAAATAATTTAGTTTTGTTTTTGTGAGGAGCAGGGCGTTTGACTAAACAGCTCGATATTATTTTTTACAGCGTAGGCATAAGAAATGTATTAAAATGATCGGTTATTATTTTTTGGTAACTTAATTGGACCCAATACTACAAATAAATTAGTCACAGAAGACCTGAAAATAAATATAGGTATTATAGCGTTTTAACAGTACCTAGATTAAAATCAAAAATATTAAAGAAAATACTTTTAGAATCAATAGCGGCTTTGTAGAAACATCTTACTATTAATGTTATTTGACTTTTTGGAGGTATTTATTTTTGTTTTTTATTTTTGAATTTTTTAATTGCTTCTAAGATGTAATCAGGTTCTCTTAATGACATTCCCCGATTATGCATTGGATCTACCAATTCCGGCAACATACATTTTAAATAAAACTTTTTTAACTTCTCCTCCATATTTTTACACAAGAAATTGTCTCTTTTTATTATATATTCCACTTTAAGTGGACAATTGGGACCTGTCCATACACCAAAAATACATCCTTTTCATCCTGTAATATGTAATTGGCCTTGTATTTGTAATACCATTGATGGTGGATATTAATGTCAAAATTATTGGTGTCTTTATTAAAAATCCAAAAGGGTATTTTTTTCAATTTAATTGCCTCTTCTACCTGCATTTGATATGCAGCGTATGGACATTTTATTTCAACCACTAATTCATCTCCTACAATGACGTCTGGAGTAGCACCTACAAATTTAAAAATTATTATTTTGATTTAAAATGAACTAATTTGCAATATGTTATAGTTGAGATGTGAGTACAAATGTGAACTGATCGTTTCCTACCTAAATATGGATATTTTTTGTCAATAAATATTCCACAATCTCTAAACACTATATTTTCTTGCTCTTGAAGCTGCAAAAGGACTGTTTTTTCATACTTTTTGCCATGAGAAATAGGAGCAGCATTGACTGGTAGTTGGTAAATAATCCTATTGACTAAAGGCTCACATAAAGTAGTAATTCGTCTAGTACACACTGCTTTAAAGTGTGAGGCCTTAATCATTTTTCTACGAATTTCAAGCCAAACCCTGCTATCCGCCTGTAACATAGTTTGTTCCTGAATTATATTTCTCTTAACGTCAGATGAAGGAAATTCGTTTAAAAATTGAAGTTTTTTACTTCATAAATATCTTGATCTAAATCCTTTTTGGTACAATTTTCTCCATAATCTAAATCAGTTTTATTGGTTTTTGCAGAATAACTTTTTTTTAGTTTGCGATTAGATTTTGATTTTATTGCCAATTGTTGCCTTTTTTTTTTCAATTCAGTTACTAACATGGATTGGTTAGTACGGTTTAAAGTTTTTTTCAAATCTGAATTCCCTGATTTCGAATTATATGATACAACTGCTGCAAAACATCTACTTTGGTAAGAGCGCCCTCTGGAATAATTGATTCTTTTGCATGAAATTGTTCCACAATATTACTATCAAAAATCATGTAATAGACTTCTGCTGTGATCTGACAATGCATGTATAATTTGTAGAAGTCTGGTAAAAAAATTCAGGTTTAGATCTGAAATTGGTTATTTCGTTTTTGGTTTCATCTATATGCTTCTGACAAAAATAAATATCGCAGTTTTTATGATTACCAAAAACGTGAAAACTTGCATTGTCTTTGTCTTTCTTTAAAAGCAAAACTTTATTAATAGTGCTAAGACTGTTTTCTTTTCTATAAGAAATTGCCTTCGTAACAGATGTTCTTAAACGAAGAATGTTTTGACTAACTAATTTTCTTAGTTTTATTGGAAAATTCACAAATAACTTTCTCTTTTAGGCTCAAAATTTTACTTATTACGTTTAAATCTTCAATTCACCGGTATAACTAAATAAATCGCCGATCCATTTCCTATGATAGGGGAAATGTGGCCCGACGACCCGTTATTGGAATTTTGAAGGTAGGTGTATAATATGAGTAATATGCCGACAAATTAGTTCTCATGAACGGAGCAATAACTCTTAACTGTCCGTGCAATAGGGTAGGTAAGTTTAGTGCAATGAAAATCTTATTTTTAACGTAAAAGAAAACTAAACAAATAAGAATGATATTCAAAAATCCTACATAAAACATTTTATCAAATAAATATTACAATACAAATATTATTATTCTTAAAAACTTTGTTTTACTTTGGTCCCCAATAAATATTCTCACTTTCGTTAATAAGGTGACTTTTCCATCCAGACTGGACAGATGTCGCTAATATTCGTCATTAACAGCTTTATTTAGTTGTTTTCATCAGTCGCGCTCTAGCGTTGGGGACGGGAGTATCGTCAGTTGTCATTTCTATTTGTTTGTGGAAGAAAGTGTTATACAGTTCACATACGGTAAGCATAATGTCTCACTTTTTTATGGGAATATTTATAAAAACAAGTCACTCACGTGAATTTTTTAATGCCTGACTGTTTGCTAGTATGATACAATACATATATCTAAAATGAGGGTATTTTTAAAGAAAGTTTACATACTATTTAGCGGCAAATTTGAACGAAAACCTCACTTTCGTTATTCTCACTTGCGTTGTATGTGAAATTAACAAAAGTGAGGTCTAGTTAACGTCAGTGAGAATTATTTAAATTTCTTGTCAATGCCAAAGCGTAAAATGATTTTTCGTCGTTCTTGCAGAATATACTACAAAATAATGGCAACGTCAAAAAGTATAAGAGAACCAAGAAGAAAAATTCGTAATGAAATATCCAAAAATGCCATGCGAAATTTGTGTGAAAAAATAAAATCAAATCCCCTATTACACGAAGAAGAAAAAAGGAAAGCAAGAGAACGATACCAAGCAAGAAAGGAAACAGGAAAAGTACATCTAATTTCAGCAGTTTCTGAACGAGAAAAAAGAAAAATTAGAAAAGGGTGGAGAGAAAGAAGCAAAAAAGCATATTATGCGAAAAAGGGGAAGGAAAATCTAATGGCAATGTTTAATTCCATGACGCCGCCTAATTCTCCATTGCCAGAGGAAATCGTAGCGGAAGAAAACAATCCATATCCTCCGGATCCATTCGCTGGCCCTTCATGCCAGTTTTTAAAAGGGAAACTGTTACAAAGAAAAAACCGAGAAAAAATGAGGACAGAAATAGAACAATTAAAGAAGCAATTAGAGGTTGCAAATAGAAAGGCGGAAAAATGTAAAAAAAGATTAGCGAGATTAAAGAAGAAAGGGCCAAATAATCCAACAAAAAGAGTTCATGATATGTTGCAGGGTCAGGAAGTTACCCCGGAAGTGAAGAGAAAACTTGTCATTGCAGAGGTTGTTCAGAAACAAATTAAAAGCAATTTTAGAGAACAGAAGACAGTTGGGGATAAGCAACGATTTATAAACTGCATTTCTGGAGATATCGTAAAAAAATATAAATATAGAAAATTAATAGGATTCATTAGTTCCTAAAGACTTTTGAGAAGGAATACGCCTAAAGAGTGTAAAAGAATAAAATTATTTTTACTGACTAGGAAACTTGTTTTTGATTTTTTCGAAAGCGATGAAGTTAGTCGAATGTGTCCAGGGAAAAAAGATAGTCACTTTTCGAAAAATAAAGAAACAAAAACGGTATTTGACTGATTCAATAAAAAATATATTTGAATTATTTAGGAAAAATCATCCAAACGTTAAAATAAGTTATTTCAGATTTTGCAAATTCCGCCCGTTTTGGGTTTTAATTACGACTGTTAAAAATCGAGAAACGTGTCTATGTATTATCCATGAAAATACATCACTTTTGATTGCTAAATTAAAAATTTTAAACATAATTAATGCCGCTAACTTAAGTGCATTATTAACAGAAATATATTGTGATATAAATAACGAAAATTGTTTGAAACGCGAATGCTTAACTTGTGGCAATAAAGAACTGAAATGTAATTAGTTTACTGATGGGATTGCATCATATCAAAGGTGGATCTCCAAAAAAGTAGACGTCATAATTAAAGGGGAGAAAAAAATGTGCCAAAAAACCATCAAAGAGGTCGTAAACAGTACAAAGAAGAATATGGTAAATATATTAATAGAATAATTGCCAAATTTTTTAAAACATTATATGCAAATTCAGCATCAATATAAAGTTATAGATGACATAAAAAAAATCTTTCTGAGAATGAAGTACTGATACATATCGACTTCTCTGATAATTATAGTTGTAAATATGGCCGAGAAATACAATCAGCCCATTTTGGGGGATCAAAACCCCAGATTAGTTTACATACAGTAATAGTATATCTGCATCAGGACCAAAATAAGTCAATGTGTTCCTTTTCCGAAAATTTGCGACAGGATTCATTTGCTATCTGTGGTCACTTGGAGCCTATTATCGAAAATGTTAAGAGTCTTGTTGCAAATCTTCATACGGTTCACTTTTTGAGTGACGGACGATCAACCCAATACAAGAATATAAAGATGTTTTTTTTTACTCGGAAAGTATCTCTCAAAATCTTTGGACTGTCAGATTATTAGATATGGCATTACAGTGAACCTGGCCATGGAAAAGGGGCCCCCGATGGCATAGGAGGGTGCTTGAAAAGGACTGCGGATAATCTTGTTGTTCAAGGTCGAGATCCAAAATTTAGTTAGAGAATTGCAGGATAATTGCAAAGGTATAAAATGTTATACCATTTCTGACTCAGAAATAAACAAAATAGAATCTACGGTCACAATTCCTGCTGAATTTAAAACCTTTAAGGGGACTATGTCGATAAGAGAAATCATATGGACAAAGTCTTCTTCCAATACACTTGAAGCGAGAAGTTTATCTTGCTCATCTTGTGGAAGTATGAAGTGCACCCATTATAGGCTTGGATCCATAATAATTCTTCCTAGCGTACTTCAAAATGAAGAAAACATTCAGGACTGTATCCTTTTTTTGTTTTTTTTTTAATAAATTTTTATATGACAGAATGACTTTTAAAGATCACTCTTTTTCAATTTAAATATTTTTTCCTTAGTTAATTAATTAGTACCACTTGGTGAAGATGAGTTAATCCATATTGTTCAAAGTTCTATACCAATTGGACTTGGATATGGTAGTACAGAATGTATACTTTTTATTTTATTAAGACACAACTGTTTTTGGAGGTACTTTGTTGATTACTAACTTATTTTCCTTAAATCAATATATAGTGGCGAGTACTTCTTCTAAATTAAATCCAATGAAGGAAGGTATATCTAGAGTATCCATTATTCAGATGTGTATTCGTCAGATTCGAGCTATGATGATATAACCTCAGCTGAATTAAAAGAAAAAGTTATATACAGTGCAGCCTCTGAAAACAGATCAAACATTCCTTATGGCCCCAGCATTCCTAAAGTCAATGACTGTGGTTGTTAAATTGACTTCTAAAAAATACGCAAAGCACTTCATAGGGATTATAATGGATATAACCTTTGATGAAGAAATAACTTTCAACATAAAATTTTTAAAAAAAGTTGCAATAAATTTATGTTTCCTGAAAGAATTGATATTTCGTATGTTTTTATGGCAGAAATTATCACAATTTTGCCTTCAGTTTCCGAAAATAAAAATCTGTATGTTTTTGATATACCAGATAATTTGGTGATAGAATCATAACCTTTATTAGATTATTTACTGTAAAAACATGTTTCAAAGTTTATCTTTTTTTGAATAAAAGTTTGTGTTTTTTCCATGAATTTTATTATGTCTCACTTTTATTAACTCGCTTCTCACCTGTGTTAACCAGCAATTCCTAAAATATACATTTTATGGGAAAATAAGTTAATTTTAAGCTCAACCTATTATTTAGTATTACTACAATTGGTTTTATAATTTGTTACAATTTTTTTAATTTCAGATTTCTTTCCCTTTTTTCGTTTAAAAATGACACTCTTCGAAATGCACTTTAACGTGACAATGACCCTTCTATAAGACTATTTTCGTCGGTTTTGAGATGTATTTATGGTTGAGCACTTGCAGTGGAATCTTCAACACAAAGCAAAAATCAAAATCAAAATCAGTACTACATAAAACGTTTTCTGTGGTACTGATTTTTGAGATCAAAATAAAAATGGCGTCCAAAATATAACCATTTTGTTCTGTATAGGAAGGAGTATAAAGTACGGAAAGTAAATTGAAAAAATAAAATAAAACATTTATTTAAACAAATAAATAATAATAATAATAATAATCTAAAGAAATAAGAATTATGGCAGGGGAAGAAGTTGGAATGGCTTTTGGTAGGTAGAGAGGGGGGAAAACGTCAAACCACGTCGGACGGCTTCGATAATTTCGCGTTTCGTTTCATAGAATAAGTAATTTTAAATTGTTGCTGGCGCATGTATTTATGGACTAAAAATAATTATTATAATATTCAAATCATAAACCTACAAAATTTCAACAGTTGTTCACAATTTATTAAACTATTTACCCAAAATTGTTATTAACGTCTATAAAATAATTTTGTACGCCATTGTATCGCGTCCACTTCGGTTAGTTCTGCCGCAAAACTGTCAATTTATGTGTATGAAGTGGATGAACTGCGAAAAGCCTTTGCAATTTCTGCCCCTACTATATAAATCATAGCACTCTAAATAAATAATAGCAAAAATAGTGGTGTACACACAAATTCACATTATAATTGAATCGGTTATTTGGAAAAGGGCACATCTACTTAACACACAATTTTAGAAAAAAAAAACATATAAATTAAATTGCGTGTACATAATAGTATTAGCAAGTGAAAAAGCTAATTACAGTTATTTTTCATGTATTTTTGCAAAATCTATATTATAAAAATATTTTTATATTCACTTCATTTGGGCCCTTTTCCAAACTTATTTGAAATAAAACAACAAACATAAAAATCTGATACATTATTCATTAAACAAGTATGGAGACCGCTGTTGGCCAGTCAAATATCATACCGTAAAATTCTTTGTTTTACTGGGGAATATACTGGATTAAAGATTTCAAATTGTTAACTTTTTTTGTATTGATGTGGGCACCCTGGTAGTATATGGTTTAAATGCTTTATATACTTCTTCAGCAGAAAGATTCTCTATATTATGTTTACACCACAAACCACAACAAAAATTCACTGCTGATTCAACGACAATTAATTTCAAATTATAATTTTAATCTTATAGACCAAATCGTGATGACGCAAAACATACGCCTGGTTTCAGCGTAACTATTTCGAAAAGATTGTCACATATTGCCTTTTCGAACCAAACGCAGTGAAAGGGGTAGCTAGTTAATGCAGTTATAGGAGTTTTACCGTGATATTTTGCTTCTGTTTCGTACCAAATGGTTCGCGTTCAATAAAATTATAGAAAAATCCTATAAAACGAGAATAATAATACTCTCCCTAATTCACCCCCTTACGAGTGAATGTTAACCCCAAAAGCTGAGCTTGTGCGGGAAAGGGACGGCTATTATTATTATTTGCCGTGGTGCTCCGGGGCGACTTAATGACCGAAATTATTGTCGTTTGTGCCCTTTTCCAAATAACTGCTTAAATTGTTTCCAGCGTGTACTGTAGGATCTTTAAATGTATTCATCCCATCATAAATAAATTATTTATCATTGTAGATGTATAAGGTATATTTAGAAGAACAAAGTGATATGTCCTGTATAAAATTAAAAGTCATGATGATGATCAATAACCAATTCTTAACAACCAAAGTTGCTTAGGAGTTTAATATTTGTCATACTAGGCCTGCCACGAATGAAGACTTGCCTAAAAGGTAACAAGTGTGTGACGTAGGTATGTAGTGCAATGGAGCCACTACAGTACCCAAAAATTAACAATATACGAGGGCTGTCTTTTAAGTTTTGTATATAGACCTAGACCTGCACTTTTGCATACACTCCATTCCACCTCTGGGGTGTCACAGCTCCAATGGCTGGTTTGAATGCCTCAACTCCATCTTCTGGTGACTGGAACCGTTGCCCACGCAGTGCGTTCTTGATTTTCGGAAAATCGTTGGGACTTAGGTCGGGACTGTAAGGAGGGTGGTCTAACAACTCGACGTTCTGTTGCTCTAAGAAGGCAATTGTTTTGCGAGCTGTGTGCGCACTTGCATTGTCTTGATGGAGGATGATTCGTTGTTTGGGGTTGGTTTCTCAAAGCTTAGCGAGGACTGCTGGCAAACAAATCGTTATATACCAATCGGCAGTAACAGTTCTTTGCTCTTGCAGAGGAATTGTTGCAACAGACCTGCTTTGGAGACAAATGTTGCCACCATCTTTTTAGACACACTTCGAGAACGGATCACTTTTGTCGGCTTGTCTTCACCTTGGAAAATCAGACGATAGACGTTTATTTTCAGGTTCATATGAGTAAATCCATGATTTATCACCACTTACGATGCAGTACACGTTTTTAGAGTTTCCAGCGTTGAAGCGCTCCAGAGTTTTTTTGACACCAATTTACCCTAGCTTCTTTTTGTTCTTCGGTCAACAGATGCGGTATCCAACGGGACACTAATTTTTTTACTCCCAATTCTTCATACAAAATCTTTTGGATTGAGGTCTTTGAAATCCCTAACGATGCTTCAATTTCGCGATATGTACATGCCCATCTTCCTCGATGAGCCTGCGCACATTATCAATGGTTTCCTGGGTGATTACCGATTTAGGTGCACCTGTTCTTGGCTCGTCAAGATTAACCCGTCCTCGTGTAAATTCTTCATACCAACGAGAAATTGTCGATTGATGTGGTGCATCACTACCGAAAACAGAAACCAACTCGGAGAAGCATTCTTGATGAGATAATTGTCTTCGAAAGTTGTAAAAAATTATGGCACGAAAATGTTCTTCGTTTAAATCCAGTTCTTGAATAATATTGAAAATTCGGTATAACTACAACACTATGAATCGGACTGAAACTTGGAAGTGAGGTTAACTAAAGGCGACAGTTTATTTTTATTAGAGCCGTTTGATTCGTAACGCCCTTTAATGCATGATATACAAAACTTAAAAGACATCCCTCGTAATATATATATATATATATATATATATATATATATATATATATATATATATATATATATATATAAAATTCAAACTAATTTATTGGGGGCAGCAGCAATATGTAATAAAGAAAACTCTTTAAAGATGATCCAAGCTTTCGGAAATTTAATAACTTATTTCCATCTTCAGGGAATCTACAAAAGGTGTGGTGTGTCTTCATAGGAACATAATATTATTAAGAGAGTGAGTTACTTACATCTTTGTGAGGATGAATTATTAATGATGTTAAATATGTTAAATGTTATGATTTTGATGCACATATAGAATTATAATTACACAGTTTTACAATATAACTTAAAATTATTGTGGTTAAAATTCAGTTTGAAATTTAACTGTTATGTCAATTTTTGTGTCATTCGTTGTTTATGTATACAAGTGTGTTAGATTAAATATAGAAATTACTAATAAGGAACCTAGTTAGGAAGATTACTTTGTACCTAAATTATTATTTAATAATGTTTTATCTGAGAATGCAGTTTGATTAATTATTTCATCATCAACAAAACTGTCACTAATTGTTGTGATGAATGAAAGGATGTTGTAAATTATTTCATCAAAAACAATACTGTCACCATTGTTATGATGAAAGGTTGAATATTAAAAGTTTTTTAATCAGACTTGTATCATAAAAGGTGGTCATTAAAAAATTAGATTTCATCTGCAATAATACTGTCACAGTATATATATAGTATATATACAGTATATATATATATATATATATATATATATATATATATATATATATATATATATATATATATATATATACATATATATATATATATGGCTTTAAAGGTCACACTGCATCGATTTCTTCAGTTATACCTAAATTTAGCAAGAGGTAGACCCAAAAAAGCTGGACAAAAGATGTGAAACGAGCGTAAGACAGAAGGAAAACAAAGTTGAATGTGGCAGAAACTAATAATAATAGAAATAGCAAAAGATAACTCGATTACTTCCAACATATTTAGATAGACCGTTAGGATTAAGTAAGAAATATTTCGTAATTTTTTTTCAAAATGGTCGAATTTTAATCTCTGTGCTACGTTGAAATCCCTTATTCGACCCTTTTGCTACGACATTGCTTTGGATAACTTCTTTATATGCCTAAGCACGATAAATGCGGGTGCATGCTCTTCCTAAATCCGCCTGGATTTCCTAGCATGGAATTTGAAATGCAAAAGAAATTTATATGAAAATGGAACGCCAGTGATAAGGTCTGCCGCTCCAGCTCGTATATCAAATCCCTGTTGAAGGTATTAATTACCTAATGTGTACCTTAAGATATGTATGCCGTATCATTCGCGAAATTATAGCTAAGGGGCACGCAATTTTAACTGGAACGTTTCTAACGCGCATTGTGTAGCCGGCAATTCAAATTTCTAACCTCTAATGCCCGTTTATAAATTGTTTCGCGCAATTGTTCCTTCCCCAGAGACAGACCAATGTTTATGGCGATGAAGCGGCAACAGGCTATACGGGAAATTTTGTTAAAGAGTTTTGGTGGTAGCAGTGGTGAGTTACAGCTTCTCGGATCGTTTGCATACGCCTTCTTTGTTGTAGGTTTAAAAATATTCAGCAGGTAGCAGGTGTTCTGTGTGATTTATAATATAAAAATAGTGCACAATATTGAGGTCCTAACTAAGAAAACTCTTATTTATAGTAGTTTCCGAATGTTTGGTATTTGGATGAAAAATTCAAAATTTAAGGATCTCCATTAGTTTAGGTTAAATCAAATTATCTAAAATTGAATATACAACATAACTACAGCGATACATATATGTGTTACTAAACTCCTTGCTAAAATTTTGCTAAAGTTTCCTATGGATCATTAAAAATTTTTGACCGTTATAGCTCATTATTAAAAAGAAAAATTACAATACGTAAATATATCTGCAACAATGCAAAGTTTAAAATAATTACACCAGTACTGTCAAAGAGGAAAACATTTTTTTGATGCAGGAACCCAATTACGCTTATTTGAATGTCGCATCCTAATGAACTTCCTTTACGGCACCTTTTAGTTCAGCTTGTTGATGTCACTCAGGATCCTAATCGTTTTCTGGTGTCACTGGAAAATTATTGCAAACTTATCATTCGCTCCTTTTACTAAATACCGTAAATTCGGGGAAAGCTATTTCCCGATGAAGTTTACTTGCGTATAGATCAGACATATTTGTTTGATATGTTAAAAGCTGGTGGTGGATTACAAGTGGCTGAAAAGTACAAACTGAATCCTTCGATTCTATAAATCATTCGAAGAGTTCTCCGAAAATGTAATACATTTATCAACTGCTTTAAATTTATTTGGTCCAGTCTGATTGAATATAAAATAAAAATTACTAACTAAAGGCTATTAGCGGCTGTAGGTCAGAATATTTTTGTATTCTTTAATTTATTTATTACAGAAAAGGCTAATCACTGGTAGTAGCAGCTAGCCAATAACGATTATCACACAGTAAATAACCATATAATGTAACAGTATTGTAAAGATTGAAAAACTAAATATAGCATAACCTATCTAACTAGATACCTAGTAATTTCGTAGAATTTAAATTTAAATTATTATTACCCTGATTTAAGGAGAATTGAGAGAGTTGCAAATTCTACTGTCGCTGCCATGTGCTGCGATAGCCTCATTGGCAGAACCGCCGAAGGCTCTAGTCGGAAGGTTTCAGGTTCGATCCCTGGTCGATGCATTCATTTTTCTTTTCTTTATTTCTCAGCTTTTTCCATTTTTCTTTGATTTGTTTTCACTTTTGGATGTGAAGGTGTATTCTTTTTCATAATTTCGTATAGGGAATTGGAGATTATGTATTTTCATATTTTTCAAAATTGCATTTCAGTTTTCGGATCTCAACCGACTTTCTCACGTCGCACTTTTCTTTAAATATGTTTTTTTTTTATCCTAAAAGAGCTGCACAATTTGAGCTTCTGGAAAATTATATCTACAAACCTTTTTTTAAATGTAATAATGAGGAAAGTCTCGTTATTAATGAATTTATAATTAAACCGTATGTTTAGAAATTAACGACTAATATTTAGTTTTTTTATGGTAAATGGTTACAGTTTACAAATAGTAATTAGTTAATATTAGAGTTGTTTATTAACCTAAAATTAATACCGATAATAGCCTTTCTTAAATACCTTTGGTTTGAATAAATATTATTGTAAGGATTCGAGAAAATATATGCGTTTACCAAAGTTGGTTGATCATAGATTACAACTATCCCATCTGATGTGACATTTTTTTTGTAATTCTAAAAATAAAAGCAAGGTTTCCTTCTTAGTTGAATATCCAAAACACTCCTTAAGTCTTTAGGCAGGTTTGTATCATTTAGGATTTGATAGAAAGGTGCCCCCCTTTCAATATAAATTGATATAATTTTGTGTGTTTTTTTTAAATCTACTTTAAGATACTCTGAAATACAGCAAATAATTGCCTTTAGTCTCGATATTTGCGACATTTTCTTTGAGGAAAAGACCTACTACTGACCTTTTCGTTACTAATACATATAAAACATTTCATTTAATAAATGTATTTTACATCTTTGGAATGTTTGGCAAATACAATTTCATATATTTGATTCAGATAGCTATTATATAGGTACTTGGAATTATTATATTTAGAGTTAATATCTACTGCGGTTTGTTAACAACTCTGCTACATAAATCACAATAAGATAACGTTGTGTAATTACTTTACAATATATTACCATCTGTAATTGTTTCGTCATGTAGATAAATCAATTCTCATAGGGATTTTTGGTAATTCAGAGATATGACACGGCCAATTACATTTCATCATCTTACCTTTGTTATTGAATTGCCTCTTATTGAACTGTTTTTACATGTCATATACTCGTTTGTTTGTACACAGTTTTTTGTTTGTTACCAATCAAAAGCTTTTATTTCTATTTCTCATTTCGAAATTCAAAATAACGTATATATTTTTTTTTTCGCTTTCTGGAACTTGGAGTCCATTTGCAGGCGTTGTTGCTTTCTATTTAAAAAGACGTTTGCGTTCAGGCTAAAGTGGTTTTGAGATACTTTGATAGGTGAGTTTTTTTTTAATTCCTCAAGTTCTTTAACGAATTTCGTCTTACATTTCTGGATATTATTTCCATATTTCTTTTATCAGATACCTTCTCTGGGTCATGAGCCGGCAGATAACATTCGACTTTAATTTTTTGTACTCGCACGCTTGATGGTTTCTGAAGTATTCATGATCGATATCTTGAATATTGCCGTATTGTTATTAGTTAGTACATATCAATTTTTGGTGAATTGCTGTTAGTAGCCGCATTTGGTTTCATCTTCTGTGAGCTCTATAGTGACCTCGAACTTCTGCTGCAGTAAATAAATTTATATGGTTGAAGTGGAATTTTGTTTTTTATACTTTAAATTGCAAAGTTTATCAAATTCATTTTTGTGCTTTTGTTTTTTTAATTATTTAAACAAAAAAATATTTGAGTAAGAAGTGTACATACTTAAATATAAGGATGTAATTTTACTAAAATAAAAATAATTTGCTTAAAAGAACGTTAATAAAATAAAAAAAAAAACAAGTAATCACTCATATATTCAGCTATTGAATGCATTGTGTTCTATTCAGTTAATTTAAATATTTTTTAAAAATATTATTTTTTTTTTCTAATACACCTATGTACCTGTATATGACATATAAGAACCACTGCCTGACATGTCAAATGTTCCAATAGCTGACAAGCTGACATTTTAGGAAATGGTACCGATGGATGACAATAATTAAACAAAGGAAAAAATACTAAAAAAATTAAATTTATTAGTAAAAGTTGTGTAACATTTTATGTCTTAGAGACAATATATACATATATGAAATTTCTGCATTATCTAAAACCTAGAATACAGTCATCAAATATCAAATTTTTTTAGTAGTATACGAGGTTTGTCAAAAAATATGAGTTTTACTAAAGAGTAAAGTATCTTTATTCTTTATACGACTGATAAAATTTGATGGTTGTATTTTAGGTTTTAGACCATGCTCGGCTTTTTATAAAGAACAACTTTTTTTCCTAAAATTAGTAATAAAAAAGCTTTCCTATGCCAACACTCTACGTAAATTGGCGGCATATGAAAATCTTTTTCGAGAAAACTAATTTATTATTTTTAAAATTATTAATAGTCTAAATAAAAATAGGTACTACACAAGAACATACAACTTTTTTAAAAATTCATTTTTTTTTTTATTATTTTTTAACAACATTCCAATTACTAAAAACGGCTATTTTTTCCACTTAAAACAGGCAAAAGTTCAGACATCGTAAAGCAATACAGATTAAAATGTAAACACGGGTTTTAAAAAGATGGTGTTATTCACTTAATGGAAGTTTACATTGGAAAACCCGTTCAGTGGCTGATATGTTTACTTCAGGCCAACGAGTTACCTCATTGACATCTCCTTTAAGAGTTGGACGGAAAAACTAAGAGACCACATTTATTTTCAGGGCCCATTGGATGCCTTTTGATAACATGCATAACATGCGAAGAAAGACATGTAAAGCAATTTCGAGCAATTGAAACTGATTTACCAAAAGTTGTTGAACAAGATCTAAGTACCGATCAACAGTATTTATACCAAATAAGCTGTGCTATAAGAAACGGCACTTGTCCTTAGGAGTTGAGCAAAAAAATCCAGGAAAACTAAGTCATGCGTGATGGTTGACAATGGCTAACAGAGTGTTACGTCTATATATTTCAACAAGTGAGCCTTCTGAAACCTTATACGGTTATACTGACAAATTTTGTAAGGAAAGTCTACTCGCCAATGTGGTTCAACATATGCGAAGAAAGACATGTAAAGCAATTTCGAGCAATTGAAACTGATTTACCAGAAGTTGTTGAACAAGATCTAAGTACCGATCAACAGTATTTATACCAAATAAGCTGTGCTACAAGAAACGGCACTTGTCCTTAGGAGTTGAGCAAAAAAATCCAGGAAAACTAAGTCATGCGTGATGGTTGACAATGGCTAACAGAGTATTACGTCTATATATTTCAACAAGTGAGCCTTCTGAAACCTTGGTTATACGGTTATACTGACAAATTTTGTAAGAAAATTCTACTCGCCAATGTGGTTCAACATAAAAACAAAGCCATTATGTCAGTATGGAGCGCAGCATTTATGGAAATTGATCCCTCCAGAGAATTTCCAATTGAAATAAAGAAGGTTATTGATAATGTTACTAACACAACAGATTCTCGATGCCATGTAAGAGAACTTGGAATTCGTCGTATTTTGAAGGCTAGAAATTCTAGAGATCCGGAAAAGTTAAGGATATTTAAAATACCCGCTCTATATAAATGTACTGTAACCGAATCGCCTCTTACACTGAATATTTCTACTGACAATTTAATGACAGCACTTCAGGGCAAATCTATCATCACTATAAAAAAATTTACATGTCACAGAAGTGGTCGAGCGATGTGTAAAACTCATCACTGAGTCATCAAGCAAAGTTTGTGGTCATGAATCTAGAGATGGGTACATTTGCGTAAAATTTGATGCAAGGAGTGATTTGCCATCATTTGAAAATAGCAACCAATTCTATAGATTCAAAAATAAACAAAACTAAGTACATAAGTGTAAGTTTGAATGTTCGATTAGAGTAAGAATAAGGAAGGAAGGAAGCGGGTGGACCTCTGTAAACAACTACCTCCTCGTGGTGAATTCTGGGTTGAGTAATTGATAAGACATTTTAATTAATATATTAAATAAGGACAATCATTGAGATAATAGTAGACAGTCCCTCAATTACTCAACGAAGGGTGGTTTTTTTATATTTTATGGGACCTGGGGCGCGGTTAAAAATTATTTTATTTCCTCCATCTTATTTTTTGTTACTATATACATTGATCCCTAACTTTTTGACTCTATACTCAAAACATATTACCTTCAAAATTTTAGCTTTTTAAGGCGTATGGGGCGCGGCTAAAAATAAAGCAATAATTCCAAAAGAATTAAGCGAATAATTCTTAATTCCCTTCAACTTTTTATAAATATGCCAAATCAATTTTCAAAAAAAATTATTTGGCCCGCCCTTACATACAGTTCGTTAAAAATTTTGCGGTGGATAGTTTTAAACCAAAATCTGAATTTCCTTAGAACAAGAAACGTTGCATGGAAATATGCATCACGGAAATTCTAAGATAAAAGGTCGCGCCACTGTTTGGTTGTCGGAGATAATCAGGTCACTTGTAGTCGAAAAGAAGTATTCCGTTTATATGGTGGAACATTTTAACGTACCGATTTCTTATTTTGCGTCAACTTTTGAAATCGTAGACGGTATAATTTGCAAGGATTGTCGTTTAGCACCAAAGTTTTCATGCAAAAATTCTTACGTGAGAAGTTCTCATTGTAATACTCAGCAATTTTCTTATCAAAGATAATTTCATTGCGGTATATTCCGGCTGATATTGATTCGAATTTTTCTAACAATGCAACGGAAAGAATCTTAAATAATAAATGCTTGATTCGTGCATTAATTTTGCGTCGTAATGTGTTATGACTGCGGTTTAAAGGGTGACACCACTTTGAAGAAAGGAAAAGAGCCTGTTTTTTTTCTAAGAAACTTGTACGCGCTAGTTGTTGAGGTTCAACAAATTCTCCGCATTTTATATATTTTTGTTGTTCTTTTATTTATTTTCGTTGTATTTCTTAACTGTTATTTATTTCCAGTACTATACGTTTTATTTTTTATGTTCACTTATATTTTATTTTAAATTTACTCGTCGTCTTTCAGCTATAAGAACTAAAGAGTGATCGACAGAAAAAGTTTCCAAAGTAGGCCTTGGCCTATAAAGACAGAGATACTTGAAGCCCAGGCGCTAAAACTTGTTTACGTGTCTCTCGGTGACTTGCAGTAAGTTAGCTCATAGACTAATGATACAGTGAATTAACTTTATTTCTATTTTTATTCTGTGTAATTACGCTACAACGTTACATTTTTTTTTTTTTTATATATGTTACATATGCTTACTTATCATTAACTATTCTTATAAGTTAATATTACTTTCTTACTTAATTTCTGTATTTGTAGCTAATAACTGTATATTTAGTAGCAATCATTCATAAAAATGGATCCTTACATTAGGGACGTGAATCGTGAACCTTTCAATACAATAAAATTAAATTCACCAAATGATGTTAATAATCTCTATAATAATTTAAACGGTCAAACATTTAACATTTTCCACCAAAATATATGCAGTATAAATAAAAATTTGGATAAATTGAAAATATTTTTACACCAACTTTCATTTTCTTACGATTGCATAGTTTTAAGTGAAACGTTTAATGTGCACGACTATAATTTATTTCAGCTGGAAAATTATGATTTATTATATAGCGAAGGTAATATAAACAAAAATGATGGAGTTATAGTTTTTATTAAGAATAAATTTAATTATTCATATAATGTAATATCTATAGGAATGTGTCGTGCCATACAAATAATATTAAAGATGAAAAATAATAATCAAATTGCAATAACTTCAATATATAAACCACCACCAGTAAATGAGGAAGAATTCCTTGGACATCTTGAAATTTACCTAAAACAAACAAATAAATTAAAAATCACTGAGCATATTTTAATTGGCGATATTAATATTAATTTAAAAATTATTAGTGACACTGTTTCCAATTATTTAAATATAATGGAGGAATACGGTTTCTGTTCTTTAATAAATAAAAACACAAGAGTTTGCGGTATTTCAAAAAGTTGCATCGATCACATATTTTATAGTAACAAAAATAAAGATACTAAAAGTTGCATAGCATCGGTATGTGACACATTTATATCTGACCATAGGGCGATTTTTGCATTTATCCCATTGTCTCCAGAATTAAAATCCCAAAACGAACACATTCTAAAACACATAAATTACAGCAAACTTAGACAAGAGTTGCAGAAACATGACTGGACACAATACAAAAATATCGGCTATGTAGATCTAAAAGCAACGTATATAATAAAAACCTTAAGTTTATACATTGAAACAAACACACATATATCAAAGTTAGCACGTGCGTGCATTAAAAGAAAACAATGGATTACCAAAGGTCTAATAAACTCTATTCAAAAAAGAAATAAACTTTATAAAGAATATAATAAAGATCGTGAAAATAATTTTAAAAAACGTGAGTATTTAAATTACCGCACAATCGTCGACAAAACTATTAAGGCAGCAAAACTAAATTTCTACACAAAACAAATAACAGAAAATAAAAATAGCTCCAAGCACTTGTGGACTTTGATAAAAGGTTGTGGTAATAATAGCCAAAATAAAGAAAAAATAGAGGAGATACTTACGGAAGATGGAACCCTAGTTAATGATCCCTTATATGTAGCACAAGAATTCAATAACTACTTTTCTAGTATTGGGGAAAAATTAGCTGGTAAAATAATTAGGCCAAATAATCCTCTCTTTAGAAAAAACCAACTACAGGTAAATTCATCATTTTTTTTGACACCTGTAACAGAACCTGAAATAATAAACATTATAAAAGCATTAAAAAACAAAAAAGCACCAGGTATTGATAACATTAAGTCTGAGGTTATTAAAGAAACTGCTGAAATCATTGCACCTTATTTATCAGATTTGATAAACTCCATTTTTGAGACAGGACAGTGCCCAGCAGAATTTAAAAAGGCCATCATTACTCCAATACACAAAAAGGGAGATAAGAAATGTTTATCAAATTACAGGCCAATCTCATTGATTTCAACAATTGCGAAGATTTTCGAAAAATCTCTGAAAACCAGATTAACGACATATCTAAATAAATACAATATCTTATCAAAATCTCAGTTTGGTTTTCGAGAGGGTCTTTCAACAAGTGATGCTATAATTACATTGGTGAACCAAATCTATGATTCAATAGATACAGCAAAGCCTTCTATATGCGTATTCCTAGATCTCGCCAAGGCCTTTGACACTGTATCTCACAATCAGCTGTTGGAGACCTTGGAGGATATAGGAATTCGCGGAGTCCCTTTAAATCTGTTCAAAAGTTACTTAAACGACAGAGAACAAGCTGTTCGAATAGGAACTTGTACCAGTAAAAATAATAAAATTAAATTTGGAGTGCCTCAGGGTACAGTCTTAGGACCAACGCTATTCTCTATTTATATTAATAACCTGTTTTCCTTGACAACTAAAGGAAATATCATATTCTACCAAGGTAATACATGGCAAGAGCTAAAGGGAAGAATAGAGGAAGATTTTAATAATATTTCTGACTGGTTCGACTGTAAACAGCTAACGATTAATTATGAAAAAACTTTTTTTATTCCATTCTGTAGCTATAAAAATACGTTACCCCAATTTTCCGAGCTGCAAATCAATAAGACAGGAACCAAAATAATAAAATTAAAAAATAACATTAAATACCTAGGCGTAACTATAGATTCCCACCTTAAATGGGACATACATATAAATAACATCACAAATAATTTAAGACCCTTATTATATAAGTTAAAATACATGAAAACTATTCTAAAACCGGCATATCTTAAAATAATGTATCATTCACTTGTTGAATACAGAATCAACTATGCTATCTTATCATGGGGTTCTGCTTCAAAAACTCATCTGAAAAAATTAAAAGTAATACAAAAGAAATTCTTAAAAATAATTTATAATAAAAATAATACTTACCCATCTAATTCTCTATTTAAAGAAACATCACTATTGGATGTTAGACAAGCATACTTTTTCAATGTCGTTATATATATTTATAAAAATAAATCCATAATTCAAACAATTAAACATAATTATAATACCCGATATAGACTTGAAGAGAATACCCAAATTGCTCTAAGAAACAAGACCATAGGACAGAGATCATTAAATTTTTTAAGTACCGTAATCTACAATTTTTTGCCGAACGTGTATAAAATATATTTAATATCAATAAATTCAATAGATCTTCTAAAATCATTTATTAAATCATTTATTTTAAATGTTGAAAGGTCCATTATTCATTCTCTAATTGAAAGAGACATAAATTAATTAGAACTAAAAAGTACAATAATATCTAATAAAAAAAAAAAAAAAAAAAAAAAAAAAAAAAAAAAAAAAAAAAATTGAATTTAAATAATGGAATTAAACAAGAAAACTCGCGCGCAACCTGTGTAGGTCATAAGCGAGTCGTACGGTGGTCCATGTTTATTCGATAAAAATTTGTTAATTAAATTATATATATTTATTTATTTGTATCTGATTGTATTATCATTATCTTGTTCTTGTAAAACACTATTTCTTTTTGAATAAACATTATTATTATTATTATTATATCCGTTATAACTACGTGCGGTTCTAAATTAAATCCAAACTGACACTTAAAAAGAAGAATTTTTTCATTGCCTACTTTAGAAACATTTCTTATTGGTCGCTCCCAGGGTAGCCGTTTTCCCTGTAAATAGTTGATAACAACAAGTCTGCTTGACCTCGACAGCAGCGCGCTAAGCGCGATATGATAAACAATAATTCAGCACAGTCGGTAAAGTAGAACACTACTAAGTAAAGCGATTTAAAAAATAGCGGGCTTCAAAATTTATGAAATTTGAAGCAATTTCAAGTAACATTTTCCTATTTTACAACTTTTACTTACAATAATTAAAACGAATGAATTTTTATTGTAAGTAAATGCTGAAAACAGAAAATGTCACCAGTTTTAAACGAAAAATAAAATAGTATATTACATTACGAGCGTGGAAAGTGACATTTTTCAGACGAGTGGGAAATATTGTCGCACAAGGTACAAGCCGAGTTCGACTATCACACGAGTGTGGAAAATCACTTTTCGCAAAGGTACGGTACAATATTTTTCCTACGACTACAAAATAATTTCATCAAAAAATGTAAAACCAGGTTATTATTCAATTTTCATATTTTTCGAAACAAATATTAAAAAAAACAAAAAAAAACAAAATAAAACAAAAAAAACAAAAGAACAAAATAAAACCAAAAAAAATCTGCAACCACCAAGTTTTGAACGCGAGCCCGCGGACCCGTCGTGTAAGCCAAAGTTCAAATTGCAACTACCCTACAACCTGAGCTAATGGGTTTTATGTCAAATGCATTTTTAATTCGATTTTAAGTTAAACAGAATAAAAACCCAAAATAATGAAATGTATGTAGTTATTTTAAAATTATTTATATAATCGTCAATTTAAATAATTTAATCATCATATCGATTTTACTGTTAATATGGACATTACATAAATTAAAATAGAAATTATGCGTTTGACATTATGTGACTGCGGATGCGGAAATGTAAAACGAGGTTTATATTATAATAAATAAAAAATTAATTAAAAAAAAACTATTAATAATAATAGTATTTATTTAATTTTCATATTTTCTTAACAAAAAAAAAAACTAAAAAATAAAAAACAAAAAAAAAATAAAAAACAAAAAAATAAAAAATAAAAAAAAAATTCTGCCCATGCAAGGATTTGAACGCGGTCACTCGCCAGGTCTCAAATGGCAAAGGTGATAAAGTTTGACACTCTACCACCTGAGCTAATAGGCCTTGCGTCAATTGAATGATCTAATCGGTTGCGTTTAACCAGAATAAAAAACAAACATCTTAGTTATTTTAAAATTATTTTAATAATAATTGTTAAAGATAAATATCTAGGATCTAATTTACAACAACTTCAATAATTTAACAATCATATCGATTTTAGTATTAATATGGACATTACATAGATCAAAATAGAAATGATGCGTTTGACATTTTGTGATAGCTGATGCGGAAAGTAGCATATTCGCACACGGGTGGAAAGTAAATTCATACGCGTGTGATATAGGGTACTTTCCACAGCACTATGTAGTGTGATATGTGTCACTTTCCTAAGTGGTCGTAGGAAAAAACATTTGTAATAAGTTATTTTATTTACAGAATAGGTAACTATGTCATTACATTATATATTCAACGGCATATTCACAATATAAACACTATAATTACACACTAAATTATTGAAGCATAAAAATGTAAGATAACAATGTGACAATTATTTTATTATTAACAAAAACTGGGTACAAATTTTAAAAAACACAATTATAATTTCAAAATTAAAAAGAAAACAAAACAGTAATATCTATAAATACCACAATTATTGTTTTATAAATCCCTAGTATTGACTATTAACAAAATATAGGTAGTTTTTCACTGAAAACATAAAATAATAATTAATATTTACAATTTAACATAAAAACGTTATACCTATATTTTGATCTTAATTTTCCTTACTAAGCCAATCAATATTCCCTGATCAATTCAATTTTAATTGTTATTATGTTTTATATTTATATTATGTGTTATATATGTAACATTAAAAGGTTGTTTTATGTCTGATTTAGAAAAACTTTAAATTATTTATTCTAAATCTCTGTCAAAGTTTATTAGGCAACTAAATTTTAATGAATGTTCATGCAACCCACTTAGTCAAGCATTTATTTTTCTGACCCCTTCATCCATTAATGTTTTCAAGCTCTATTGAGTTGCCTAAACATATACAAAGACCAGTTGATTTGACATTTTATTGGTTAGACAACTCTGGCACTGAACCAGTCTTTTATCCTTTTACCCATATATCCATCTATTTCAGTCCAGCTTAGTTGCAATGCCCATTGCAAAAGTCTCCATACACAGAGATATCTAGACAAAATAAAATTAAAAATTAACATAGTTTTTTTTATCTTTTAAATGATTAGAAATATCTGTAGTTTCCTGTAATAAAAGGTTCACCAATTTTCAATAATTAAAAAAAAAACATCTGATTTATACTCTTGGCAAGCGAACAATTTAAAATCAACATGTTCGTAAAAATATAAAATTAGTTTTTTAACAATGCATTCTAAATGTCCATATTTGGGTAGTAATTGATAAATAAACTGCTCATGGAATTAGTCGGTACACCTAAGTTTATCTTCATTTGTAGGAGACTGTATCTCGGAAACGCCTTGGTCTATTTTTAAAAATGAAGAAGATTCTGAAAGTTCATTATTTCTTGTATTAATGGCTTGATGTGATCTTCAGTAAAAATTAATTTTTCAGTGTTGTAAGTGAAAGAAAACAATGTAAAAATTTAAATTTTTAACTTCCTGTACCCGTTACAATAGTAATTTCAGAACTTTCATCGTAATAACATTTAGATGTTTTACTCGATATCTCGGGACGTATTTAAAAGTTTTGTATTTTGTTGTTTAGAAGAAAAAAAAAATACAGGGTATTTTCAAAAAGTCCACATTTTTTTAAATTACAAAAATTATTAACCTCTAGGAGCTCTTTCATTTGATGTGAAACTCCTGTGAACCTTATTATCTAGCTTTTATTAGAAGTGCCATGATTTTAGCTCCTTCCAAATTATCCTTTAAAACGTAAATTTTTATATCCGTATTAAGTCAGCTATTAATTTAAGTTCTCATTGCTGCGATCTGGTTAAATTTGCCATCCATTCAAAACTTTTATTCGCTTAGTAGACTATGGGAAAAACAGTTTAACAAAAACCATGGAAACAAAGCTCAAAATAATGACAGTAATTGTTATCTGAAAAATTGTAACCTTGCAATCTTTTTCATTACAGTTTATCTTAAAAATGCCTTTAAGTGAAAATAAGTTACGAAACATTATGCAGTAAGTTTTATAATGCAATTTAAGAGGGCCTCATTAAAAAATGTATTTCAAACAGATTGCGACAACGAGGATTGAGTTTAAAACATATCGCTGACTTGGTGGGAACATCAAGATCCACAGTTTAAAGGACGATAGAAAGAAGCCAAAATCATGGAACTCCTGTATATAGAAAAATTCGGCAATGCGGTTGCAAAAGATGTACGACCTCCAGAAAAGATCGTCTGATGAACCTATCTGTCAGACGGAGAAGAACTCTAAATGCGACACAAATAAAGGCGAGACAACAAGAAATAACGGGAACAATAGTGTCGACTACTACCATCAGAGACAGTTTGCACGAGCGAAATTTAAATGCTAGAAGACGTGCTGCATGTCCTTCTCTTCAGCCTGTTCACCGAGTTTCTCTAAGGATATAGGCTCAAACACATTTGAATTGAGGAATAGCAGAATGGAGATGTTGCATGTTTACTGATGAATCTTGCTTTGCACTGTATAGAACGGATGGTCGAATGTAAGTTTGGAGAGAAAAGAATGAGCGGTACATTGAAGAAAATATGGAAGCTAGAGTGCCGTTTGGAGGAGGAAATGTGACTGTATGGGGTGGGGTCATGAGAAATGGCAAAACTGATTTGGTATTTTAATTGTACAAAGTATAATGGCGTTAGGTATCGTGACTTGTGTGTGAATAAGATTGTCGTTCGCTTTTCTCAGAACTTTAGCGAAGATTTTATTCTGGTGGACGATAATGATCGTCCACAGAGGGCTCGAATTGTCCAAGATTGTCTGAGAGAAAATGGTATCGAGCAAATGAATTGGCCTGCTAGTTCGCCGGATGTGAATTTAATTGAACACGTGTGCAGCTGAATGAAACTAAAACTAAATCAAATAGAGCAAGAATTACAAAATTTGAAAGAATTGGCAATTACAGTTAGAAAAGACTGGGAAGCCATTCCTCAAGAGTTTATTTCAACCTTGTGGACAGTATACCGAGAAGAACTTTTGCGAGTACGAGATGGGTCTACTCGATACTAAATTATTTGTTCCTCTTTGTTTTTTTTTAACATTTAACTGTAAGCTGTTTTTTGAAATATTAGCTTGTTCCGGGACTTTTGGGACACCCCATATGCTAACCTAAATAAACTTATTAAAACTGAAATTGTAATTTTAAAAAATGCGGACTTTTTGAAAATACCCTGTAACTTTTTTTCTAAACAAAAAATACAAAACTATCAAATACGTCCCGAGATATCGACCAAAACTTCTAAATGTGATTACGATGAAAGTTCTGAAATTACTATTGCAACGGGTACAGGGTACAGGCAGTTAAAAATTTACATTTTTACATTGTATTCTTTCACACCCTATACAACACTGAGAAATCACTTTTTACTGAAGAACACATCAAGCCATTGATACAAGGAATAATGAACTTTCAGAATCTTCTTTATTTTTAAAAATCGACCAAGGCGTTTCCGAGTTACAGTCTCCTACAAATGACGATAAAATTAGCTGTACCGACTAATTCCGTGAGCAGTTTATATTCATGAATAGTACCCAAAAATTGAACAATTTCCTTTTGAGCATAAATTAAATGCATTTTTTTATAATATTCTTTTAAATGTGTAAACCTATGAGATTCTACAATATCTGCTCGTAAATGGCCTGTACACACTTCCCATTTCTCTATTAAGGTTCCTCGACACATTCAATTTTATCAATAAAAAATTCTTGCTTCCTTTTAGCTGAAGTTATATTTGAAAAAGATGGTTTAATCAAAACATCACTAATTACATTTATTTTTGCAAGTGAATTTGATGAAGGCGTTATAAGTTAATGACATCCTTAGAACCTCAGTATATTTTTACAGTTATAAATTACTTAAATTTAAAATAATTAAGATTAATTAAATTTTACTCATCTACATTTTTTAAAAAAATATGTCATGTTTCAGTGCAAAAGCAACAATAACCTAATTTATTATCAAAGCCAGATTTACACCACCTCTTAATATTCAAATTTAGCTTTAACTTTATATAACAATTATCTCTGTATTTGATCATATATTGTATTAAAGTGCTATTTAAGAGATTAGGTTAGTAAAGTTATTGATTTCTTTAATATTTATTCATTTTGTAATTATTATATGGGTGTAAAAACGGCTTTATATTTAGTGATCGCAGTGCGTGAAGCACGGTATGATAAACTACAAACAAGGAAACAATTCCCGCCTATTATTCAATCCTTCTCCATTAGTTTGTCTATGGTCGCTCCTTATTATCAACATAACTAACGCTTAGCACTTGCTTGGGTCTTAAATTATTATAGACTGTTAATTTAAGGGTTTTTATGAGAGTGCGATTAAACTGTTGTAATTAGTTAATTCATACATTTTATACATTAATTCATAATGATTAGAATCATCAGTCAAAATGTTAATTAATGAGTTAATTTATTATCAGCCAAAGCTAAATTTAAACCTAGAATAGTTTAATTATAATTGACTATCAAAGTCTTAACAGTTTAATATTGATATGATTTTGTTTTATTTCTGGTTAAAGTAGCGATATATAATTTGCCAACTGCAATTTTTTTTAAATATACAATGGCGTTAAATTTGTCCACATTTATAATTCCATTTAAATTGATATTGAATATGTAAATTTAATAATACATGTAGATGAACATCTATGTCATCAATATTATAGTGATATTTGAATTTATTATGCGCCTGTACAAGATTCTATATCGATGTATATCAGTAAGCGTTGTGGAATATTGTAGATGTAATAATAATGAAGGTGTACACGTGAATGATGTTATACCCAAAATGTTAGGTGCTTTCAATTTGAACAAAGCAACATTATATACATTGAATCAATAACATAATCGAAATAATAGTACATGGTATATTTGATGAGTTAATATTTAGGATGAATGTTTAATAACCAAAAATTAGATGCATCTGGAAAGGATGGAAACTTTCCATATGATGGGCTTGCAAGCAAATCACACTAAGTCAGATTTGATGAAAAATCCATTAAACCACTTAATAAAGGTTTCCTGAACAAAATAATGCTATTATGGACTTGAAATGACGCGAATACTTAAAGTTATGATTTATTATTAATCGCAGGTTTAATACATCTCAAAATATATGTTTTCAACGTCGAGCTCGCGACGGGAGAAAGCTACAATGTGTATGTGACGAAAGTCAAAAGAGTTCTCTCCGTTCCTCTTGTCGAGTGGAAGTGTGTACTTGCAACCAAAAAAAGCCTGTAATAACTAGATAGGAAAGTCATGTGTTGGACACATAGGATTTTTTAGTTATTGATATTAAATATAATTACAAAGGAGTGATTCTTGTGAAGAATCGATAAATAATGACATTTCACAAGATATTCTTTTATATTTTCAAATAAATCTAAAATCAGTTTATGATTATTAATAAAAAAACATGTCTCCTTGGTAAGTATGGAAGCAGAATATTTGTGGCTTCACTTTTATACTTGCATAAACTATTTGATAATCTTATTGACTGTCTAAAATGTATTTTAATGTATTTGCAACCTCTATGTATTATTCGGTGTGAGTAGCCAGGCTATCTTGAAACCAATCACTCTCAATATGACTTGTTTGTTCTTACTCTCACATTTAACATGTAACGATTGGAACCGTTATTCGTTATTTTGACACAATCATCTCTACTCAAATGTCTTTTGTCTTATATGCCTTGTGTCAAAGGTTCGTTTTTCATTTTGATTTGGGTTTATCAACTAGATCGCATTCATTTAAATATCTTGACCATCCGATGTACTAATTGATTTTTAATACTTTGGTACTGGCTTCTCAATTTTCAACTTTTGTAACTATGCATTTCTTGCATCCACAAGTACAGAATTTTCTCTTGTATTTTATAAAAATTATCCTACATTTACCAGCTTTAAGAAGCAGATGAGAGCCAAATAATATAATAATAATAATAATAATATCGTTTATTCAACTCACATTACAGTTAGGAATATTAGTAATATAATAATTTAAAATCTAATCATTAATTTGATGTTTGAACAAACAGTGTAACCCCCTTAGGGATGCGCGTGGGTGGCTGAGTATTTATTATTTTAATGACTATACCTAGTTTTATTTTAAATTGTTTACTTATTTTAAATTTGGATACGTGTTTTAAAAATATTCAATTTTATACATTAAAATATATTGAATGAACTGAGAACATGTCCTAAATATGACTTATTTTAAGTTTAAATTTACTCAATTTTTCAACTGCAACAACGTAGTATATTTTAGCATAAAATTCCTTATAAATTTACCTATCCAACGATACCGACATGTTAGCCAATAACACATAAACAGGGCGTTCCATTAGTGCGTAATTGATCGATAGCTGTTTTATTATTGAAAGTACAAAAAAAATAATATAAAAGTTGTATGACCATGTTTAATAAATATTCTTAAATATACAGGGTGATCTATAAACGCGGAGCTGACCAAAATTATACATTTTTAAAGCAAAACACCCTGCAGGTAGTTATACATATTTGATTGTTTTCACATCATCAAATAATTTTAATAAACTTTATTTATTTGGTATGTTGTATAATAGGGTGTGTCAAAATGCGGGGTAACGATTTTCTCAATTTTTTAAATAGAATTACCTTATATGTTATACCACTAATTAATTAATACAGGGTATTTCATCTAAAAAATTGAAAAAATCGTAACTTTATGTTTTGACACACCCTATATACAACATACCAAATAAATAAAGTCAATTAAAATTGTTTGACGATGTGAAAACAATTAAATATGTATAACTACCCTGCTACCTGCGGTTATTTTGCTGAGTGGGTAGCTTGAGTATAATAGTCTATTTTTATGTATGAGAGAGTATTAAAATAATAAAGCGTTCGTAATCCATAGGCGTATCACTTCTTTTAGTAGACAGTTAAAATATTTTTTGAAGTTATTCCTCGAGTATACACTTATATTTTCAACTAATTAACCTGCTTATAACTTCTAAACAGCTGAAGGTAAAAAAGTGCAATTTTTTCTAAAATGTTTTATTTCATTTTATTTATTTTATTTTTCAAATGGGTTATGTAGGTATAAGGGTTTAAACTTTGACTTTTAAACAACGTTACGTTCATAAATAATAATTTTAATATAAAAACTACTTCTTACCTACAAATCCAAATCAGAATCGAAATCAGAAGATGAACTGTCGCAACCAATATTTACAATGAGTGGCTCGATCATTTCATCAGTAATATTGTCCAACTTCCACATTTTCTCTTCTTCTTTAATCGTATGATTTACTGCCTTTTTCCAGTTTTCAGGCTTCACATTATTTACAGCCTCCAAAAATAACTGTTTAACATCACTCATTTTAAAAGAATTATTTTTTCTTGAAACTTCTCCCTTTATCTGTGCCCATATCAGTTCAATCGTGTTTACTTCGCAATGATATGGTGGTGATCTAACCACCGTCATCCCACGATTTTTTGCAATTTCATCAATTTCATATTTTTTTAATTTCTCTTTATGAAGGGAACACAAATGATACAGTTCTTTTCTCACAGAACCGGGATGGAACTTAATATTCTTTGAATTTAGCCAATTCTGTAAATCTTTTTTTAACCACTTGGTTGTGGGCATTTTTTCTATAAGTCTCGAGTGATAACTTGCATTATCCATTACTATTATACAGTTCTGAGGAAGAAGATCTATAATTTGTTCAAACCACTCTTTAAAGACATCAGCATTCATGTCCTCATGGTAGTCACCGGTACGAGTAGATTCAAAAGTCAATAAACCACCTTTAACAAAACCGTTTGGACTACCGATGTGTACTATTATTAGTCTGCGCCCCTTTCCTGTTGGTGGATTTAAACCAGTAGATAAATTATTTAAAAAAGCCTGTCTTCGACTTATAACAGTTTCATCTTGCCAAAATTTATTTGGTTTATGTCCCTCGTTGATCCATGTTTCATCTAAATAAAATATATTTCTTATTTGGTTTCTCATTTCTTTTATAGTCCTTAGGTAATTTCTTCTCCATACTACAATATCGCTTCTTTCTATTAAAATAGACTTTCTGGAATGCTTTTTCCATAGAAAACCTATTTCTTTTAAAAGTTTCCATAGTGTGCTTCGACTCATTTCAGGGTAATCCTTATCATCTCGAACCGTAGCAAGAACTTTGTCTACTGTCGGAAATTCTTTTCTAACGAAGAACGCACTTTCCTTCGAAGTCTTTCTTTCAAAAGATTTTCTAATTGAAATTTTGGTTTTCCTGGAGCTTTACGTGCTGTTTGAAACTCGCCACATTTCTCTTCTTTAACAACTCTGTAAATCGTAGATTTCTCAACACCAAGCGTACTACTAACTAATTCCACTGTGTCATCAACACTTTTACATAAATGTTTGTCTGTAAATGATTTAAAACAATTAAATATTTATGTTTTTTCATTAACTGTTAAAGGACCGATTTTTTTGTCGTTTACGCGGCCCTTCCAAATTTTCCATGATCACACTAGAATTCACACTGCACCTTGCAAGTTGCAACTAAACGACATTTAGTAAACTGTCAAGAATACACAACTTGGACCTCCTTACTAAATGGAAAACCTATAATCGCATTTTCGGTGAAATTTGTTGGGAAGGTATTTATCTACTTATAATTCGATTACTGTAAGAAATTCTTGGAATTAAAATAAAACAAAATTGGCAAATAGGTACTTATTGAAAATAATCTTAAGATATGGCTATGTAATCTTTAATACACAGGGCTTTTGGCCTGTCCAAACCTTTTTCTATTGTTCTGTACAGCTTATGTTTATAAAGGACCTATAAAAGACCCAAAACTTGTAATAGCTCAGGTACGTTTATTACAATTTTAGGAAATATTTAGATTATTCTGTAAAAATATTTAAAATGACCGTACTAAGTTTTGCATTAGAAATATTCTTTTATTACTCTCTCATACATAAAAATAGACTATAGACTATGCAATGGGTTCTTGGGTTCTCCTAACTTTAGTTGGTGTACTAAAGGTCGGGCCAGAATTTAAGTTTTCCAATACCTAAATATAAATAAAACTATAATAACTGTGCAAATCAATCAAATTTATTTTAACCTTTTTTTTTAAAACCAGACTTCAGCAAGAAACTTAAGAGACATGAAAGTAATCGCAAAGATAGAACCGATTAGTTCTTGTTACAGAAAATAGTTATAAAATATTTACATTTATACATTAGTTGGGTGAATATGTCGAATACAATAAATACAATAAGTCCTATACAAAGGATCATCCAGCAGCTTACAAATAAAATATTATAACGTTATAACATCGAAGACTTCTATATGTTCTATAAGTTGCAACTTATTAAATCATAAAAAAATATCAAGCCTACACATGGACATTGATAAAGTTCAACAGATTACATCAAATTTAAATATGATTTCAACTCAAACGAATCTTGTATGCAAAATTTGACAAAATAATTTAGTATTAAAGTTACTGAAAATAACAAAATATAATTCGTTGGAGCCAAAACAGAACCTATGAGTCTATGCTCGAGACCACATTAAAATTATATAAATAAAAAAATTACTTAGCTTAAATAGTAGATAAACAATCCACGGAGCATACGAAGATTCAAGACTCTGTTTTCATTAAGTATTGATACTAGGTAGACATCAAAATGGTAATGTTGGTGGCTCTATGTTAAAGATGTAAACCGTAAACTACATGGACTCATTGTACACCTCTCGACAAACTAAACTCTTAGACTGAGCGACATCAAATCCAAATCAAAGAAAATCAGATCAAAAGGACATCAAATGTATGGTACAACATCACATATATGGCCAAATTCCGTAAGATATTTTCCATTTTCATTAATATGGTAAATATCAAAGAATAAATCATCGTTACCCAAATCATTATACAAATCATACATATCGTAAATAACTTTGTAACAATCGTTATCCAAATCGTTAACGAAATCGCTATACAAAAACGCTCCTAAAAACACGTATTCTATAAAGATACACAAAAAAGTGACCAAAAAAAACTTACTGGCCAGCTTTCCAACTGCGTCATTAGCCAAATCCAGAATTCAACTGTATTATTAAAAAAATATGTATGGTGTTCAAATCCCGCAATCCCAACACTAAGGGCGGTTTAAATTATTATGCAGTACCAAAATTCTCCAAAATGCATAAAATTATAATTACGAACATACACACAGGCTTATTAATGACGACCTTCTTCGTTGGCTTTAAACTTGCAAGAGAATGAAATATGCGTAATATCTTTTCTCCTAACCAAACATTCGGTATCTACAAATCGAACAGTTTCGAATCAGACAATGGTACTAATCGATTTACATTCCGATACATTGATAAATAACTACAAGTTATTTACAACAATTAATATTGTTATCTGCTGGATCAACTAAATCCTAATACAGATGAACTAATTATTAACCTCTTATAAAACATTTACTAATTATAATACAAAATGTACATCTTTAAAATTACAATTATATGGAACGCTACCCCATAATCGATTTATAAATTACAGAGTTACTAATCCATCGTTACAGTCGTGGTCTGTCGAAACAGCTGGTGTAAATATATTTGAATCAAACGAGAAATTACTCTACACATTAAGAAAACAAAAGTAATAAGATGAAATTTTGAAAATGTGTGAAATAAATATTATTTGTTATTTCAGAGAAATGAAAATAAACGAAATTGTTTAACAAAGTGACGTAATTATAAAAATTGCAAAATCTGATCGTAACAACCCACAGGGTGGTTTGCTTTAAAAACGTATAGATTTGGTCAGCACTTCGTTTATGGACCACCCTGTATATTTAAAAATTATTGTTTAATAGAACTTTTATATAAAAATGACTTCGTATTTCCAATAATAAAACAGCTATCGATCAATTACGTACTGATGGGATACCCTGTATATGTGTTATTGGCTAACATATTTGTATCGTTACGGTATAGACAAATTTATAGAAAATTTTATTATAATAAACAGGGTGTTGCATTTGTAAAAAATTAGTAAATTGAACTTAAAATTAGCCATATTTAAGACATGTTTCAAAACACTGTATAAAATAAATCAAATAACCTTTATTCGTTAGCTTGGTATCTTATAAGACTGTATATTAAACAATTTTGAAATGAATGTAAATTTACCTAGATTATGATAATTTAAAAAAAAAATTAATTGCTTGGAAACCCTGTAATATTTTTTAAAGCCATTTTAAGGTTGGATACCGTATTACCCACCATTCTAAAAATAAAATAAAATACAGGATGTTTTATTTAAAAAACATAAATTTTTATTTGCCAGGCAAAAGTGCAACATCCTGTACATCCAAAAATATTTTTAAAATATGTATTTTTCAAGTCCATATAACTTTTATTTGAAACTTGTTTTTCGTGTCTATAACACAAATTGAAATATTGAACAATTACGCACTAATGGAGCACCCTGTATAATATTATTTATTTATGTGGATTATAAATAAAGTAACTGAAGTATCTGTGAAAAATTGCTTGTTATTTTTTAATATCTACCTTTATATCACCCCTGCTATTGTTGACTGTACTTTTGTATTTTACTTTGTATTCGATTATCTGTCTTTACTTATCAAATTTAATTTTGTTACGTCCGAATTTAGTGTAAATAAAACTAGAGTTTAAAAGGTTTAATTAGACATACCATTCCTGCAAAGATATTTCTATGATCCTTGTGTTAACAAAACTCATGACGATGCTGTATACGGAAATCTAGTTAATAGCTCAGGTTTGCACGAGCCGTTCCTGTCAATCTTCTTGAAAAGGTGATATTGAAGATCTTCATAGCAAATGATAATTGGCTGGATGAAGAATGTTCTAAAAATAAATTCTTGTAAGAGGTGTTTATCTTCGTAGGCCCTTTGTGATGTGAAGTTAGAAACATCCTGTATATATTGCCAAGTCTTGTTTTCCAATTAGCTGTGAACCTACTAGAATAATGAAAGCAAATAAATATACAAAAATTGTAACGCTTAGTTTCGAAACTTTGCTTATTAATTAACACCTCGCGCACTTCGGAAAATATTCATATTTGACATGGTTGAAATAAAGTCCTACATAAAAGATAGCCTTATTTACTTTGAAAGAAAACGAACATCTCTAATTATAGTGAGGTCTTTTGAAATTAAATTTACTTTTAATTATATCCCAACCATTCGCTTCGGGGTAGAGTAATATTGCTCAATAGCCAAGAACTGTTGCCTTTATAAACTCTTTGAATTATAAATGGATATAAAACAGAATGGTTGAGGGCACCTAATTGGACTATTATGATCCCAAAACACACTGAACTACATCTTTAAATTTAATATTCTGCTTCTATATCGGTCGGTTTGTACGGAGCGGTTTGTTTAATGAAATGGAAACTGAACTAAAAATGGTTATGATAACTTTGCGTTAGCTTTAAATGAATGCATACGATTTAAGTTTCGGCAATCCAATTGATTTTAATACGTTCCTTTATAGTATCGTGAACATTTATGGATATGACTACGATGTCGGAAAATATAAAATTTTTTTTGTTACAAAAAAAAACACGTTTAATGTCGTTTTTTCTTCATATCGTCGTTGTCGCGGTGAAACCTCCTATGTACATTTCATCAAAATTGTCAGTAGATATAAAAACGTAACAATTTTGTTCTGATGCCTTATACGTATTACGCACAAGGGAGGTCTAAAATCACAATATTTTAAAAGAAAATTACATGGGAGGTTTCGCTAAACTGTACAGAATATTAGTTTCTATGAACTGGTACAAAAATCTAAAAATGTGATAAAATATCACATAGGAGGTTTCACCGCGGCAACGACGATATGCTGCATACAGGTGTACCTGATTTAATTTGAGTATACAGAATTCTCGTAAACCGCGAAATATACCCTATTAAGAATGGGACACAGAACAACAGAATATTTTCTGATTAAAAATAAGACGATTAACTAAACATGCTTAGATGAAATATTACTAGTTTCCGGAATACAAAAAATAAAAAATTATTAATGGCTATATTTTTTTTTATTTATCAGTATAATAATACTAAATTCGGAGAACATTTTTGGTAGCATAAGATACACAATATACACATATCGGCAAAAAAAATCAATTAAATAAACTTTGCCGGTGGCATAAGTAAAGTTATCCCCTCTAAATTTAACACCACTTTCCAAAAACTTATTTGGACTGTACTTTTATATTTTTTAATGTTTTGTAAATAAATCATGTGCTCGTGTTAGGAACTCATGAATTGGTTTTCGAGATATTCGCTCTCAAAGATGGATATTATTCATTTTAGTTTATTTTTTAATTTTGTGATTTTGGATTTTTGGTTTTTTGTATAAATTCCCAACTAGAGTACATGATTTATTTAAAAAATATAAAATTTAAAATTATAGTCAAAATAAGTTTTTGTAAAGTGGCGTAAAATTTATAGGGAATAAAGGTGTTACTTACCCATGCCGTACGCCACTGGCAAAATTTATTAAACTGATTTTTTGCTGTTGATAGGTTTTCCTTATGACACCGAAAACGTTTGCTCAACAGTATAATTAAAAAAAATCTAAAATTACAAAATATATTAAAATAAAGAATATCGACCTTTGAGTGTGAACCACAAAGCACATAGAGGTTCCACGTGAATGACCAAGGTCAAAACCGACAACTGACATTTCTCATGCTATTGACTCCAAACTCTAGATGGGGCTACTGATGAAATTATTATTTCATACTCCATTTTTAGTTTTTATGGGCGAAAAACTTAACCAAAGAATCAAAAGATGTGACGTGTATTTATTTAAGTTTTTGGTTAGTCTCATTTTTCCGTCTGATTTTAGTGATTTTTTTGTTGGCTTTGGCTTTTGGTTTCTGTTTATAGTTTCGTCTTAGTTATTTGCAAACTTGTGATGTTTTGCTTTTCTATTTCCTACTGTTTTGCAATAATTTTGGTGCTACGTTGAAAAGTTCGAGATAAACTTCATTGATTTACCATGCATCATAAAAAACGGGTAATCAATTTATCACTGGACTAGATTCCGAAATCATTTTTCACATAAGAGAGTATACCATCTGTATTTGGAAGGAAAATATTTATCAGTGAATGAATAGTTAAAAGGATTCACATTCCTGGCTCACGAGCTAGGATGTGCCTATCATCTTAGGAGATGCACAATGGGACTAATTAGACATAAGTGCCGTGGGGGTAACCCACCCTCCACACGTTACAGATACAGAGAGGGTTCACCTTTTAATCCAATACCTATATTACATTTATCCGTCAGGTAAAAAGACATTTATAAAATATAACTTTAGTGTTAATAAAATTTTGTATCCTAGTTTCTACTTCACATTTCAATATATTGATATTTTAAAGATTTGAGATTGTATACCTATTTACTCTAAGTAAGTATTCGTTAAATATGTATTATTATTTGTATTTATTTTGTTCCAATAATATTTATTTAAGTTATTAATAAATATATTTTAAGAATGTTCTATTTATTATTTATTGATATATCTTATATTTTATTTAACAATAATATGCAGAACCAACTCTCCAAACTAGACCCATTATAACAAATTAATTTCTTAAATTTGGCATATCGACTTAAATTATTTTGTAAAATACAAGTTTCGAACTTACTAGTTCCATACTTTATTTTATAAAATAATTTATGTGGAAATCATTTAAAATTTAATTTAGAACTATTACCTACTACTAAAAATTATAATTTGAATTTACCGCCATCTGTCAATTGTCATTTTAGTTCCTGCTCCAAACTCAAGGTGGCGATAATTTGGTTTAAAAGTCTACCATTGGCGTGGGGTCTCTAGAAGATACGTGCTTTGTGGTGTGAACATCTCAAAAATAAAGCACTTTATTTAACAACAAGACTTATTTAAAAAAAAATCTTAAAGTAGTTTGTTGTACAAAGGCCTAAAATTTGGAGTGGATGAAGGAGTAAATTATCCATACCGTACTCGATTGGCAAAGTTTATTTAACTGAATTTAACTGATTTTTTAACCGAATTCAAAAAAGGAGGAGGTTATCAATTTGTCGCGATATTTTTTTTTTATGTATGTTCAGCGATTATTCTTTAACACGGTGTCCGATTTCAATGATTCTTTTTTTTTGATAGAAAGGGGGTAATTCAGGGGTGGTCCCATATAAATTTAATCAAAATCTAATAATTGGGTCCCTGAGAAAATCCTCGAACTCTTCATTTTTTATGTATGTTTAGCGATAATGCTTTACCACCTTGTCCGATTTATATGATTCTTTTTTTGTTAGTAAGGGGGTACCTCAGAGGTGGTCCTATATAAATTTGGTTAAGATGTGGTGATGGCATCTGCACGTTTTTAAAGTCGGCTTTTTTTAATTTTTAATTTCTAATACTTGTTACTGATACAAAAAATAATTAAGGGAGCTTGGGGCTGGTTGACGCACTTTTTATATTTTTATTTTTAGCTAACACATTATTAGGTTTTGGTGTGTTTTTGGTACCAAATAGGAAAGTTTAATGTTTTATCTTTCACATTAGACAAAAAAAAATTATTTTTTTTTTAAAAGTAGGTTAAAATACGGTAAGCCACCGAAGTTTCTGTGTTGTAAATTGTAAAAGTACTAGCGAAAAAAAAACAGTGTAAATTATAAAAAAATTCAGTAGCTGTAAAATAAGAAAAAAAATTACCTTTATTTTTGTAATAATAACAGTAATACTGGAAATAGTAGACATCAGAAACTTGTTTTAAATAAACAATACATTATAATTTTACGATATTTATCAATATCCCTTTTATCTTAAATATTTAGCAAGGGCTAGATTTCTGCAATTTTGAGACTTACTAACAGTTTTAATCATTTATTCTGTTTTCTTTTGAACAAAAATAAAGAAAATATAAATAACAATCCTTTTGTTTATACATTTTAACTTCACGCTATTGGTATTTTTTTATTTTGACAGAATAGATTAATTCTTCAAAGACAACTTATTAGACTTAGTCATGTGTTGGACACATGAGATTTTTATTCATCGCCCAATAAGAGGATTCAAACAACTCGAGAAAATGCTGTTCAAGCAACATCAACATCTTGTTTTCATTTATAATATTCAACGTAATATTTAGATACGTGAATACTTGAAATATTTTCAAACATAAGGCGTAAATACAAGAAAATTTGGCTAGCTTCGGGTGTACTTAGTTGCACGGTTTTTTACACCATCTCTTCTTTATCTAATGTTTTATAAATCAGAAAAAGAATGTACAACGAACTAAGTTAATTTTCTAAAAAGTTTATTCACAAATCTAGTCCGGTCCTGCTGGTTGTATTTCCAGCTACTTGCACTGCATTGTGAATCGTTTATCTGCTGACGAGTTAGTCAAGACGCAGATTGTTTAGGAGTATATTCAATACGATAACGAAAGTGGATATACAAAATTTTATAACGAATAATGATTTGTATTTTCAAAACAGCTATAAGAAAGAAGAACTTCTTAAAGGGTATACGCCATAGATAATATTGCTGAATACCATGGACATACTGTATTGAGATTTCTCCATATTTTTGTATTTCTAATGGGATATAAAACCTCATACTTTAGTGTCGTTTTCCTTATCGTTCATCAATTAAATTAAAATTTCTTCATTTTGCAATATTGACAATTAATTTCAATTATTTTAATCTAGAACCGAGCGGCTGACGAGAAAAATTACAAGATGCCGTATTGTTTTAGAATTGACCAGTCAAATGGGTAAAAATATCAACATGGAAAAATGTCAGTGGCGTACTACTTTTCTTGTAGAAAATATCAGATGACATGTTGGCAAATACGCCACTGGTGGAGCAATAAAATAAATTTTTTAACTAAAATATATGGTTTTATATCCCATTAACACATGCCAAAATTAAAAATTATACCTAAACTATTTTCAGAGATATTAAAAAATATCTGTTTAAAAAACAAATTTTCAACTGCCTGTAGCAAAAAATTGAAGCCGTTGCGGACATATGTTCATATGAGTTTTTCTTTATAAAATGACCTGAGGAATCACACCCTACAATATTAGCATATCATTAAAAAACACCCTGTATAAATTGTAAAAACAGGGAAGCAATTTTGAATTTTTAAAAAGTAATTCATGATCAGTTATCTTTGATCAGATAAAATTTTTATCAGAAACCAATTTTAGTCGAAATCTGCTGACTTTTAAATTGCTCACCCTGTGTATATATCTAATCAGAAGTATAACCGGTTTTGAGCCAAGAGGAAGCCTTACCTGCATACAAAATTTGAAGTTTTTTTCTTAAGGCGTTTTTGAGCTATTGCGCCAACAGACAGACGGTGGACAGGCCGACGGAATGAGGAAAAGATGTTTTTCGTAATCTAGGGACCCAAAAACGTGACAATCTAAATTTTTACGATTACAATACTTCCCTTTTATCGAGGGAAGTAAAAATAAAATAAGTATACTCAATCTCTTGAATGCTCCTCTACTGATTTAATGGTAATGTATCAGTCTCATTAGTTTATTTTGTATGTTGCCAGCTGGCTTTAAAGCTTTAAAGTCACACTATATCTCTTGCTCGTACTATACATAAATTAATTGGCGCTGCTGTTACGCATTGAGCGAATAGATAAATGGGGAGTGCTCAATTGTTCTGCCGCCCAGTGAAGAGCTAATTTTACTGAATGTTTCGAAGTGAGCACTTCGGTAAATAGGTAGAACGAAGTACGCGCCTATTTTGTAGCTATGGATTCTAGGCTTTTGAGAAATGAAGAAAAGTATAAGCGATATCGAGAACATAAATATTTAGGCGAGGATGAGACTGCTGATGCATTAACAAACGGAAACGAAATAGGTGAATTCAAACTTGAAAATTCCGATATTTACTCATCGACTCGTTGCATTCTTTAAGGATTGGGTCTGTCACGAGTTTTTAATTTCAAAAAATTATTGAAATTTAAGCTTACCACGAAATTATATTTAGAAATAGAGTATAGTGACCACCATAAGACAACGATTATAACAGACAGATGTCCCAATCTTATTATTTTATTACCAATTTTTTCTAAACTATAATATACACATTATTCTAAAAATATATGAAAAATAAATAAAGAAAAATGTTTTAAATAGTTCAACAATCAACTCTATTTATTTGTGTGTGGAGATATTATTTTTTTTTTTAATTTAAATAGTTATCCTAATCCTAATGCAGCGACTGTGGCTAGCGCCTATTTGTTCTGACTCTTTGGGAAATACCGACGGTGTTTACAAAAACATACCACATATTCCTTAGACCTAAATAAGTTGATTTAGGTAAAATTACCTTAGTACAAAGTTGCTTCGTTTGGGCTCCAGAGGGCCTTGAAGTTACAATTTTTAAATCGTTTTTCCCATATAAATTTAAAACGGCATATGCGATTTTGCTGAAATTTGGTATGTTGGTAGAGTTTTATGTGGCAAAAAAAAATCGTATTAAAATTTTGTCCGATAATAATACATAGGCGTAGAACTTAATTTTTTAAATAATTGCACCTTTAAAAATTCTACGCCAATGGAAGAAAAGGAGTTTGAGTATGAAATTCAGATTGCGCAACTCATTTACTTTAAAAAAGGTACTTCTGATAAGACTCGATTACTCTCTTGGTTTTCGCTAAATTTCTGTTTTAATAATTTAGAGTGTATAGGGTTCACAAAAATATTTATTTACAACATAATCAAAATAGAGATTTTACAAAAATTGTTCAAAATGTTCACCATTTTCACGCATACAAAGATTTATACGTCGAAGAAAATTAAAATGTATCCTTTCCATAACTTCTTCATCACCTCTAAGATTGTTTATTGCATCTTGAATACGTTGCCAGAGTTGTTCCTCATTTTCTACAGGTTCCCTGTAAACTGTGGATTTCAGATGTCTCCATAAAAAGTAATCCTTCAGTGTTAGGTCTGGTGAACGTGGTGGCCAGTTTATAGGTGCGTCATTACCTCTGCCTATCCATTTGTGTGGATATTGTTCATTCAAGTGGTTTCTAACGTTTAAAGAAAAATGTGGTGGAGCTCCATCTTGCATAAACCACATATCTCTCCGAAGTTGGAGAGGTAAATCTTCTAACAATTCTGGCAACGTATTTTGTAGAAAATCCAAATAATTTTCTCCAGTTAATCCCACACATTAATTTTGAATTCGTGCTGAAAATGGTTTACCTTTATTGCATGCGGATTTTCAACGGCATAAACATGTTCATTATGGGTATTAGTTATACCTCTTCTTATAAAACCCGCTTCATCGGTAAAGAGAACCTTCTTGACAAAGTTTGGATCTCTTTCTCTTTGCATATTAACAAATCGACAAAAACCCAAACGAATTTGAGGATCATGGAATAATAATTCTTGTACTGGCTTCTTATGGTATGGATATAGCAATTGTTCTCTAAGCACTTTATGAACGATATCTTTACTTACTCCTAGTTCCCATCCAATTCGTCTGGTGCTTAATTCTGGATCTTCTTCAACACGTTTTAAAATGTCTTCTTTAACTTCAGGAATCCTTACAAAACGTTCTCTTCCATTATCAACAGTGTTGGGAGCAAAGGAACCGGTCTCTCGAAGACGTCTCTCAACAGCAGCTAAAGTTGGGTGGCTAGGTACACGACGATTTGGAAACCTTTCAGAGTACACCCTGACACTCTCTCGAGCATTTCCTTCACAAAATCCTAATGTCAGTAACATATCGGTATATTCTGCATTGGTACAGCCATATTAATAAACCACGCATTTGTTTTTTTAATTATTGAGTCGGATAGAACACTTTCAATCGTTAACAAGAGATTAGGTGTTAAAACTTGACAATATTTTTATTTAGATGAAACTATGGAAACCAACAATAAATGTTTTTGTATACGTATTGCAGGCAAATAATTAATATTCCTCAAAAAATCGTACATGGCAAGAATCGAGTATATTTTGTTAAAAGTCTCGATTAGAGGTGTTGAAGAATATATGAAAAAAGTACATTTTTATGTTTTTCATCGTATAAAATTTTGTCCGATAATAATACATAGGCGTAGAACTTGATTTTTTAAATAATTGCACCTTTAAAAATTCTATGCCAATGGCAGAAAAGAGGTTTGAGTATGAAATTTGGATTGGGTACCCATTTACTACAAAAAAGTACCCTTGATAACACTCGATTTACTCTCATGGTTTTGACAAAGTTTGTATTTTAATAATTATTGTTTATGTTCTAAAATTACTAAAATGCAAATTTCGTCAAAACCATGAGAGTAATCGAGTCTTATCAAGAGTACCTTTTTTAAAGTAAATGAGTTGCTCAATCTAAATTTCATACTCAAACTCCTTTTCTTCCATTGGCATAGAATTTTTAAAGGTGCAATTATTTAAAAAATCAAGTTCTACGCCTATGTATTATTATCGGACAAAATTTTATTACCATTTTTTTGCCACATAAAACTCTACCAACATACCAAATTTCAGCAAAATCGCATATGCCGTTTTAAATTTATATGGGAAAAACGATTTAAAAATTGTAACTTCAAGGCCCTTTGGAGCCCAAACGAAGCAACTTTGTACTAAGGTAATTTTACTTAAATCGACTTATTTTGGTCTAAGAAAGAATATGTGGTATGTTTTTGTAAAGACCTTTTACAGACACCCTGTATATTGAGTAGTAGGTGGTATGCAATTATTTTATTAATTTAATATTTAGTTTTGTCTTTCCTTGTACATTAATTTTAAAATGCTTGCAAAAATCTTTGTAAATTGCGTCGAAAATATGATGAAATTCGATGTGAAACTTCGGATTTAGCAGAGTATTTCAAGAAGTGTAATTATTACATTTTAAAAGTATCAGGGTTTCTATTTTTAATTTATCTCTTAATTTAATGCATCTATTTTGCTGCATTGTTAAGTAAACTGTTAGAAATATGCGGGTGTTATGCCATATTATGAAATTATAAGCTTAAAGGCTGGAATAATAAAATGTTTACCTTACGTATGTCGGTAGAGAAGAATTAAAAGCAAATTATTAACTTAGCGTTCAATTCTACCTTTATTTAGAGTTCGCGTGTGTGCTGCTCCTTTTTCTATTGTTAAAACCTAGTAAAATGTATCTCGCCTATAAAGCCTCTCTTTGTAATATTGGTACATTTAGCGCACCTATGGTGTAGGCGGTAGACGGATAAATTATTAACCATTGAATAATTTAATGTTGACTGCTTGTCTTAACGACTCTTGGCTTTTATTATTTTTATTGTATTTTATATAATGTGTGGGTGTGTCTATAAATATACCGCAACGAAATAATGGATAATAGCGTTTAATGGTTATATATTTCTTTTATATTACGCTCAACAAGGAAAAATAGGTTTGTTCCAACATAAAATTCACATGAGAACTTCTAAGAATACATGCCCGAACTTATAGTTCTGGAGAATCGACTTGACTAGTGTTGGAAAGATTTAGAATCGACTAAAACTTTTATTTTTCTACGATCACTATACAAAGTAGGCTTTTGCTCTTCGAAATTCAACCGTAAAGTTGACTTTCTCCGCGAACTTAAGTGACAAAATTGACAGCTTTGTTGCTCGCCTGATTTAAATAAGATTAATAATATTTCTTTTTAATACATGATTTTTAGGTTATTTGTACGGAGGTACATGTTTTTTTTATTTTATTTTCCAAGTTAATATAGACTTTGAATATCAACTTCTTTTTTTTTATGATATTCACTACTTACGACAAATTTTCAGTTTTTATTTATATTTCTTGAAATAATGTGATCGTAGAAAAAATTTATTTTGTATTTTGAGCGAAAAGTTTTACTTTTCGCTCTTATTATTCTCTAAAATTTTTGTCCTATACAAAATGTTCCTAAAATGGTCCGTATTCGAGAAATTTGACATAATGTAAAAAAGTTAAAGAAAATTTTTCAAATAAGAGTTGTTTGTGATATCATTCTTTATAATTCTTATCCCATACATAATTTCTCGAATACGGACCCATTCGAAAAATTTGACAAAATTTAAAAAATTCAAATTTTTAAGAAAATTATTCAAATAAAAGTTGTTTGTGATATCATTCTCTATAATTCCTAATCCTTAAATAATTTCTCTAAAATGGATCGTATTTGATTTATTTGAGAAAACGAGAATAAAGATAAAAACACAAAATTTTAAATTTAGTCTTTAATCCATCCTGCGGTAAAATGATTAAATTTTGGGCATAGTCGAAACGTCTGAGGGGTACCTTTTAGAGGGTCGTTTTTCTACTTTATGAAAAATCTGTTATTTACATTTGGAGAAGAAAATTCTTTAAAGAAAAGTTGCTTGTAATGTTATTCTTTATAATTTGTGTTATATACATAATTTTCCTAAACTGGCCCATATTCAAGAAATTCGACAAAATGAGCAAAACTCCAATTTTCAAAAAAATTGTTCTAATAAAAGTTTTTTGCGATATCATTCTCTATAATTTTTATTATTTATACAGTAAGCACCATAAGTCTTACCCCCCCCCCCTATCTAACTCATTACTGGAGTCGCCGAAACACGTTGATTTTTGTTTTCTACAATGTACATTTTTGTATGAATAGTTAACCCTTAATTTCATCCCTTACTGGAGGGGAGCAACCCTTTCGAAAAATTTAAATGGCATGGGGTGGTGAGTGATAGCTCGTTTGAAAGAGAATTTTATTCTCTATTCAACCGTGTAAAAAATTTTGAAATTTGCTTCATTAATTCTCGACTAATTGTTGTTTCAGAATAACGGAAATTAACGCAGCGCACTCATCCTTAGAATTAAAATTCGGCCCTGCATAATTTCGGTTTTGGTTCAGAGTTCAGACGTAAAGTAAGACTTTTTGCCATTAGAAGGTCACTGTTAGTTTAGTTGCTTTCCTATTTTGTGAGGTTTTTTTATTTTTAAACATTAATAAATCAACATGTAATGAAGCAAATTTCAAATTTTTTTGCACGGTTGAATATAGAATAAAACCCCCTTTCAAATGAGCTATCACTCACCACCCCATGCCATTTAAATTTTTCGAAAGGGTTGCTCCCCTCCAGTAAGGGATGAAATTAAGGGTAAACTAATCATACAAAAATGTACATTGTAGAAATCAAAAATCGACCTGTATCGGCAATTTTTCTAACAAGACTCCAGTAATGAGTTAGATAGGAGGGGTAAGACTTATGGTGCTCACTGTATAATTTCTCTAAAATGGACCTAATTGAAAAATTTGAGGAAAAATATAAAATTTTAATTTTTCAGTATTTTCGTCGGCAATTAATATTTACAGGGGTGATACAATAGGTTGTACAAAATAACCGGAAAAAGCATATAATAACTAGACAGGAAAATCATGTGTTGGACACATCAGAGTTTTGTTTGGAGATTACATTACGTTTACTGACAAATTCCAAATTGACATAACATGAATACCTGATGATTATTTAGACAGGGACGGTTACGTGATCAATTTAGATATTATAATTTAAATCAGAAGGTAATTTTGGTATATTTATGGTCAGTATAAATCCAATAATTTTCGTCATAAAATATATTTATTGTGTTACACAATTCTTAATTTATTTAACTCAAATTCGGTGTCTTCTTTTTTTAATATCTATTGCTTTTAATATAAATTTGGGTTCCCTAATTGTCATACCAAATATCAGCGACTATTTATCTAGAGAAATAGTCGATATTTGGTCTAGTGAAATAGTTGTCCCAAATATAACACTACCTTGATTAATATTCTGCTATTTTTGTTATTGCTAAATTTCTTGAATATTTTACAATTTGATTCTACATAATTTTAGGCATTAATAATCAATTGATTAAAGCCCTCGAACTAAAGCTCTTGGACTCTAATCAGATTATTAATGCCTAAAATTATGTCTCATCAAATTGATATTGAAATAATCTCGAAATTTAGATTCAACAAAAATAGCTGACTATTATCAAGGTGTTGGTATATTACCCTTGATAATAAATTGTAATATACCAATTGTTTCGAATGAAATTAAAAAAGAGTTAAATTCGAAATTAGATTTTTCATGGGTAAAATGTTATTTTCATTTAAACATCGTAAGGTAATCTATAATTAAGGGGGTATGGAAAATAGGTATACCCTGGTGGTGTAAGAGACACAGGTAAGGGACAAGGACAAAAAAATAACTAAATAAAAAAAATTACAAAAATGTATTCATCTTTAAATAGTGTTTATTATTAATATTATTCTTTGCTATGTTTAAAAAGTACCTTCTGCTGCAGAGCGGATCGAATAGATTTTTTAGTCACGTGACTATACAGCAAACAGTGCTTGGATGAAGAAAAAAAAGGCTATCTTAAATTGGTTTCGTATAAGAGACGACTAGTCACCAAATTAGGAGACTAGGAGAACTTTTACATAACTGGGGACACAACAGAATGCACACGCACAAGATACACAAACAGATGACATAACAGGGACTAGCCTTCAGCAACGTCCTGCTTAAATGATTGTAGTATGTCACCCTTTATTCCCTTTTAGAAGGCATGGCATATAAATCTATTGATCTTGATGACCCTAAAAGCAGGGGATGGACGGCATGGGTCTAGCAGGTTCCGAGCCAGTTTACAGGATGTGAACTTACCCGACTCAGGCCTTACACATCTGGGCATGTGTGTTTGTTTCGTTTCTATGATTTCTATTAAATTAAACAATCCTAACCTATACTTTATAAAATATTTGTTACATTTTTTTTAAATATATTATGAATATATAACATCTTTCATTGTTCTATATCTGGTACGGTACGGATCGTTTTTGCGGGTATAGTGCGATAAATAAAAGTGCGCACTTTTTGTTTCTCTTGATAATTGATAAGTGATAGGTATAAGTATTAAATTAAATTTTATTCTGAACAGAACAACATTTCGGTAAGTTTATTCTGTTATTATGATTAGTGAAGAGGGCGACCCTTCGGGGCCGCCCACAAGTACTACTACCACTCTCGTAGAAGAAGAAAAAATATCACAAACGCAAAATATTTATGATTTAACCAATAGATACAGATCTACGGATTCAGGCCCTTATTTGGTTTATATGGAACACATTGATAAGAATTTGGGAAGACTTTTTCCTATGAAAGTGGGGTATTTTTTGCAAGAATGTCCCTCTTTTAAAAATGATATATTAAATATTAAATCTATAGGCTTAAAACGCGTAAAGGTGGAATTTAAATCATTTGATATTGGTAACTCATTAGTTGACCATGAGATTATGAAAAAAAAACAATTTAGTTGCCTTTATTCCAAAGTTTTACACACAGAAAAAGGGTATCATCCGGATGGTTGATACCTTTTTCAGTGAAGAGTTTTTGAAAAAAGGAATTATTTCTGAAATACCGATAGTTGAAGTCAAACGTATGAAAAGAAGAGCTACGGATCCCGAAACTAAGCAAGTATCCTTTGTCGATAGACAAATGGTAATTGTCACATTTCTGGGCAATAAAATTCCGGATACACTTAAAATTAATTTAGTTAGATTTACGGTTGAACCTTATGTTCATCCAGTAAAACAATGCTTCAAGTGTTTGCGCTATGGCCACACCTCTGTTCAATGCAGAGGAAAACCGCGATGTAGAACGTGTGGAAACAAACATAATAATGATGAAGAATGCGAAAAATTTTGTATTCACTGTAATAGTAATGAACATACGTCAGTATCTAAAGAATGTTCCATCTATATTAAACAACAAAATATTAAAAAAACTATGGCCTTTGAAAATATTTCCTTTAAAGAAGCAGAATTTGTTGTAGAAAATCCATCATACGCAAAAATTTCTACTAATAATAGGTTCGATGTACTAAAAAATTTAGAAAATTTTCCTGAACTTGCTCTATCCTCTCAAAGTAATTCTCAAAGCTCATTTTTACTTAAAAAACCCAAAGCTAGTCCTATTTATCAAAAAAATGAGTCACAAATTAGGAAAAGAAAACATATTACTCCACCTTCTTCCCCGTCAACGTCTAGCAGGCCTTCAGTACTGCCTCCGGCGTCTCAAACCCCAAAACGTCGCCCACCCCTCTCATATTCCCCTTGTGTTAAGGATATTATAGTACATCAAAATCAAATAATCTCTCAAATTTCTTCATTTATTTTTAAAATTTTAAAAGAACCAAATACAATTGATGAAAATAAAATCAAAGAACAACTTGTTACAATTTTAACTTCTAAAGAAGATGTAGGTATGGAATGTATATCAATCAGTGATGAAGAATATTATTAAAATTATTCAATGGAATGTGCGATCCCTTTCAGCTAGGAAAGGAAACTTACAAAATTATTTAAGTAACAATAAAATAGATATACTTATTTTATCCGAAATATGGTTAACACCACAAAGTAATTTTTCTTTAAAAGGTTTTAATTTTGTAAAAAAACTAAGAGATGATGGATATGGCGGAGTAGAAATTTTTATAGCCACAGGCTTAAATTATAAAATAATAAGTATTAATAATACACTACTAAATTCAGATATCGAAACATGTGCCATAGAATTAGATGATGCAGGTATTACCCTTGTATCGATATATAAATCACCTGACACTAATGCTTCTAGCGAAGACTGGAAGAATCTTTTTAACCAATTTACCCAGTCTAGTATTTTTTGCGGCGATTTCAATGCTCATTTTATTCTGTGGAGCCCGCACCCTGACACTCAACAGGGTAAAATTTTGGCTGATGTTATAGATGATCTTGACATGGTAGTATTAAATGATGGCAATCCCACAAGAATAACACCCCCAAACCAATTCAAATCTGCAGTTGATATATCTATCACATCACCTTTTATCGCTAATAAAGTTACATGGGAAGTTTTGAAAGACACAATGGGTTCCGACCACTTTCCTATTTTAATAGAATTACAAACAAACTTAGCACCTAATTGATTTATTAACCCCTCATCCAAATGGAATGATACAAAGGCCGACTGAAAAATATATCAGTCACAAATTGAAACTCGATTTCATTTATTAAATACAAGTACTGTATCCAACAATGATAAAATATCTCTTTTCTTTGATATTATTTCGGAATCAGCGAATAACTCAATGCCCATTAAAAAACCATTTCAACCGAAAAACGTTAACCCTTATTGGTGGGATGACGATTGTAATATTTTAGTAGCTAAACGTAAAGACGCTTTAAAAAACTATAAATCTCAAGCAAATTTAGAAAATTACTTAGCATATAAAAATATAGCAGCTCACACGACAAGAACTTTTAAACAAAAACAAAAAAGTAGTTGGATACAATATTTGGCAAAATTAAACAAAAGCACCCCTCTTACTGAAATTTGGAGTAAAGTTAAATGTATAAATAATAAACATTTTCATCCCAAAAAAACAAACATTCCTAAAAACATTATCAATGAAATGTTAAATAAAATTGCACCTCCCTTTGTACCTACCCTACCTTTTCCATGCTCTACCAGCCCAAAAATTAATTTCCATTCAAAATCTAATTATTTGGCTAATCCTTTTTCTATTAATGAATTAGAATTAGCTCTTAAAAACTCTAGAAGTACAGCACCAGGCATTGACAGCCTTACGTACAAAATGTTATATAATATGCCACTTACGGGTAAATTATTCTTATTAGATATTTATAATAACTGGTGGACAAATCAAGACTATTCAGATAAAATAAAGGAAAGCATAATTTGTCTAATATTGAAACCTGGTAAAAAACCTGATTCATGCTCTTCTTTTTGGCCAATATCACTCATGTCCTGTTTGACTAAGACCTTTGAAAGGATGATAAAATTTAGATTGGAACATTTTGTAGAAAGTAATTCATTGGTACCTAGTTCTCAATTTGGTTTTCGCCGAGGCCAAGGCACAATCGACGCAGTCACACAACTAATATCTGATATTCAATTAAGTTTTACAAAAAATGAATACTTACTTAGTTTATTTATTGACCTTAAGGGGGCCTATGACGTGGTGGATATTGATATTTTATTTTCAAAAATAAACAAAATGGGAATAAATCCAAAAGTATGTGCTAATATTTTAGAACTTTTTAAAAATAGAACAATTTATATCCGCGATCACAATAATGTATTACATGGTCCTAGAACTGTAAACAATGGCCTGCCTCAGGGGTCAATACTCAGTCCATTACTTTTTAACTTATATACTGCAGACTTGCATGGCTTTCTGGATAAAAATATTAAAATCATTCAATACGCTGATGACATTTGCTTTTATGTCTCCCATAGTTCTTACGAGCGTTGTGTAATTGATCTGAAGTATGTGGTATATTGCATTAAAAGTTGGTTAAGTGATTTGGGTTTCAGTCTTGCATCTGAGAAATCGGCGGTTTTGTGCTTTACAAGACACCGGCTTCATCTGGCGGACACAATTAAGTTAAGTCACTTGACATTTCCAATTGTGGAACAGTTCAGATACCTTGGAATAGTTTTAGATAAAAAGTTACTCTGGTCAGAGTACATAAAATATATAAAAGAGAGGTGCGAAAAAGGTATGAACTTACTTCGAACAGTTACCTGTTCTAAATGGGGTGCAGACCCAAATTTATCACTCACTTTTTACAGATCTTATATACGCTCGCTCTTAGACTATGGGTGTACTCTATACGGAACTGCTTCAAATACTAATCTGTTGATACTGGACAGAGTCCAGTATAAAGCGATTAGAATTTGCTTAGGTTTAATGAAATCGTCACCATGCCATGCAATTCTAGCAGAAGCACAAGAACCACCCCTAAAACTAAGAAGAAATTATCTAGCTAACAAACAAATCATCAAATATAGATCATATAATACATTACTATATAACAAAATCTCGAACTTATGCACAGAAAATCTAACCTCCAACTATTGGAAGAAAAAAAAATCTCCACCTTTAACAGATGCTTTTATTGATACCCATTATTTTACTCAAACTTGTGTTGCAAACAAATACCCCATATATAATACCAATTTTGAAATAATAATATTCAAACCATCAGTCATATTCCCCGCTTATACTAGTGTACCGGCGCTTAATAATGCAATTTTAAAAGCTACATTGAGTAACCTTACCATTGACTGTGTCATTTATACTGATGGTTCTAAGAGCGAGCATGGAACAGGCTTAGCTTTTATTATTCCCAGCATCAATATAGTATATCGTTTCCGTATTCCAGATTTATGCTCAGTTTTTACTGCTGAAGCCATTGCGATAGAGAAGGCACTTACTTGGTGTGTACAAAATCTGAGATCAGGAGCTGTAATAGTTACGGATAGCAAATCGGTCCTAGAGGCAATAATTGCCTCTCCATTTAAAAACTATAAAAATGGTTTAATCTTAAAAATAAAAAAATTACTCTTTCAACTGTACTCAACAAATAAAAAAATAACTCTAGTTTGGACCAAAGCGCATGTCGGTGTAACTGGAAACGAAAGAGCAGATTATGAAGCTAAAGAAGCTGTAAAAAACGGAAATATCTTAAATTACTCTGTGCCTAGCTTTGACTTATTAGCTTTGTGTAAAACGGGTCTTCGAAAAAGTTGGGAAGAGCACTACAAAAACGCTATCCCGAATTTAAAAAACCATTACTTCCATATACATCCAACATTACCCAATGATATTGCCCACATTTCAAACTTCGACTTTACCAGAGATAGCACATCAATAATTTCTAGATTGAAATTAAATCATGGTCGGTTCCCAGCCCACCTCTATAAAATCGGTGTAATTAATTCCCCTTATTGTTCATGTGATAGTGAAAAGATTGCAGATTTGAATCATTTATTTTTTGATTGTGAAAATAATAAACAGTTTACAGAAAAGTTCTTTAAAGATCTTATTAATAACAGTTTCCATTTGCCATTGAATATTACCTGTCTTCTAGCCTCAAACCAAAAATATATCTTAGATTTAATTCTGAATTTTATTAGGTCTGCCGATATAAAAATATAAAAATGAAAAAAAAAAAAAAAAAAAAAAAAAAAAAACAAATCTGAAACTAGTATGTGGCAAATAGTTTAAAACTAATGCCAACCCACCCCCCCCCCCCACACACACACACACACACACACACACACACACACACACACACACACACACACACACACACAAACATATAACATCTTTTTTCTATTTTTCCTGTTTTTGTAATACTTTTCAATTAAATAACAACTGTGACTTCATTTCTTTGTAATTTGTCACAAAATGATTATTTACTCCTGAAGGTCTGGAATTTAATATGGAGTAAACAGACCTTATCGATCTGCATTAAAAGACTAGGAGAGACCGGGGTTGGTTGTGACAGGGGTAAGTTGTGACAGAGGCGAATTCTGTCATAGTAGCAATGGCAACAGCGTACGGTCAGTGGTTGAATAAACAGCGTCTCGCTCTCTTCACTTCAGTATAGTTTTGGTTACCGTGGCTGCACGTCACCGTCTGCTGTGTGTAATAGTGTGTTTCTAGCGGTGTAAAGTAAATATTGTAGCCTTCAATCAAAGATTTATAGACGAGGTGTCTTACGCCTATTTGTTACTATTCCTATGCGAAAATAATCATCAAGGTATGTGCATTCTTCTGTTCTTGCGTATTTTATTAATTTTAATCTTCTCGTGGCAACAAACAGAAAATATACAAACATGTCGTCTAGGGGTTGGTTGTGGCATTCGACATGGGGTAATTTGTGACTGTCACAACTTGCCCCGTATCAAACTGCCGCCGATTAAAATATTTTATTGGTGACTAAAAACATATAGGTACCTACTTACTTTTATAAAAATAATATTTAATAATATGTTTATTGTGAAATTCTTATTTCTCCTTGAGTTTGAAAAATAATGCCTAAATGTTTTTAACGAGGTTTTTTAATGTTATTTTCACTAACTGTTCATATTGTTTTTTTATAGAAAAATAATAATGAGAACGTATAAACGCAAAACGGAAAGGGAAAAAACGCCCTTAGAAGTTTTTGAACGGGCATCTGTTGAGATGTTAATTAACAATAGATCTCTTCGTTCAGTGGCTGCTGAGTTTCAAATAAACCGGATGACGCTACAAAGATTTTGCAAACGAAAAAGGAACATTGAAGGTAAGCTTATTTTATTTAGTTGAATGTAAACCTTGTCTAAAGCCATATTTTTTTCAGATAACCATGCACCTGTTCAAGTAGGATACAAACGAAATATGCAGGTTCTTTCAGATTGCATGGAAAACGATTTAGCTGAATACCTTATCCAACAATCTAAGTTGTATTTTGGGCTATCGACGGAAGAACTACGGCGATTAGCATAGGAGTTCTCAGTTAAAAACAAAATAGAGGTTCGTCAAAATTGGATTCAAAACCAAATGGCTTCTTCGGAGTGGCTCACTGCATTTCTGAAACGTCATACAGCTTTGTCTCTAAGGACTCCTGAGGCAACAAGTATTAGCAGAGCCACAAGTTTTAACAAAAACAATGCTAATGCTTTTTTCTCGCTACTTGAAGAAGTTTTGGATCGTTATAAATTTGAAGCCCAAGACATTTAAAACGTTGATGAGATGGGCATAACTACCGTCCAGAAACCCGATCGAATAATAGCTAGAAAGGGTGTGAAACAAGTTGGTTATGTCACATCTGCGGAGAGAGGTACATTAGTAACTTTTTGTTTCGCCATCAGCGCTAGCGGAAATTCAGTTCCCCCTATATTTATTTTCCCTCGAAAGAATTACAGAGAACATTTTGTGAAAAATGGCCCACCAGGTTGTATTGGAGCTGCAGATTCATCGGGGTGGATGACCGAAAATGAATTTTATATATTTCTGAAGCATTTTGCCAAGCAAACACGTTCATCAAAAGAGAAACCAGTCTTACTGATTCTCGATAATCACGAGTCGCATCTATCGTTAAACGGTATAAGTTTTTGCAAAGAAAATGGTGTGGTCGTGATTACTTTGCCCCCTCACTGCTCGCACAAAATGCAGCCGTTAGATCGGTCTGTGTATGGCCCGCTGAAAAAAATACATCAACAGCACCATTGATTCTTGGATGAGAAATCATGCAGGAAAAACAATGTCTATATATGATATCCCAATTATTGCAAGAGAAGCGTTACCTCTAGCTGCAACTCCGACCGATATTCAAGCGGGTTTCAGGGTTAGTGGAATTTTTCCGTTTAATAAACATATATTTGGTGAAGATGAGTTTTTGCCAGCAGTTGTTACAGAGGCCAAATCCAGAAAATATGACAGAGCCAGTTATAACCGAATCAAAAACCATCCCAGACCTGAAGCTCAAGAGATTGTCCTAAATGATAAAGAAAATAAACCCAAACAAGCTGATGGAGCTGAAGCTGATAGAACTCAAAGAACATTACCTCCCTCAGATAAACATAAGCAATCAACTCCCAGACAATCACCTATAATTATGAATTCACCTCCAAAACTGAGTACTTTAGATCAGATTCTGTCGAATAAAACGAATTTACCTGGACCATCAAATGTTGGCAAAACATATTTTTCGCCACAAGATTTACGTTCTGATCCAAAAGCAGAGAAACGAGTGGGAACTAGAAAAGGGCGCAAACGTGGTCGAACGGCGATTTGGACTGACACACCCAACAAAGAACAATTGGAGGAGGAATACAGAAAAAAACAAGAAAAGGAATTGAAGAAAAAGGCAAAAGAAATATTTGCAAGACCAAAGCAAAAACTAAGCGCAAGTCATTAAAACAGGCTGCCCACAGGATTTCACCATGTAGTTCTGAGGATGAAGCAGACACTTATTGTCTAGTATGTGGAGAACCGTACTTCAATTCACGTTCAAGAGAAATATGGATCCAATGTACTAGGTGCCGGTACTGGGCTCACGAAGCATGCACTGACAACAATCCGTTTTTTGTATGTCAGAATTGCGATTCTGATGATGATTTGTGAACTTGTGAAGCATGTCACAATTAACCCCAGCAGTGTCACAAGCAACCCCAAGTTGGGGTTAGTTGTGACAGTTGAACCTACTTACATTATTCATTAATAGCGTTGTTTATATTGCTCTTAAGTTTAATATTTTTGTGTTTTTATGTTTGAGAAACATCATAAAATAAATGGTAATTAAAGAAAAACAGGTAACTTAATTTACAAAAAGTAGAAAAAATAATTAACAAAAACTGGCACAAACAACCCCGGTCTCCCCTACAGATATATCCGATAGAGAGGAAGTAGATCTACTAAAAGAAGGGCATCGAGTGAAAAGGTACTTTCTAAACGTAGCACTTGTTTTGTTTTTCTGTACCTTAGAAAAATACAATTTATAAAAAAAGAGTTTGTTGTATTATTTTTCCAAGTTTAAATATTAATAATCACTATAATTTTCATGTTTTTTTTTTAGCGAATTTTACAAGAGTAATAAAAATTATGTTCACTGCATATATTAAACTATTGTTAAAACTTCCTTCACTGAAATTAATTATTTGTATGATAAAATATTTTATGTTATTGGAAGCTTTTACATATTTTAATATTTAGTGAAACAATAGTTTTTGTTCCTTCTGTAAATTTGTATAGAAAAACTGAGTCCATGTTTGAATTTCTCGCCCTAATACATTTTTTAAATTTTCTTGCTATTTATGACTGGATACGTACAGCAGTAAGAAAAGAAGAAAATTGACTAGTGGCGCCATCATAGACTGATTGCCTTTACAATCGCCCAAACAACTTTTGCCAAACAAAAAAAAATACATTGAGTTACACGCACTATACGGTGCAAGAGAGAGGTCCGACACGCCCAACATAGGGCGCGGCCATTTTGATTCCTATGCCACAGTTTATAGCTAAAGAATCAGATCGCTCACTCTGCGTCGGCACTTTTGATCTCAATGTTCCAGTTTATACACTGCGCAACTCGGATAATACAATATATGACAATCGCCTATAATAAAACAGCAGTCTTCTGCGTATCCTGAATTTGTATCCCTGAAGTGGATGTTATTTTGGAACTTTCAACTGGTCCGAGTGAGCTAACTGATTCTTTAGCAATAAACTGTTACTCCAAAAATAATATTCACTGACACTGACAGCAGCAAGCAGAATATCAGGTGCGTTTTAATCATCCGCTTCTGCTTCCGGAATTGTTGGTTTAGTCGTTTTAACCTGTCAGATTAAAACAAGAAAACCGACAGTCCCGAAGCAGAAGCGGATGATTAAAACGCACCTATTAAAAATATTGCGCCAAGATGTAGGCAACACGTAATAAGGGATTAAAATGGCGAAGTTTTCTATCTTCTTTTAAAAGGCACTCAGAAAGCTGCGCAGGCGACCATTCTCCGTATAGTAAAAGAAAATCAAAATATGTGGTTACACGTCTCGTTGCGTTGTCTCTGCTGATATATTTTGAACTACGAGGGCTCTCACAAATGTTCAAAAACGGGAATTTCTAGGAAACAAAAATACGGGGACTCTTCAGAACTTTATCAGGAGGAAATTAATTAAAATAAACATTTTTATAATTAAATAAAAATAAAATTTGGTGACTTCGTCACATCATCAAGTTAAATTATTACAATTTCTTTCCATTTATTAGGTACATTATGAATTCAAGATGACTTGTGTTTTATTTCAAAACGGTGTAATCGTCCAAGTGCAAAGCTTTTCTTGAATATAGATGTAATTTTTTTTCTGTGTCGTTACATAGGTCACTCACTATCTGGTGATTATTAAAATATTAAACCCATTATTATAGTTCTAAAGAATATACAGACTATAGTAGGCTATGAACGACAAAGAAAACAGATATGACTCATGTCTGTGATAACGACGGATAGCTATATTAATTTTTCCAATGCCTACTTTGGAAACATTTTTTGTGGATCACTCCATATAATCAATAGGTTAAATTCCTATTCATATTTTATTGAAAAAATCTGTTGTTGACAGATAGGTTGACATAAACCGAAATGTTGACAAAAATATTTTTAGAACTGTATTTAACTAGGTCACTCTGAATTACTTAATTTCCCAAAACCAATTTTCTATCTCTTTTACTACGAGTACCTGTAACATCTAATTTTTGTTTTCTTTCTTTTGCAGGTAAGTTTTCCGGACGGCATGAGCACATCTGATCGGATCACACATACCCCTAGAAGAAAATAAACCGTTTAGGTACGTCATTTCCAGAGCTTTAAACGAATATTGAAGTTTGTGGCTTCAGCTCAAATCGAATTTCAACACTGTAACGAAATGAAATTGCATCGATGTTAAAAAAATAAACAAACAAAAAATGCGGCTAAATATATTTCAAATTGTTAAATTTAATCGGTTTACGGAATATTTGTACATTTCGGTCGGAGAAACGAAAATTGTTCGTCGTAAAATTTTCCGATAAAATTTAAGGCTATTTGCTTTGTTACTATGTTGCAAAGGTTTATTTTTATACCGGGTGTTGCATCGTCGAGCGAGACATAGAAAATCCAATATAATTTTAAATGGGGTCAATTATTGGCACCCACATTCAAAAGAATAACTTTAGCTATTTTTCATTAGCCTATTTACGAGTTATCACCGATTTCTTTTTAAATATCTCTGCTTCTTTATGGACCTTTATTCATGAATAAATCTTTCATATTTTCGATGTACTAGTTTTTAATAACAATAAAGCACACATTTTAAAATGACAACTTCATTTGACAGTCATGTTTTACCTTCACTGGTGCTCGTAAATACAGGAGTACGGATTTTGGCAGCCCATGCTATGAAAATGCTTCTACACTTAGCAATGACCAGTGATCAGGCGTAAATTCTGTCTGGTCATAGTCAAATATTTGTTTACTGTGGTGTTGTCAGAGTAACTTAAAAGCTCTCTGGCAACCCTGCAGCTTCTTGTTTCCTCTTACTTTTCCTTAAATTTTACAAGGGAATGTTCTTTAATGTGATTTGGCACAACCGATGTTGTCAGTCCAAGGGCCAAGTCCAGAAAGTGTTTGGTTGGCTGCCTTCTCGGTTAGTCATTTGGCAAGATGGTTACTTTTCGATGTGGCGTGACCTTTGGTCCATCTTAAGGTGACCACTTTGTTGATTGATACTTCGGCCAAAGCTTCATGGCATTGTAATAATATTCCTGGGTAAATTCGTGGTATGTCCAGGGTGAGTAGTGCTTCTCTGCTATCCGTATAGATGAGCATGTTCCTTCTGTGATATTGTTTCTGGTAACTTGATTTGCTGCTTTATGAATCCCCGTTAGCTCGGTGTGAACTACACTGGCCCTATTGCTTACAACCTCTTTTATATTTAGGTTTAAAGATCATGAGTATATATTTTTGTTTTAGAACCTTTGGTGTTCTTTATATGGCTTATGAAAGATATATCTCGGTGAAATGGAGTTCATTTTCAGTATCGAGCACCTCCCGCCAAAAGTTTCATCTAGTCTCACCAAACTCAACGTTAGGTTCTATTCCAACCGTGCGGAGTCGTGTCATTATCAACAGAGCAGCCTCCTTAATGTAAATATCAAGGGGGGTGACTCTCAAAATTACTTTCATTGAGACTCCCAGATGTATCCCACGATTCCTCGGAATTGTTTATGAGCAATGTATGCTTTTATGACTTTGTTTTCTAAGTATGAGTTCCATGTTAACTTGCCGCCAACGGTGAGACCTAGGTACTTCATCTCTGTTGCAAAGTTTAGTTTTGTTTTTAGGAGTTCTGAAGGTTGCAGTTCCATTTTCATCCCATTTCTTGTGAAAATTACCATTTCTGTGGGATTGATAGATATTAAATGATCCTTGCACCAGTTTTCTATAATTTTGAAAGCTACTCGCATTTCCTTGTACCAGTGTTCTATAATTTTGAAAGCTACTTGCATTCTTTTCAGTGTTTTCAAAATTTCCCATTTGCAAAGATTGCCAGATAATCTGGCATACGCTATTATGTAGAAACTGTTATAGGGTCGGCTAATGAGGGTGTCGAGGCCCATGTTCCATATTAGAAGTGATAGTACCCCTACCCGTGAACATCTTTTCGCATCTAAGTCTTTTATATCTTCTACACTTATGCTTACTGTTCCATTAACCAGTGGAGAAGAAAAATATATTTGAACATCCTCGCCTAAGGAATAGTTTAGTTAATAATTTAATTTTTTTGTCGCAAAAATAATATGAACTTGAACTGACAAAATAACGAAACAAAATTCTATAATACAGCACTGTGTTGCTAACTAGCCGGAAGAAATATACATAAATAATTGACAGAGTTTACAGGAGTTCCACAGCTGCATGACAATAGATGTTTCGAGTTTGAGACGTTTAGACAACCGGATTTGTTTTATTTGTAAAGTGTCAATATACTTAGAAGAACGATCGAAGGCGTTCGTCAAGAACACTGAAAGATTTGTGGTTATCATCCATAAATATACAGCTCGTAGGAATTTATATTCAAAGTATATGTCGTAAATTGGATCGTTTTATATCTATAACATCTAAGGCGATCATTACAATGATATCGAAATACGTTACTCGAAAGTTTTCTTGTTAATAATAAATTCATTCAGGATAAACTAGAATACAGGCATAATAATAAACTCGTTCGAGATAAAGTTGCAATTTAACCAATCTCAAAGCAAGGGACTACATGACTGACTATACAGGGTTGGACAATATAGGTCATAATTTATGGCTAGTTGTATAATAATACTAATAAATTATTGTAATAGTAGTAATAAAAGAAAAATAATTCCAAAATTAAATCTGACCAAGACGTAAAATAAAGAAAGCAATAAAATCTCCAAACCGTGTGTCACAAAATAGAGGGTGGCCAGACGAAAACTAAACAGAGATATTATCAGAAACCGGGGCAACTTTTTAGACAAACGTCCGAACCTGTCCATTTTTAATTAAAGAAGGCATCATTAAAAAGGTAATTTTATGAAGAATTCCCAAACTCTCCAACTTGGTAAAAAAAAATGGTTGACAGGTACTTACCAGGGATTTTAACTCGGTCGGTGAAACGCGTTTAACGATAATTTTTATCCGTTGAAAGGGTGAATCTGTGGGCGCTATTCACCAATAACCATAGCCAGTTAAAAAAAATTTGCCTGGATCGTGATCTATTGATCTTACCACCGTAATAAGCAACCAGCGACGAAGTGTTAAATATATTTTATTTATGTATTTATTTTGGGATGCAGTTTGTTCTCCACTAGGGTATTTTTCGCTGTCATATTCATTTACATAGATATTAATAAGTAAACACAGTTTTGAGAATGTCTCAACAAGTAAAATCAAAGAGGATAAAGTTTAGTATAATTTTAAACTTTGTATTCCTATTTTTAATGTGACATTTATCAGAAAAGTTTTCTTTTAAAACTACAAATTTAAATTTAAAGAATCATATGAAACTAAATCTTTTTACTGTTAGGAAAAAAAGGTAGGTATAATATATTAAAAATATTCTTTCAAATCACAAAATATCTATATAAATTTCAAGTTACTATTCGCTCCGTGAGCGACAGCAGCGCCAATTCGTTTTGATATTAATGGACTATTTCTGCGTATACTGACAAATGCAACTTTTAATAGAATTCGTAATTAAAAAGTATATATGTTAGTTTTAATAAAAGTATATGGATTTGTAAAACAAGTAAAACATAAATTTATTATTATTATATATTTTTATCGCTTAAATTAAAGAAAATTATGTATAATCGATAAAAATAAATAATAAAATATAGGCAGGCAACAGTATTTACTGGAAAATGTATGAGAAGTTGTCTAAGTCTAATAAGTTTTCATTGAAGAATTAGGCAATTCTGTCAAAATAAAAAAATACCATTTAATAATAGCGTGAAGTTAAAATGTATAAAAAAAGGATCATTACTTATATTTTACGGTTACAAGGAGGAACAAATACATTTTTCTACCTCAAAAATATCATTTGGGTGTCCAAATTTGACATTCCGATTTAAATTGGTCGTCATTTTTGGTTATCTTCATTGACAATATTTCTATGTTGACATATGTCAAGTAAAAACTATGCGGGTACTTGTTTTTTGGTCAACATGGAACAACTGCTCATCAAAAACCCTGTTTTTATTACAAACTGATTACAAAAATGTGGAATGTTTTGCTGAAACTTGCAAGAAACTGCCTTACGCAGTTCGGAAGAAATTTAGCACCATCTGTTAAAGTTATTGAGAGTTTTATGAAGATATTTCAACAGCAGAATATGGGGTGAAGAAAATCCATTGGATTATTTCTTGTGGGGCTTTTTGAAGGGACAAGTTTATGCTAATAACCTTTAAACACCTGAACAGCTTCGAGTTAACATTATTCAAAAAATTGAAATAATTAAACAGAATGTTTGCGAAAATGTTGTTGAAAATTTTGTAAAAAGAGTGTTAGCATGCTAAAGAAGCAGAGAGGTCTTATGCCGGATATTATTTTTCAATATTAACCATTATATTTAAACTTTAAATTTTCAAACGATTTTTCTAACATATCTGGGGGAATATTTTCGATAATGTTTCTAATGTTATCTTTTAGTTCTTCTACGTTGTTAGGCTTAGGACTGTAGCATTTATCCTTTACATATCCCCAGAGAAAAAAATCTGGGACAGTTAGATCAGGAGATCGCGGTGACCACTCAATCGGTCCAGCTCGAACTATCCACTTTTGATTAAAAAAATTATTTAACGAATCTCGTGCTATCATTGAAAAATGAGGTGGTGCGCCAGCTTGTTGAAAGTAAACGATGTCTCTAATTCCATCTGGAACTAATTCTGAATAAAAAAACTGTTCCAACATATCCGTGTAATTTGTACCTGTCACAGTTGGTTCCGTGAAGAAAAAAACCATAGATTTTTCTAGGGGACAACCCACACCAAACGTTAACTTTTGGAATATCTTTTTAAAATTCATTAAAAGAAGTGGGGTTTTCAGAACCCCATATTCTGCAATTTTGTTTGTTACACATTCCACTAATGTAGAAGGTTGCTTCATCAGACATGATTAATAACGTATTAGGTTCATTCCTGAATAAATCTAGTAAAGTCTCGCATACCCTTAGTCGTTTTTCATAATCTGACGGGTACAATTTTTGGTAGGTCTGAATTTAATATGGAGTCAGTTTTAAAATTTTTAGAAACCTTTGTACGTCACTTTTGGAAATGTCTAAATTTCCAGCAATCTTTCTAATCGAAATTCTGTAACTGTTAGCTTGCAGCACTTCATTAATACACAACAACTTTTCAAAAAGAGCATCGGCGATTCTTGGTTTTTTTAGGTGCGCAATGCAACCAGTTTCGCTAAATTTACATGCCACTTTTTAATAATATTCACAGAAGGGGGATTTTTACCAAATTTTCTTCTGAATATTCTCCTTGTTCGAGAGGTAGATTTAGTTTCTGCATAAATTAACACAGTTTGAGCTTTTTCAATTACTGAATAAATCATTTTGCAAGTGACAGTAAATTAAATTACTTCTGTTTTTAAAAATTGTCAAATTTGTTGATTTTGTTGTCAACTTGTCATAGCAAGAGTTGATTTATTTTACTATGTATCAAATTATGTTCAAATAAATCTGCCTACGAGTGTTTTACTCTCCTATGAAATAGACAGATGTATGTACTTTTAATGAATTTGAAAGAGATAGACCAAATGTTAATGTTCGGTTAATTTTGTGTGCGTTAAATTTCAATTACGCATGTGTATTGAAGAGGAGGGTATACATAGGCATATACAGCATTTGTTGTATCTTTTACATCCTTCATTATTAATAATTGTTTTGTAATCTATATAAAATTTTTGTTATGTTTTGTTACTGAACAAATTCTTTTTTGTTAATTTTATTTAATGTCAGTTTTTAAATAAAGAAAACAGCAGTGTTACTTAAAAACTCGAAAATCTGTGTTGTTAAGAAAACAAAAGATATCAAACTATACATTTTTAAAAAATAGATTAATCTCTCATTTGAATGCCATCAAAATATACAGGGTGTTCCATTTAAAATAATACATATTTTTTCCATTCAAGTTGACCAACATTAGTGGATCACCCTGTATTGATGTGATAAAATGTGAACAAACTTGAAAAAAAACTTTTGGATAAACGAAAGTAATTAGTGAAAACCCTATCTCTTTAGAGCAATTAATAAGCTGTGCATTTACATTTAAAATCGATCACTCTTATTTGGGACACCCTGTATAATAAAATTGTCATACTTTTTCGTTGGAAACAAAAAAAATTGCTCAAAGCATTGTTGGGTATAAAACATATGACTATTCTGTAGACCCTGGAACAAAAAATCTATAAAATAACGCATAAATTCATTATTAGCTAAAAAAGCAATAATATTAGAAATTCCCGAAACAGGTCGATTTTTAATTTTAATTTACTATTTTTTCAAATTTTCATCTAATATACAGGGTAAACCACCCTCGTGTGATGACGTCATCACCAATTTTTTAAATGTAACCCCTTCTTTTAATTTCCGGAATGCCTTTTTCCGAAGTGATAGGATTAAAATATTAATGATGATTGGTATTGGCGATAAGATGCGAACTTAACAAGATGTATGCCGATTATTCCATAAAATGCATCTAGATCGTTAACCTATTTCACAATCTACGGTAAGCAGAATAGAGCGAAAATACAGAGAAATTGGACATGTGAGGGATACAGCAAAGTAAGGTAGACCAAAAATTAATGAAAATATTCAACACACTGTACAGTGCGTGATTATCTAGAAATTTTTGTATTAAAAAATTTTCAGTATCAAACATTTTTAAAAAGGTAAAATACCATCCTTGTAAAGTACGTTTTATCCATGAATTGGCTGAAGACGACTTTGACCGAAAAACTGAATTCTGCGAGTATATGATGAACCAAAATAACAATTTCATTAATAACGATTTATTCTCGGACAAGGCAACGTTTTATTTGAACGGTCATGTTAACCGGCAAAACACCCGTTATTAGTCTGATGAAAATCCACACTGGATGCAAGAGTATCATACGCAAAAACCACAAAAAAACAACGTATGGGCTGGTATTGTGAGAAATACAATTATTGGTCTATATTTTTTTGATGAAAATTTAATAGGAGTATTATATCTGGATTTCCTACAAAATACATTAACTCCTGATCTGATCCAGCTTTTTCCTGATATTCAAATACCCACTAATTTAGACCGCAGCATCTGTTTTTAACAGGATGGCGCACTGCCACATTTCGCAGTAACTATGCGCGATTTTTTCAACAGAACTTTTCCACAACGGTGGATAGAAAGAAGGGGACCAGTGGAATGGCCCGCTAGATCACCTGATCTAAGCCCATTAAACTTCTTTTTATGGGGTTATTTAAAATCTAAAATCTACACAAACAGACCTAGAAATATCCGTCAACTATAAGACCAAATTAGACAGGAAATACTGAACATAACACCCGCTATACTACAGAATGTTAAAAACGAAAGTAATGCCCGGTTCAGTTATTGTCTAACGACCAATGGAGAACAATTTGATTATTTATTATAAATTTTCGTTTGTTTGTTTTTGGTAGTGTATCACAGTAATTGCATAACTACGTAATTTAATTTAATTTGTTTATTACATTCAGTAACGTATAACTTTCCATAAACAATTTGCATATTTTTTTTCTTCTATTTTTGCCCACCCTGTACCAATTTGAAGCAACGTGTTATACATTTTTGGAATTAGCTTAGCAAGGGAAATCCGGAAATTGCAAAAAAGGGGGGTTCCATTTAAAAAAAAACACGAAGGCGGTTCACCCTGTATATTAGATTATGATTTGAAAAAATCGTAAATTAAAATCAAAAATTGACCTGTTTCGGGAATTTCTAATATTATTGTTTATTTAGCTAATAATGAATTTATGCATTACTTTATGGACGCTTTGTATAAATTTGAAAATAAACAAACATAACCTCAAAAATAATAGTAATTTTTTTACCTGAGACGTTCTTCAGTAACAATCGTTGAATTGACACACATACTTCCAATTTATTAAAGTCGCAGTTTTAGTTAAACTTAATTTTCAATAAATACAATACACAATTAAAATGTTGATTTTTAGAATTTGACAGCTTGATTGGAAAGTTGAAACGTTGAAGGTAGAGAATGAAGTAGTTAGAGACGACTATTTTGTGATATAAGTAGAGGCACTTTGAGTCATATTTTGATTAATTTTAAGGTAATAATTTTATAATTAAAGATTGACGAAATGAAAATGTTTTTATATCATTTAAATCACGCTATTTTAAGAAAATGGCATTTATTATCACCAAAACTGACTAGCTCGAGTTTGACATATGTCGTAAAAGGGTAATTCAAAAGTGCAGACACTTTCAGTGCCGTCATTGATACGATTCAATGTATAAGTATCTTTATTAGTCTTTACAGATTTGACAATACCTATCAACTAAACGACAAACAAGTAACCTCAGTCTATAAGTTAGTGTATAAGTATATGCTATTCCCACACCTCCCCCTTTAGTGTTCTGTCACAAAACACTTTTTTATATATCTTCTGTTCCTAACTAGGACTCTTCCACATGGAGTTTTTATTGTATATTTTCTGTTTTTTCCAACTTCTACTACTTCTCCAATCCTGTTCCATAGTCTTGTTGTTTTATCCTGTATTCTTACTTTTGTTCCTACTGTGATGGGATTTAAATCTTTAGCGTGTTTGTTGTAATATGAAATTACTTTTTCATTTTCAGCCAGTCTTTTGTCTAGACTTGCAGCAGCTCTTTGCCATTCTCTTGAAAATGCCCTGTAGTGAGTTGGTACCAGTGATCTTATTGGGTGTCCAAATAAAACCTCAGCCGGTGACATGCCATTTGATTTCGGCGTGTTGCGCCATTCTAGTAGACCTGAACAAAATTTATGTTCATCTAACTGGCCATTAGTCATACATTTTAATATCAAATGCTTCATAGACTTTACGCCAGCTTCTGCATGGCCGTTGCTCTGCGGATATATTGGACTAGAAGTACACTGTATTATATTCCACGTTTTTAAAAATGTGCCAGACTCCGAGGACTTAAATTGTGGACCATTGTCGGAGCGAAAGCGTAGAGGGACTTCGGTATCTGCGAATATTTTCCTTAAGTCTTTGATAATACCTAAGCTGGTAGGATCTCTTGTCCCGTAATGGCACACAATAGGCCAACCTCTTAATCTATCAACATAGACCATGTACTTTTTCCCCGAACATGAGAAAAGATCGGCTGAGACATCTTGGAAGGGTAGAGTTGGTGGTGGGTCGCACATAAAGGTTTCTTTTTGTAACGATGGTCTGACTAATTGGCATGGTTCACACGTTTCTATAATGTTTTTAATATCGTTGTTCATATTCGGCCAAAAAACTGTTTGATGAGCACGTCGTTTTGTGCGTTCTATACCTTGGTGTGAATCGTGTAATCTGTCTAGAACCATTTTTCTTGCAGAAATAGGAATAACAATCTGATAATCTTTCAAGACTAATCCATCGTCGTAACTTAGTTTGTGTCTCACTTTCTTCGCAAACTTCTGTCGAAGGATTTTCAGTAATATCATCTAAGTCCAAATGTTTGACGATAAATATTGGCTTTGGAAACTCTGGATGAATCATGCCCAGCTGAGTCATAGTCGTTCTGTCGATCAAAAGTTCTTTAATTCCGCAACAGATTTAAACTTTTATTCTTGTACGTCGACTTTCATAAATTACTTCACATTCCAAATAACCTAAAACTCGTAGTTTAGACTGGTCTGCGGATTCCAAAGATATGTTGGTGCATTTTAAATCGCACTTGGCGTATTTTAGACACTGCATAAAGCCTTCACCTGCTGCACATACTTCTGCGCCAGTATCCGGGGTGGCACTGCATGTAAAACATATATCTGGATTTCTGGATTTAAAGTTGATTTAACTATTATGCGAATCTGACGATTTTTTATATTTGTTGGGGCGTTCTCAATAGAAGTAATTTTTAAGCACCCTATGTTTGCGTAATCGTCTACTTTTTCAGATACGGTTTCTATGGACTGAACTTCTTTTGATAAGCAACATTTTGTATAATGGCCCTTTCGCTTACATTTGTTACAAATTGCATTGCCCGCTGGACATTTAATATTACTGTGCCTTGCGTTTCCACATCTTAAACACTTTTTTTATTTAAGTTTCCGCTTGGTGTATTATTTATTTTAATTTTAGCGATATTGTTATTACAAAGGTTTTCTTCGTTTGATGCTGATTCTTCAGATTCACAAAGCTTTACAATGTCTTCTACGCTTGCAGTCTCAGGTAAAGCTCTACATTTCTTTCTTATATTAACCTCTGATAACGATTCAATGATATGATCAGCAAGACATCTATCGTAACAAGCTGAGCATGCATCGGTTAGCATAAAAAGTTTTACTTTCTCCCTATAGAATGAAGAAAAGGATTCTCCTTCTTCCTGCTTCCTGGACATAAATTTGCTTCTTCTAATGCGACTGTTCTCTTTCTTTTTAAAATAATACTCTAATTTATCTAACAGGTCTATATAGTTTGATTTATCGTGTTCCTCGAACTGAATCACTAGCCTTACAATATCAGAGATATCTTGGTTAAAAAATGATTCCAAGAGGGCTAGTATCTGTTTAGCAGATGCATTTTCTACGTTTTGGAAGGTAATGTAGTTTTCAAATTTCCTTCTCCAGTCTTTGAACTGCTGATAAGTTAAGTTTTCTACTAGTTTTTCAGGGCCAGGAACTGCATTTGATAAACGTATAGAGCTGTGGCTTGAACACGTGGAATTATCCAAATGTCTTACATTATTTTCACTTTCGTTCATATCATGCAGCACCACTGGCTGCACTGATGTTGTTTTATCTTTGTGTGGCATATTTGCGTGTTTAGATAAAAGAGCTTCCATCATGTCTTGCAGAGACTTTAAGCTTTCTTGAGTAGACGTAGCCAAATTTTCTAGATTGGTAATTCTGGCGTTTGTAGGTTCTTCTTCATTGCCGGATTTACTGGGTCTCCCGTTTCTTTTTTAGGCATTGCTTTTTGCAATTTATGACTGCGCCATGATACGATTCAATGTATAAGTATCTTTATTAGTCTTTACAGATTTGACAATACCTATCAAGTAAACGACAAACAAGTAACCTCAATCTATAAGTTAGTGTATAAGTATATACTATTCCCACAGTCATTGCATCTCTTTATTCTATGTCTGTGATTTGAAAGATTCGTATACTCCGCCCTGCTTTGTGACGTCAATGTGTGCGTTACAAAAATAAGGTGATTTTAGTGATTTTAAACAGGTCATTGTTCGTTTCACAGATCTGTTAACGTGTTGACATCTCTTTTTAGCTAGAGGTTTTTGGAAAAGCATCTCTCTCCCTCGAGCTTACTCAGAAAAGTAAGCCAAAGAGACGCGATTATCCAGAGCGCAGTGGCGTACTAAGAAATGGATATTAACACGTATGAAAACAATAAAATTATTAAAAATAAATTTATATTTTTATGTTATTTATTTTAAAATAATGTATTTTTATTTAATAGTAACTGGGTGTTCTTTGCACAAATGAACTAATGGAGAAACCGCCCCTGATTATAGTGGTTTCTAATATCAAAAGTGTGTCAGTGATTAAAGTATGTCCGATAAGTAAAGGGTGGGTAAACTTAAAATATCACAGGAAGATGAGAAATAGTGCAGGGGTTGAAGGGAAAAATGGGAAGGTAGGTAAAACTTTTATCAATAAATTTACTTAATTTTTTTGGTTGTATACTACATCTTGTTTGAGAATGGATAATCTTCTTCACTTAATTGTATATATGCTCATGAATAAAAATTTTAAGAATTTTTTGTGATTTTTTTCAGCAATTTCTTATCAGTTAATTTGTTACTGCGAACATCAAACTAATATTCACTATCAGTGATCCTTCTACGAATGCAAAATTTTAGATTTTCATGCAATTTGCAGTTGGAAACAGTTGCTGATCGCTCTACGAACAAAGCTATTATGGAAAAAACGTATGGACGACACTATTTTTAATCACTACTTTCGTCCACTCATTTTAAAAAACGAACTTGAGTGTAGCAATTAAAGATATTATTGCTTCATAACCTCATTTTAAAATTAATAAAACTGCAAATAATTGTCAGGTATATACTTTTTATGAAAAATTTAAATTTAATCGAATTTATAGTTTCTTTTCTAACCAATACAGACAATTAAAGTTTTGCAACAGCAGTGTTAGATCGAAACAAATTGTATAATTAAAGCAATTTCTAATCAGCCTCTGGAAACTATCTAATAAACTAAATTTCAGCAAACCGAATTGTGGTGAACGAATACAATTTTAATTGCATTGTTTGAAATTTAATTCGCATTCATGACTAATTTGACCCGACAGCAGCTCCCAAATTCGAAGTTTAATTTAAAATTGATAAATGTAAATGCATTTGAAAATATTATATAGAGTGACTTTTAAATTTTTAATTTTGTACAGAAGGTATTACTTCTTTAAAAAAGACGAAAAATGAAAAACAAAAACCCACAAGGAATTAGATGTGGCAATTTCGGTACCCACGCATGAAAGAAATAAAGTTATAGAATTAAATTTCCAAATCCAGGCTTGTTACCAGTCTGAGAGTGCGGGAGTTTTTAAACATTACTTAAACTCCAAGTCCATTCGCTTTCTTTATTGTTTAATTGTAAAATGGATGAAACAAAAAGTTACTAGATTTTGGCAGTTTGATAGTTTGCCTAATAAGTGCGGAAAGTTATACTTTTCCGCACTCCTTTGCAGATGGCCGAACGACGCGTTAGCGGAGTTCGGCGAGCAATCGCGTTCGGAAAAGTCACTTTACGCACGTGTTAGGTACACTATTTTTTCTACTAGCGTACGGAAAAAAACCCAAAAGTTAACAGTTATTAATTAATACATATCAACAAATTAATTATTCTTAATATTAATATTGAACGTGCAATTTGTAGCATTCTGCAAATTAATTGCAGAGGTTTAAATGTTTTCCAATGAAGTCTGTAATATGATCTTGTTATTTTATCTATTTTTATAGTGTTTTAGCTCTTATTATTTGGGGAGTGGGTCAGGTTATTAAAAAAACTCGTATCACTTTGAAAAAGAATGTTGGACGCCACTATATTTAAACTTTCTAAACTTGACAAGCGGTTAATGATGAAAATATAGAAAATCACTAACCTTTATGATACTATAATTAAATAAGGTAGCGACAAATTCTAATTCACAGAGACTTAATTATTCAAATTTAAATGATTTATTATAACTTATCTGTGGTATAATAGGTAGCAGGTACAGGGGATTCGTATGATAAGCTTGGATATCACCAACTGATAATTCTTCTTAGGTAAAGTTAAATCTCGTACACTTCTTTGGATGGCTCGAACTAAACCTCTTGAAACACTTGAAACAACCTCTGTAGCTGGAACCAAACTTCTAAGTTTCAATATTTCTACACATGCTATAACGGGGTTTGTTTACTATAACTCAAAAATCGGTGTTAGTTGGTAACCTCCTAAATTTTGTATATTATTATTTAGCATTTAGAAAAACCGTTAAAAAAAAGGTTATAGTGTTCTCCTAGAGCTTAGAGAAGAAGACCACTTCGGCTAGCTGTCGGGACAAAAGGTGTGGGCCATTAAATAGTTAGTAATACTGTTTATCTTAAAAGTTAAATAAATAAAACGCCAGAGTCGGTATTATGGCATTTACTATTAAAAAGAATACGGGTATTTACAAAATTTCATAGATCAAATAGATAGGTATACATTTACCTAGAGCTTTTTTATGATACAAAATGATTTAAAATGACAAGAAAAATGACTAAGTTAAAGAGAAATTCTCTGAATTCAAAATTATTAGAGTAAAAGACACAATTAATATTACCCCGTGATCACTAAGGTTTACAACAGGTTAAGTTTAAGCACAATTATTACGATTAAAGAATTATTCTTATAAATAAAAGTTAAATGATAAATCAAAATATAAATTTATTAGATTCTCTGAAGTTATTACTTATTAGACTGAAGGTCTTTCATACCTTGGTTTACAGACTTTCAGATACCTGATTTCTGGTAGAAACCCATTAAGCGATGGAACTCTCCACCACTGGTGTTGGTTACGATTACCCCGGACAGGAAACTGGCTTAGAACTTGTAGGACTGCAGGACATCAAATGATTAAAAACTGGACTACGTAAAAATCACAGCGCATCACCCTGATGCGTCTGGAATTTTCCGGAACACTGGTACAGCACAGCGACTGCGGACAACAACCCTCTGGAGATCTGATGTAGGAAGTCGGTAGTGCGGGCCGTTAGCAGACTTCGCTCACCGCGGTCGTAAGACTCCCAAAAATGGTTTAGGGTACCTACCCTTGTGCGATTGTGCCACGTGATTTGTAATCCGATCACTATCGGCGACGAACGTTTCGGTATTATACACGGGCTTCGCGACGACCCAGGCGAACAGTCAAACTCAAACACGTACCCCCGGTACCTTACCCAGCAAGCAGACGAAAAATAATTCATCACGAACCTCATGGCTACGGCGTATTTAACCCCTTTGTCAGAAGTCAAGATGGCTTCAACAAGTAGGATATGACAATGCATATTTTGGAAATCACACTTCCGGTGATCGCCACAAGTTACCAGAAAACTTATCTAAAGTAATCTAATTCAACCCCAAATGTATTTATGTGTGTATTTAACATCCTAATAAAATATTATTCCTAACTATAGTTAAGTATTAAACCCAATTTTCCTAGAAAAGTACCCTAATATAATATGCCGTCATGGACAATCAATGGTATTGATTTCAAATAGCACAACACCAAATATCCCATTAATGTTATCTGTCAAATTCGTACCACGGAACAAGAATTGGCTATCGGACCGTACAAACTAGACGACAGGTATTTCCTAGAAAGAAGAAGATAACCCGAATTTCGGATATAATAATTAATGTCAAAACATTATTGAAATAAAATGTAAACAAACGTAAAATACAACTAAATAGTGATTTAAAAGGGGTGAAAACTAAGTGAAATAACTACCACATACTAGCAGCATACTCGCAGGTCATTATGCTACACGTTTTCTGCTCATAAAACCATCAGGATCTTAAAAGCAAAAGGTAAGACAACAAGTTCAATGAATTGAATCATATTAAAAGTTTTATTCAAAAACAAAGCAATGCCTTTTTAAAAATGATGTGGATTAAGGATATATTTTAAATACCTGTATCCTTTAAATTACCAAAGGTTCTTATTCAAGACAAATCAATATTTTATTAAAAGTTAGTATTCTTTATACTAAGAATGTGTTTTAAATGCCATACCTATTTAATTATTCTAAAACTAAAATCAACATGTAACAATGCAGCTGGAACTTTCTTCCTAACAATCTTTTTCGATAAACTTCTATAAAACCATCGATATAACTTCTACTGAAACCATCTATATTTAACTTCTATAGGACCATCTATATACAGCCAGGCTACAAGGAAAAAGGTAAAAATATCAAGAAGGGACTAGGAAGAGTATATAGGAAACAGATGTTTTTTACTATTAAATGAACATTTAAACTATTATTTGAATATTTTCACAGGGGCTGAAATTAATATGAAAAGGAAAAATCCCATTTAACATATTTAAATATAGTAAAGCATAGTATCTCTTTCCTAACAAAATAATAGATAAAATTATATAAAACATGTGAGTCTTGTGTGATTCAATGTGTTGAGGTTATGTTTCAAATTTGACATTTTAATAAAGAAATTCTTGTACTAAATATATATTTTCAACAAAATATCGGTAGGAAACTTACCTTTCTAAAATCAGACGGTCATTAAAAATATTAAAGACAATTAGTACATCGGATGTATTAGATAAAAGATAATTAAAATTCAATAATGCAACTTGCTTGATGACAAAGGTAAATCGAAATGACAACCCGAGTTTTGACACAAGGCGTAAACGACGAATGACATTTGTCTAGAGATGTTGGTTTCAAAATAACGAAAACGGTTCCGATCGTTATAATGTCTGGGTCAAATAACCGTTACACCCCACTACCTCCGGGTAAAAAAATGGATTACTTTTCAAGAGTGTTGTCCGCCGATATCCACAGTAATCAAAAGTCACTGCAGGAAAAGGTCCTTCAAAAATCATTCCACTCCCAATACCACTGCTAAACCAATTATCGTAGAAGAAAACTAAAAATTGCATGATAACGAAAACGGTTCCAAGCGTTACAAGTCAGATTTCGGTTTTCACTGCTTTGTCAGCACTAATTGTTGCAACCGTGGCGATGGGAACTTGGCTGGTGACAGCTGCTGACTAGTGGCCCTTTTGGAAACTTGGTGAGCTTTCTACATAACCTTCTGCGACGCTAGAAGATTTCCAACCTCCGAGGCGTGTAATATTTGTTATTCCTTCTCCGGAATCTGCGAGCATTGTGGCGGCGGAACGTCGGAAACTGTGGCACGTATATAATTCAGGATTTGGAAGCTTCAGATAACTTGCAATCTCTGATGGCATTTTTCTGAAGGTGTTTATTCCGATACATTGTACAGCGCAAGTGCCTTTCTTATATTTCACGAAAAATCGCTTATGTGGGGTTTCAGGCTTTCTTAAACTCACATACTTTCTGAATAGATTGAGCAATTTTCAATTTTCAGCTTCCTCAGAAATCGCAAAGCTTATGAAAGAGTGGTTTTTTGTATCTAGGATATTTATCAATAAAATATTTCCTTTGTCATCAACATGATCTAAAGACATCTTTGTTAATTCTTCTTCGCTACATGCGCCCGCCAAACCAAAAATCGTAGCGACTTTTATATGAAGATAAATTTTGTCAGGCGCTTCATTTATAAACTTAAAAATGTCTTCTTTTGAGAAAAGTTTTGCCTTTTTTGGTCTAAATCCAATGTTTTGTTTTTTTATATATTCCGTGACCTTGAAAAACTTGCTTAAATCGACGTCTTTTTTGAGTTTAATTACACTTTTTAACATTGAGTACCTGGATCAAAGAGTGTTTGGCTTGCATGTTTTCAGCAAAATAAGCCAATACCTATAACGGGATTTTGATGGTAGATCCAAGTTTGCAGTTCTAGCCGCTTCCAAAACTGACTCTTCGTCTGAAGAATCCATGAAAAATTATCTTCTAGAAAAAGATGCGACGGTAAAATTGGTTTTGACAAGGTAGTGTTTTGACTGACAGGTTTATTTTTTCTTTGTTGCTACGGTGATTCAAAGTGACAAATAAAAAATGTCAGAAGTTTGTTATTATTTGCCATTTATTTGATGAGGCTTATACCAGGGCCATTAAAAATACGTTTCTTTTTATTAAAAATTATAGCAGAATTCTAATAAATTTAATTTTTTAGTCATTTTGTAAACTACAACCATACACATATATGTATATTTTAAATATTTAAATGTCAGTGTACTCCCCAAAAATTTAACAAATTTATTAGTGCGGAAAAAAGTTTTTTCCGCACTAGTGCGGAAAAGTGACTCTTCTAACACTAAAATGAGTACGGAAAAGTGGACTTTTCCGCACGCTAGTAGAAAAAAATAATTTTGAATTTATCAATTTGTTAAAAAATTGTATATTTTGATATTTCAAAAGTTTTTATAAGTGTTCAACAAAATGGTAAAACGATTTAGTGATCAATCAAAAATTTGTAATCCTAAACATAGTTTCCCATTTAAACAGACACAAATCTATTTGTAAGGCTCTAGGAAAGAGGTACAATCAAATGGCTGCAGAGGCATTAAATATTTCGCAGAAAACTATCTATCTATAGACTGTGAAAATAATGTCTAAAAACGAAAGTCAAAGTAAAACAAAAGTCATTTCTTGTTTGATCTTAAAATTTACGTTTGGGCCTATAAAATGTACTATATCAATTAGAAATTATGGGTTTATAATGAATTCTGCCTGGTAAAGACATGTTAAAGCATCAAAATATCTTTACTTGATTTTAAATAATCCTAAATGCGATACTCTTTTGTCAGAGGATTTAGGGTATTTCTATCACTTTACGTATAAAAATAGTTGAAGAAATTACTCATTGAGTAAAATCTACCAAGCTCGACTTATCGATCATTCTAACCAAATTACTAAGAATCTACTAACAGCTCCAAAGTTTCAGTGCTTGAAGAGATATGAGGTTTTCATCACTCTATGATAGTGCTATTAGTGTAGAAACTATTCAGCGCAGTCAATATCATAATTAACTAAAGATAACTGAAAGGTCAACAATACGCATTTATAATAAAGTAAATCGAAGAGGGAGTTCTCAATGTTGTACAGTCTTCCTATGCTATAAATATTGTCTATTGTTCGCAAAGAGAAATTGCATTAAATCAAAGGTTTATTATTAAAAAATTACTTTCCCGAACAGACGGGTCAATATTTTCAACAGTTCTACTAGATTTTAGCAAAGCGTTTGACACCATTAATCATAGTTTTCTTGTATCTAAGTATCAATATTACGGTTTTTAAGTAAACGATCTCAGTTAGTTGCAGTAAACGGTCATAAATCAACATCCATTTAAATTTAATCATGCGTACCACAAGGTTAAGTCCTAGGACCCCTGTGCAGTCCAATTATTTACTGATGACACTCGGCTGTTCTTCGAGTTTTCGCCGAATGACGTCATTACTACAGTTGATTAGATTAATCAAGATCTTAAAAAAATTATCCTTGTTTAACAGCTGTTGATCGTAATCCTGTGCAAATTATGCAGAATACATGCTGCAGATTCGCAAATTCGATCATATTTCCCATGCCTTCTCCCAATCTGGCTGGCTAACTGTTAATAATTTATATTATTATATGTTCCTTTATTTTCTTTTTAAAATACTTTCTATTGCGTCACCATTATATTTTATGAACAAATTAACTTTTATTAAAATAACCAAAAAATATTGACAGCTGGGTGCACGTAGTTTATATTCAAAAGGAAAGACTTGTATTTCGTGCAAAATGTTTTAATTAATAAATGCAAAGCGCTTTCGGCATGGTGCCATCATCAGTGCTTATCTACAAAAATTGTGGATGTAAACTTACAATTTGTAAATATGTGTAAAAATAAAATCTGAGTAAGACTTTTAAGTCAAAAGTTAAAATTATATATACCGAGTGTTCAAATTACAGCTAAATACTGCCTTTTATAAAAAAAAACGTTTCAGACGAAAGTTTTATAGTTTTATGGGGAAAAAATTTTGGCTAAAATCGTTTTTTATAGCTAACCATAATATGACCAACTTTTTTTTGCCCAGCAAAATTTTCAAGTAGCTGTTACTCAAAAAGTAAAAGACAAATGAAAAAAATATTTTCATCGAAAGTTTCTTATTTTTTTATGTACTTTAAGAATATGTATAAAAAAATGGGATTCTCATTTAAAATAACTAAGTCCACCTCGATATGGCCATATTATGGTCAGCTATAAAAAAATGAAGTTAGCCAAAATGTTTCCCCCAAAAAACTATAAAACTTTTGTCTGAAACTTTTCTTTCTAACGCCCGTATGCACCGTACACGTTTAATCCAGATCAAGGGTTTAATCGCGTTTAGTACCATTTTTAGCTATGATATATTATTTATATATTATATATATATATATATATATATATATATATATATATATATATATATATATATATATATATAATTTTAACTTTTGACTTGAAAGTCTTACTCAGATTTTATTTTTACACATATTTACAAATTGTAAGTTTACATCCACAATTTTTGTAGATAAGCACTGATGATGGCACCATACCGAAAGCGCTTTGCATTTATTAATTAAAACATTTTGCACGAAATACAAGTCTTTCCTTTTGAAATTAACTTTTAAATCGTCTACGCATAATGTAAACCTAAGAAACAATTTTAATTTATCAATGCCTCTCACACTAGTGCTATTTTCATATAATGCAGTTATTCTGTACAACACGTTACACATAGATATTAAGAAAATTACAATCTATATCTGTTTTTAAAACTGTTTTAACGAGGGCAACTCTTTACTAGTCAAGTGTAAACTGTTAGGTATAATGAGCTACTAATACCAAATTGTATAGATACACTTAATTGTATAGTTATTTAAATGTATTTGTTAGGGCTAAGTGTAAGAATAGCGACATGCTAAACCTCGCTAATGCTAATTGTATGTTACTCTTTTGTGCAAATAAAGATCCATTATTATTATTAATTTATGAATATATAGGCTTTCTACTGATTTAATCCCATTACTTTTTTGCAACACATTATGCAGAAGTCTTGATTTTTATAAAGCTCATATTCTAAGATATTAACTAAAGTAAAAGTAAATAATAAGATTTCTAATACGTGCACAAAATTTTCATTTATTCCTATTGTAATAAAATCTATTATAATGCAATTAACACGTTATAACTACCTACTTCCCATAGATTGTATAACTGGCACTTTTATTTAAATAATTACAGTGTAGGAACAAGACATTTCACACGTTACACACACGGCAAACAACTTGCTTAACGCTGTGAGAAAATGGCTGAAATGGCTTTTCACAATGGCGTACCGAGAATTCCCATTATTTGATTTGATGACTTTTTTTTAGTAATGTATACAAACCTTTTTGGGCTATAGGTATCACCGATGTTATCTTACTATATCGTTCGTCTCGCATTGGTTTCTTATATGTATCAGAATTCTGGTTTCCTTTTTTTATCTTTTGGCTTTTTCTTTCTTTTTCCTGTATCCTTTAATTTACAAACTAATCCTGAACGTAGTTATGAATTATTCTTAATAATGGTTGTATTTTTTTTTCCTGGATATTAATAAATTTATATTTTTCTTTATCCTACGAAATTAAGACATTTTACATGGTCTAATTTCACAGGATTAATAACTCATTACTTTTATTAACCATTAACAAATAAAAATGGCAAGGAAGACATTTGAATGATTTAAAAAATAGGATAAAATTTCTGAGGGTTAGAGAGATACTAAAAATAAAAATACAATAAAATAGAATATATTTACGGAAAATACAAGAAAACAAAGCTATTTACATTTTTACAATAAAAATATACAGAATATAATACAGCATAAGCAAACGAATTTTTACAAAATATACAGAATATGTACAACATAAGTAAACAACTTTTTACAAAATATAAATACTAAAATATACAGAATATATACAATATAAGTAAACAAATTTTTACAAAATATACAGAATCTATACACAAGAAAACGAAAACATTCAGGTAATATCAATTTATAAATGATTTAATACAATTATCTTCCTATTTTTTTGATTTTTTTTTTTTAATTTTTAAATTTCTGTTACAAAATTTTAATGTACAAAAAATTCTTAATCTAATAAATAAATTAATTAAATAATTTTTAAGAAATTCTTTACAGGGAAACTGATCAAATATTTTGACAATTTCTTCCTTAAGTTTATTTCCAACACCATTTTGAATTGCTCTTTTTTCAAATAATTTGTAAAAAATATTATCCATTTTATAAATATATTCATAAAACGACTGTGGAGACATTTTTAACTTTCCATAAACATTTTGTGGCGTTGTTGTGTACGCACGCAAATGACAAAGAATCCTCTCAATCGACAAATGTGTTTGTTCAGTTGAAAAATTTTCGCATATTACACAAGTATGTTGCTTTAAACATTGCTTTACCAAGTACCCACAGATATATGCCAGATCATTTTTGGTATACTTATGTTAACGTAATCCAAAGAATTTACAGATAAAACATCTGTAATAATATTAATATGATGTCCACCTCCATCATCTGCTTCAAAACTATCTGGCATCCCTTAAAATTCAACCAGAATTTCATTAAAATCTTTGGAACAGTTTGCCTTTTCAGCATGCTTAAAAGAATTTAAACAAAAAGTTTTCCTAAATAAATTTTAAAATTGCTTTGGGCTGGGATTTATGCAATTTCCTCCTTTATTCCTAATACTATCAAAAAAGTTTTCTAGTGGGTCTTAATTCAAGAATCGAGTGCATAAAAAAGAAGTATCTTCTTTTTATCATCCCACAGCATCATTACAGTAGTAATTATTTTTTGCCAATTTTTGTAAAATTTTAAGCGATTTGTTACATCTTTTCCATCTTTTGTTGAAATTTGCAAAGACTGAAAAAATGTAACATTTTTGTAAGATGTTCTTGTTGTTCAATATTTCCTTGATAAGGTTTTGCATAGTTTTTTCTTGCATCAAATGCTAAAGAATTTAATATATCAAAAAATTTGTCCATGTCGGAAATAAAAAATTAAAAGTTTCCAGCCCAACAGCAACTGAATTACTGAATATTTGAGCTGCTAAAGGAACATTCATTTTTTGAAACGAATTTGGATGAAGTTGAACATCTGTTAATTTTACAGCAAGTCTATTTATTCTACCCTGATCGTAAGCATAGAGGTCGTCGATATATTTTTTGTTTAATATACAATGTTCTGTATGAAAATTATATCAAAAAAAATTTTTTCTTGTAGCTTTTAATAAATGGGGCGTATCAAAAATATAATATATTTTTTGTTCATCAATATAAAGAAACGGTTGTTCAATACTTACCCCATTTTCGACAGAAAATATCAAGAAATTTGACCCCATATCACTTACGATCACCAGTACATTTAACCCAATAAATTGCAATTTTCTTACAGATGTAAAAAAGTATGCTAATGGTTGCTTCCAACTATATTTCATACCTCTTGCTATAATTACAAGGGCGCAGTTGGCAGGTACAAATGTTCTGTGGTTATTTTATTAATGAAAACCTACAATAAGATCCTCTGATCTGTTATAAAATAAATGGGTTTTTAAGGACATAAATGTTAATATCACACAATCTTTCGCGGAAGCATTCAAAGATTTTGTCTTCAAAATCATGTAATCCTGAAGAAAAATCCCATTTCGACGTCATTCTACAAAGTGTGGCTTTATGAGGTAAATTAAAAATATTTTTTAAAAAATTATACACTTTTGGGCCCAATAATTGTAGCGTTAGATCAAATTGCTTAAATTCTTCCGAATACCTGTGCCCCTTCTTACTTTTTTGGCTCAGTTCATATTGAGCAATTATGAAAACGCTTTTACAGGTATTTATGAAATCTTCCTTACAAGTACCTCTTCCTAGTTTTTTACTTGCATCTTTTGATAAAGTCTTAGACAACCGTCATTTAAGGTTCTTAACCATCTTTCGAATTCTAATGTGTTCTCTTCACAACTAAAAGTTAAAAAAATTATATCAATTAAATAGTTTGTTTTAAGTATTTTAAAAATTGAAAAAGCATCAAAGACTAAAACTTTTTTAATTGATTATCTGTTTTTGAAGTACCTGGTTCGGAAATATTTTCAGATACATTCTCTTCCGGAATATTTGCAGATACATTTTCAATTTTATCTTTTACTACCTCCTTTACCACTTCCCTAGAAGCACTACCACCAGCCGATGTCGATGCATTCACATTAACACCTACAAATTAATGTGTTAAGAATGTATTCCTTACAATCAAAAAATTATAAATACCTCTAAAACCTACACCATCACTGAATATATCTGGTACTGTACCTTTCTTCGATCTTATTCCAGAAATAAGATTTGGAGAAAAATGTACACTACAGACCCGTTTTGAAGCCACTGCTTTTGGCTCATGGAGGATCTTCTCTTCCAATCAAAGGTAACCAGATCATTTGACTAAAATTAAAATAATTCATTTAACAGTTACACATATTATATTAGAACTTTTAAAATTTCATTTTAGCGGTTTAGTTCCTCAATCAAAACCCAATTAAAGTCGTCTACATAAATATTGTTCTCAAAGAAAACAAGTTTGTTAGAACACATGACTTTTTTCTACTCAAATATAATAAATACAAAAGTATTTGCAGATAACCTTTTAGTGTCGGGAGGAATGGAAAAATAACTCAATAGTTTATTATTTCTAGTATTGTTTTAACAATTAAACACACAGCAAGAATTAACTATTTTAACCAAAAAATAAACAAAAGCAAACACGGACGTAACCTCACAAACTCTCGGATGACAGATCAAGCTGTCTTTGTTCACGCTTTAGAAGAACTGCGAGATATATATTAATATTTCACCGAGACGTGCGCGAGTTCCGATTAGAACATGAAAATTTTGACAGTGCGATTACTGTATAGTTCTCTATACTGGGCTATTACTATTGTACTGCTTCCAGGGTTTTCTTAGACTAGGTACTTCTAAAATCTCCTCATCGTTTGTATCCATTTTTAGACGACCACTATTACCAGCAAGTTGCGGTCGCAAAGTACCCGTCTCCCGTAAACGACGATCAATGGAAAGAAATAATCGTCTGTTCCCTTGGCAATCACCTGTGATTACCAAAATTACAGATACTTATCTGTAACCTTGTATTAGCCTGACCGAACTTACCCAGAATTAAATGCATATCTGCCATTTCTGCAAACGCGTAAACAAAAAGTTTAATTTTTCTTAACACTCTTAAAATGCAGAATAATCGAAAGCTACAGTTGACAGTATGTAATTGTTTAAGCAACTGTTATTTATCCGTAGAAACTACAAGTGTTGATCAGCCAACTTCAAAATTTTTGAAGGATAATGAAAAGAGACCGCATATCGATAAAAACTGGCTTTTCGAAAAAGTGCCAAGAGGCAAAAAATGATGTATAAACCAATGGTGCCACAATACTAATTTAATTGTAACGCATAGAAAAGTTTGGGGGATTTTAGGGGTTCAAACCCCCCTAAAATTTTTATGGGCTGTACAGATTTCGTTGTTTTATGTAAAAAAGATGCTCTTACGATAAGAATGCCATGTTATCTATTTTCATTAAAAAATGTTAAAAAGTTCATGAAATACCTATTGGAAAAAACGATTTCCATTTTTTACTTTCCAAGGGCTGTAACTTTTTTCGTGTGCACTAGGGTGGCCCAAACAAAGCAAATATTTTTTTAATTTAAGTCTCCTATGAAAATATGTTAGTTTATCATGTTTTAAGATCTCCCTCCAAAGGACAGCTCAAAAAAAAAATTTTAAAGGATCGCTCCGAATTTTTAAAAAATTCCAAAATCGTCGAAAACCGGATTTTTTTGTTTTAAATTTTTTTTCTCATTATTTCTTTTTTTTTCTACAAGAAAAATTATAAAGATCCTGAAAATTTCAAGTCGAAATTTTAATATTGAAAGGTCACTACGAATTTTTCTAAGGTTCCAAGTCGAGTACTTTATATCTCTTTGAGCTACTTTTGAACATGAATATTAACGAAATTTATATTTTTTTTCTTTAATTTTACATACTAAAGAATGAAATTGAAGTACGAGAAACGAAAAAAAAGTTTAATGAAAACAAAAAAATATAAAGTTCGTTAATATTCATGTAGGTCGAAAATATATAAAGTACTCGATTTGAAACTTTAGAAAAATTCGGAGCGACCTTTCAATATTAAAATTTCGACTTGAAATTTTTAGGATCTTTATGATATGTCTTATAGAAAAAAATAAAATAATATGAAAAAAATTTAAAACAAAAAAAATCCGGTTTTCGACGATTTTGGAATTTTTTAAAAATTCGGAGCGACCCTTTAAAAAATTTTTTGACCTGTCCTTTGTAGGGGGTTCTTAAAACATGATAAACTAACATATTTTCATGGGAGACTTAAATAAAAAAATGTTTTTTTTCTGCCACCCTAGTGTGCACATTTGCATTAAGGTAAGTTATGCCCAACCGAGTTATTTTTGAGCCCAGAATAAGTAGTACCATTTATGATCTATCTTTTTGTATAATAAAAGACCAAATTCAAAGAAATATTATATTCTACTTTTATTTAAAATAATGTTTTATTTAAATAAACTCTTCTGAATATAAGTGATTTAGATGAGATAATTAGGTATTTGTAGAAATGAAAAATACGGCGAATTTTCTTACCTTTTGAATATTTTCCAATAATCAACCCCCGACATTATTATGAAGTTATCCATTTCACTATTATCACATCGCCTTTTATTTTACCTCTAACAACTCCAACACCACGCATCTTTTAGATTCGCCAGAAAGAGTAAAAAAAATGTTTGTGGCTATATTAATTGCATCAAATATTTTTGTGACTTGTAAATCACATGACTGATTTTTATACAATAAACACATGTTGTTTGTATATTGTAACAGTAAATTTTACTGTTACATCAATTGCAGGAAATGTTGTTATTTTATAACCTAATTTGTATTAGTTGTTCCCAACTCTATTCTTTAAAATAAAGTAATTGTAATTATCGATTTTTAAAAATTTGGAAGGGGCCCCAAACGTGAATTGATATAGGTTTCCTCTTTTATTTCGAGAGAGATACCAAATACCTTCTAGAATAGTCAAGTTTTTTGGTTTTGGAGACTTTTAAAAAGGCGAACACAGCCGTTTGCTTCCTTTTTCTTTTCCTTCTCTCGCGGTGACATCAAGTTATTTTTCAACAATATCTATAGATATCGACGTTGTGTGAGTTTGTGCCAAATTAATTCGGAATTTTAAGGTAAAACTTTTGCAGTTAATTTATTTCATTTTTGATAGTGACTTTTATTGCCTTGCATTAAATTGAAAAGGAAAAGTATTTTCTTTGTTATTTTTCTTACTTTATATATATAAATTTGTCTCATTACGCTTTAAATATAAATTATCTTTATCTTTCATTCACAGTTTATTACAGAAAAACTTCCTTTTTCTTGATTGATAATATTAAACGAATAGTTCCTTTTTATTAGTATTATTTTATACATTATTTAATTTTTCATTTACCGGATTTCTAATTTTATAATTGATATCAGACATAAAATTTCCATCTTATTAATATTATTAGGTATGTACATTATTTAATTTTTTTTGACAAATATAAATTTAAATTTTTCTTCCGTATTAGTGACATACAGATTTCAGTTCATTCTTATAATTATCAAATAAATTATTTAACTTTTCATTTACGGATTAAAATTTTTTCTTAATGTATACCGTATCGATTTAAAATAACCTTTTTATTACCTTTTACCGTACCTTTTATAATAAAATAAATTAACTGCAAAAGTTTTACCTTAAAATTCCGAATTAATTTGGCACAAACTCACACAACGTCGATATCTATAGATATTGTTGAAAAATAACTTGATGTCACCGCGAGAGAAGGAAAAGAAAAAGGAAGCAAACGGCTGTGTTCGCCTTTTTAAAAGTCTCCAAAACCAAAAAACTTGATTATTCTAGAAGGTATTTGGTATCTCTCTCGAAATAAAACAGGAAACTTATATCAATTCACGTTTGGGGTCCCTTCCAAATTTTTTAAAATCGATAATTACAATTACTTTATTTTAAAGAATAGAGTTGGGAGCAACTAATACAAATTGAGTTATAAAATAACAAAATTTCCTGCAATTGATGCAAAAACAAAATTTGTCTGCCAATTGATTCCGTGCATTGTATTACAATTATAAGCCATCTTTCGTGTTCTTGCGTATCTTAGTAAGTCTAAAAGTAATGATGTATTGAAAAAAAGAAACAATATAATGAGACACACGTTATATTTTATAATATTGGCTAATTGAGCTTTTGAACTTTTTTCCTAGAATGCTACGCTACTGAGTTTGTTATTATTTCCAAGGTGAAAATATAACATATCTAGTTCCATTTTCGTTCTACTATTACGAACAACGGGATTTTTTAACAATAATGCTTCTCATGTCGTGTCTGCTGAAAATGATTGCGGTCGTAACTCTGCGAAACATCTCGTAAGAGACGTTTTTATTTATATTACTTCGAAAAAACATCCATGTGCGGCCTTAAACGTGTTTACTATTTCGCCATATTCCTACGCGGGCCTAATGAAATATTTAACGTCTCTAGAGACACTTTTCAGCTTCTTTTGCATGCGTGCGGTTAAAAAAAATACGTGACTCCCTTGTCTTATGTTTTTATTGCTGCTTATAGGTCGTCTCGTTTTGTCCTATGACAAAAACGATGAAATGTATTGCCAAATTTTTTTTTCTGTAAAGTGACTCGAAACTTGTCTATGTGAAGCTTCGCACCTTATCCATGATGATTCATTGGGAATGGCGCATACGTCAGAGGTAGTAAGAGACATATCGATATAGTTTTGGGTAAACCTGGTTCCATGAGTCTCTGATTCGTTTTTACCACGATACAGGTTGAAAGCCAAATAACTAGAATTTTTTTTATCAATTTCTAATTAATATTTTTGTCAGCATTTGATCATTTCTCGACTCTTCGGATGCATTCTGAATAATAATAAAATAATAACATAAATCATTGTTTATTTCAGTGGATAATTCACTTTAGATTCAATACCCCAATTAGCGGTAATTGAAGATCAATTGAATTGGTGAGTTCTAAAACCGTACATGTCCAAAGTCAGCCTTTCCAGAAAAACAATAAAAACCTTTTAACGAGTTACGAATATGTACGGTTTGTCGCCTAATTTGACGGGTGTAATCAGCTGATAGGTATCTACGGTAGTACGGTTTTTAAGCTCAATCCATGAAGAGACAAATTTTAAACAAAATAGCTATCTTACTATAAAATGTCAAATTTTGAGCTTGTACGGTTTTCGAACTCACCGATTCAGTTAAACATCTTACTAAAACAACATAGAAATTATTGAGCAAAATGGTAACCACTTTGAGCAGTAATTGTTATAGTTATTTAGTTTTAAATTGTTTTGAGTATTTCAGTTTCTAGTTTTATACTTTTTTGGTTTCTGATTCTTTTCTTTTAACTCAAAAAAATATTGAATAATTTTTGTTAATATTTCTCATAAAAAGTTGTACTTTTTTCGGAATGAGAATATTTTCTTTTTGTTATTTTTATTTAAAATTTAACATATTTACCAAATATCATAATTTCGTTACACATATAGGAAGTTAGTCATTGCAATTAGTATTTTGTCCCAATTCGGACATGTCGATTTGTTTTGCATTAAGAAGATTGTGACTCACAAATTAAGTTAAGGTTTTTATTGATTACAACTGGAAAATGTATTAATTAGGTGACATTTTTTTGTTTAATTTTATTCCACCTGTTATTGAAACATTAAAATGTGACTCAAATTAATTAAGAACAAAATTGTATGCGCAATTACTAAAAAGTTTAATTTAATTTTGTCAGCTCTTTTCAAATATGGAAACAAATTTTCAAAATTTGAATATACAGGGTATTGTTTTGAAATCAAATCAAATTTGTTATTATTAAGTTTGGATCTAAAATTCAACTTTCAACATATTGGTGTAATGAATATGAAAAAATATATATAAAGTGATTCGTAAATTTCGAATAATTAATTGGAATGAGAAAAATGGATAAATCACCCTACCCTGTATCTTGGTAATAAATAACACAGGTTTACAAAATAAAAAAAAAGTAAGGACTATTTGACCAGACCATGGTATTCCTAGGTATTTTAGCGTCCTGAATCCGATCCTGGGGTCAGTTTTGCCCCATCACGTCAGAAAACCCAGATTTCAAGGTCATTTAGAGGTTAAAATGGTGCTATTTCGGAATCGGCCCCAGGACAATTTCTCAAGCAATCTGTTGAGGGGTAACTGTCTAGGTCGTGAATACCTTCCAAACATTGAACAGGGAGAGCCCAGTGGATAAAATGTTACCATGATGGTTGTATCTTGCGAATTTCGATCTCCCTGCCAAGGTGTTTAATTTCGGCGATCTATTTGCTGTGAGATAATGCCACTGGATCCAGCACTGACCCAAATGGCCCTAGAACCTTACCAGAACATTGGAATTATGCTCAAGTGGTTCGAGGTATTGGAAATCGTGAATTTTTCTTCCCTTGCCAACATGTAGAATTTTGGCGATTGAGTTATCGTTAAAGTGCTCCTAGAAGATCGTCCAAAAATTGGGTGAAGCTGAGTATACTGTCCCGGGCAATCTAAGGTTGCAGAAAATGGCCTGAGGACCCCAACCCGCAACTTCAGAATTATTAACCCCCTGAGCCAGTTGTCCACCTTGGGCCAAACCTGAGCGGGATACGAAGCGTAACTTCAATGTTCTGGCAAGGTTCTAGGGCCATTTGGGCCAGTGCTGGATCCACTGGCATTATCTCACAGCAAATGGATCGCCAAAATTGAACACCTTGGAAGGGAGATCGAAATTCGCAAGATACAACCATCATGGTAACATTTTATCCACTGGGCTGTCCCTGCGCTGATCCTGGTCGAGATTCATGGCCCCTGTCCAATGTTTGGAAGGTATTCACGACCTAGATAGTTACCCCTCAACAGATCGCTTGAGAAATTGTCCTATGGCCGATTCCGAAAAAGCACTATTTTAACCTCTAAATGACCTTTAAATCTGGGTTTTCTGACGTGATTGGGGCAAAACTGACCCCAGGATCGGATTCAGGACGCCAAAATACCTAGGAATACCATGATCTGGTCAAATAGTCCGTACTTTGTTTTTATTTTGTAAACCTGTGTAATCGAAGACTCATTATCTTCCCAATGAATCACCTTGTATAATCAAAGGTCACCAGTAAATTATATTAGTATTAGCTATAAAGCAGATGGCACAAAAAGGCTTTTGAAATTATTTTAGTTATCGTTTGGTTTTTAACTTCATGAAAAATACACACGGAAAAAAAATTGTAGAACAAATTTCTACAATTATAGATTTTTTCTCTACAATAAATAGTACATAAAGGGACAGGTACAATTTGTAGTAGAAATTTCCAAATATTTGTGGAGAATGTATTGTAGAGTTATTATCTACAATATATAGTAAAAATATCCAAATCGATCATAAGAATTGTTCTACAAATTGTTATAATTTTTGCTATTCATTGTATGAATTTATATTAAAAATGTATTGCGTTTTATGAAAATAAATACAAAAATTTTACACAATAAATAGTACAAATTCATACAAATTGTAGTAATTTTTAATAAAATTTGTAGTAGTATTCCATAATTATTATTATTATTATTATTATAACCTAGAAAAAAATGTTCCTTAATAAAATATTCAATTTATTGTTTTAATTTATAAGATACAAAGTCTTAATTACATTATGTAATAAATAACAGTAATAATAGCGCCCTCAGTCTCAGTTGGCTTTTCTGCACCTGAAAAATATGAAATAAAAATTAATACCAATTGAACTGTTCATACCCTAAAAACGGGGATATTTATTACCTTTACACTGATTTGGATATTAAATGACTAAGTCAGATAACTAACAAAAATGAGAAAGTAGGTATGTCACAATTAAGACAAAAAAACATCATTGAACAAAATTCGATCGTTGGGCACAACTATTTTTTTTTTAATAATCTACTTAGGTTATTTAAATTAGTTATCTAAAATTAATCAGAAACAATAATAAATGTACTTACCACCAATAGAATTTATTATTAAAATTTTCTCAAACGCATCGGTGCTTATAATATAATAATGTATTATAGGTACTCGTATATGTACCATGCTTTGTTATGTGAACACACGGAAAAAAATGTGACTAGAAAATTTTACTACAATGTTGTAGTAGTAGACTTGTAGAAAAATAATTAACATTTTGTAGAAAATTTTAGTACAATTTATAGTTAAAAACTATTCATTATTGTAGCAATTGAATTGTCGAATAAAATGCTACAACAATAGGAAAGAAGTCCACAATGTTTAGTATATTTTACTATTGTTTGTAAAAGTAGAAATTTATTACAATTATCGTAATTACTATTAGTAACTTCTGTAAAAATTTGTACAAATATTAATAATTATCTCTACAAAAAATAGTAATACTTTACATCCCTTCTTATGAAAAAAATTCAATTTTGTTCAAAAATATTTTATAATATTGTAGAAATTCTAAGTCATGTGAACAAAACAGAATCCTGCTATTGGCCAACGTTTTCTGACATAGATAATAAATGGCCAGACAGCAGTAGCCGTTCGCCATGTTCACATAACAAAGCATGGTTCATATACGAGTACCTATAACACATTATTATATTATAAGCACCGATGCGTTTGAGAAAATTTTAATAATAAATTTTATTGGTGGTAAGTACATTTATTATTGTTTCTGAATAATTTTAGATAACTAATTTAAATAACCTTAGTAGATTATTTAAAAAAAAATAGTTGTGCCCAACGATCGAATTTTGTGCCAAGTTCAATGATGTTTTTTGTCTTAATTGTGACATACCTACTTTCTCATTTTTGTTAGTTATCTGACTTAGTCATTTAATATCCAAATCAGTGTAAAGGTGATAAATATCCCCGTTTTAAGGGTATGAACAGTTCAATTGGTATTAATTTTTATTTCATATTTTTCAGGTGCAGAAAAGCCAATTGAGTCTGAGGGCGCTATTATTACTGTTATTTATTACATAACGTAATTAAGACTTTGTATCTTATATATTAAAACAATAAATTGAATATTTTATTAAGGAACATTTTTTCTAGGTTATAATTATAATAATTATGGAATCTACAAATTTTATTAAAAATTACTACAATTTGTATGAATTTTTACTATTTATTGTGTAAAATTTTTGTAGTTATTTTCATAAAACGCAATACATTTTTAATATAAATTCATACAATGAATAGCAAAAATTATAACAATTTGTAGAACAATTCTTATGATGCATTTGGATATTTTTACTATATATTGTAGATAATAACTCTACAATACATTCTCCACAAATATTTGGAAATTTCTACTACAAATTGTACCTGTCCCTATATGTACTATTTATTGTAGAGAAAAAATCTATAATTGTAGAAATTTATTCTACAATTTTTTTTCCGTGCATGGCGAACGGCTACTGCTGTCTGGCCATTTATGATCGATGTCAGAAAACGTTGGCCAATAGCAGGATTCTGTTTTGTTCACATGACTTAGAATTTCTACAATATTATAAAATATTTTTGAACAAAATTGTATTTTTTTCATAAGAAGGGATGTAAAGTATAACTATTTCTTTGTAGAAAAAATTACTATTTTTTGTAGAGATAATTATTAATATTTGTACAAATTTTTACAGAAGTTACTAGTAGTAAGTAGTAATTACGATAATTGTAATAAATTTCTACTTCTACAAACAATAGTAAAATATACTAAACATTGTGGACTTCTTTCCTATTGTTGTAGCATTTTATTCGACAATTCAATTGCTACAATAATGAATAGTTTTTAACTATAAATTGTAGTAAAATTTTCTACAAAATTTAAGTATTTTTCTACAAGTCTACTACTACAACATTGTAGTAAAATTTTCTAGTCACATTTTTTCCGTGCATGAACATTTAAAATCTTAAATTAAAATCTCTACAGATGATTTTTAAAGAAAAAAAGTATATCATTAAGAATGGGACACAGAACAACTAAAATTTTTTTGATTAAAAATAAGACAATTAAACGAAATATACTTAGATAAAATATTACTCGTTTCCGAAATACAGGGTGTTGAAAATTCAAAAATTAATAATGGCTCTATTTTTTGTATAGTATAATTTTACTAAATTCAACAAATATTTTTGGTATCATAAGATACGTCCATCCGGAAAAAAAATAAGTTAAATAAACTTTTCCCAGTGGCATACAGCTTGGATATGTAACACTCTAAATTTTACGCCACGGTCCAAACACTTATTTGGATTATAATTTGAAATTTTTTGATGTTTTTTTATCTTTTATCTTTTAATGGTTGGTTAGTGTACCTTGTCTAGCTTATTTTTTTGTAGTAGACTCCATAGACTAGGAAGTACCTCTCCTGTATCCTAGTTCTAGCTCTCCTGTATCCCATTTGCCTCTTGGTTTTTCTTCTCCAAGTGTAAGGAAGACCTTCGCAGTAGCACAATACGTGTGCTGCAGTTTCCTCCTCTCTCTGATAATCGGCACTAGGTCTTATCTGTCACGCCGATGTTACAGATATGTTTGGATAGTACAGTGGTCGGCAAACTCATTAGTCAATAGAGCCAAATAGCAAGAGTAAAACGACTAAAATTTTGTTTAAGAGCCAAATTTTTAAACTATTTAGGTTACATTGTTGGTAACTTATTTAAGGTACTGCTAAGCTAGCGATCTTTTTCAACTCTCTTATCCACACTCGTCTTGTTAACTTGTTTTGTCTATCTCCTATCGTTCATCCACTTTATACGGATTAGAAAAAAAATATAAGAGCCATAGGCTAAAGGCATTGCATCTCTATATTTTGTGTACAACGAATACCACCTCTTCTGTGACTTGCGAGCATGCGAGCTCATAGAAGCTTCCGATTTAGTAATGCATGAACTATTATCGGGTATCTCTCTAATTAAATAAATACAATATTTACGTAATTATTCTGACTCTAGAATTAGAAAATATATGCAAGTGAAAAATAATAACTTGTTTTTGAAATAAATCTTAATATTTTTGACCATTAAATTTACCATAAATGAAAAAGGGCCAATAATGTGGTCCCTTAAAATTCCAGTGCAAACATTTAATTTCTGAGGATACTGTGTGCATGTCGGAATATTTAAATGTTTATTTTTTCGAGCATAATATCTTTGGATTGTGATTGTGCAATGAAAAAGTTGACTTGTCGGTAAATACAATTTATTTTAAAAAGTTTTTATTTTAACTCAAGACTTCAACGATTCGTCAAATTTTCGTAAAACTCTACGAGTATGTTTATCTCGGTGTTTATTATACATGTTCACCAATTTGATTATGATGCTATCCGACGTTTTACGAATAACTGCCGGTAATTAATAGAGATGGGCGTACCTACACCGAATGTCTATGCAAACTATCTCAACATACCTTTCTCAATATTTGAAACTGCATCTTCTTTTACTCCACAATGCTTTCTTAAAATTAACTTAATAAACTTTAAATTTTTATTTCAAATAAAACTTTATATCATACTTAATAACGATATTATTTATTAATAATATTAAATTGTATCATATTTATCGCGGTTAATAAACAAATGTGTAGTGTTGTGCGAGCCGATTGGTCATCTTATGCAGAAGATATATGGGTAACTATATATCCGCGAAACGATAATTCGCAAAAATTTAATTTGTGTTGCGCTTATATCCCTCCTAAAGATGATATGTGTCTTAATATTTTTTGTTCTAAATTAGATGAAATCGTTAATAACAATCCTGATATCTTTATTGTCTGTGGGGATTTTAATTTGCCGAACATTAAGTGGTCTTTAGACCCTATAAACAAAAACTGCATTCCGCTTAACTTCACAGATAATAACTCAAACTTATTTGTTGACACAATTTCTTGTTGCGGTTTATCTCAATTTAGCGCATTCCGTAATTCTTCCAATAATACCATCGATCTTATTTTAAGTATTCATTTTCAAATTAATAATATTCAAATTTGTACCTCTCCCCTAGTAAATGAAGATATCAATCATAACACGTTGGAATTTGAGTTTAAATTACAGACTAAAACAATATTTAATAAAGTGAATGCAAACCAGTCCAAATTTAACTTCTCCAAAGCTGATTTTAGTAAAATTAAGACAAATCTTAATTTAGTTAAATGGAATGAAGAACTATACAATTTAAACACTGAAAGTAGTGTTGAAGTATTTTACTCTATAATTAAAAGAATCATATCTAAACATGTTCCAATTTTTTCAAAAAATAAACTCAAATTCCCTCATTGGTATAGTGTCAATACGGTTAAGGTTATTAGGGAAAAAAAGAAGGCACACTCTAAGTGGAAAAATTATAAAAATAATTTAGATTACCTCACTTTTAAGCTGTTGCGGGGCAGATCTAAATACTTAATTGATCTTGATTACAATAATTATATAAACCAAATTGAAGGCTCCATATTATCTGATCCAAAACAAATTTGGCAATTCGTTAAGACCAAAAGGGGTGTGTCGAGTGTTATTACTACTTTAGAAAATAACAATGAAATTATCACGAACGGTCAACAAATCTGCAATGCTTTCTCTAATTATTTTAAATCAGTTTTTAACCCCACTAACGCTAATTCAGCTTTTACAAATCCCAGTCACTCTGAATTTAATAATATATCAAATTATTTTATACCAATCACTACTATTGTTAATAAAATAAAATTACTTACTAATAAAGCACCTGGAAATGATGATATACATACTTGTTTTTTAAAAAGCTGTGTTGAAGAAATATCTCAACCACTTTTCATCTTGTTTAACAAATCTTTAAATGAGGGATATTTCCCACAAATATGGAAATCTGCGTTGATCGTTCCTATTTTTAAATCTGGAAATAAGTACTTGGTGGAAAACTATCGACCCATTTCAAAATTATGTGTTATTGCTAAATTGTTCGAATCTATATTATGTGACTATTTATACGTCGATTTCAAAAACATAATCAACACTGAACAACATGGTTTTATGAAAAAACGTTCCATTGATAGTAATTTATTTATTTATTTACTCGCAGTACTTGTTGGATAATATGAACACGGGCTATCAAGTAGATGCTATTTATACCGACTTTAGTAAGGCATTTGATAAAATTGATCACAATATTTTAATCGGAAAACTTGCAGGAGTTGGTATTCATGGTAGCCTGCTGAAATGGTTCTCATCTTATATCAGTAACAGAACTTAATCTGTTAATATAGGGCTGTACAGTTCCGCTTTCACGGAAATCTCATCAGGTGTTCCACAGGGTTCTCATTTGGGACCCATATTGTTTAACGTCTATATTAATGATATTAAAAACTGTTTCACCTTCTCAAATTTTTTAATGTATGCCGATGACCTGAACGTGTTCCATAGTGTAACAAATCCTTGAGACTGCCTACTAATACAAAATGACCTTAATAACCTATTTTTATATTGTATCGACAATTGTCTCTATCTTAACTTTAATAAATGTTATGCTATCACTTTCTCCATAAACAAAAACGTTTTTTTGCAAAATTATTGCTTAAATAACAACCCACTCAATAGAGTATCTTTTATCAAAGATCTCGGCATATTTTATGACTGTAAATTATTATTTGAACATCATGTTAACTATATTACCGTAAAAGCGCGCAAAATTCTTGGCTTCATTATCAGAACTTGTAAAGATTTTAAAAAACCAGATACCATCCGTGTCCTGTACATGGCTTATATCAACAGTATATTAAGTTTTGGGTCCATTATTTGGAACCCTCAATATAACGTGTATATTCACAAAATTGAATCTGTACAGGATAAATTCGTAAAATATTTAGGTCACAAATTTTACCCACCACATTGTAATAATTTAGCATATATGTAAAACGCAACTTAAAGCTTATAACATTAGAAGATAGAAGGCAGATGTTCGACATTAAATTTCTTTATAAAATTTTTAATAATTTAATTGACTATTGAAATTGTAAAATTTATGCACATTAGTATCCCCTCTCACAACACCAGGAGTAAATTGTTACTTTATATTGATCACATTAATACTAATTACCATCTTAACTCTCCTGTTCTCCGTTGCTGTAAATCTTTCAATGCAATCGCAAATCTAGTTGACATCGATATATTTTTTCTTCCCTAATAACCTTTTCTAAAAAACTCAATAATTTTTACTTAAACAATTTATAATAATAATAATAATAATAATTTTTTCTTTAACTGTTTAAAATTTGTACATTGTTAAATAATATATCTTACTGTATTTTATCTGTAAACGTTTAACTTTATATCTTACTAGCTATAAGTGAATACTGTTTTTGGGTTCGTCCTGTTTTGTATTCCAACTAAATAAATAAATAAATATTTGAAATAGAAAATGTCAATATCACAATCTCAATAGGCTTGAAAAGTAATTCAAAATATAACCTTGGAGGAAAGACAAAGCGCTCCGAACAGAGGCAGATGAAAGTTATAACTGCAGGGGTGCAGATATTTACTACAATTCTAGTCTTTCTTACAAGGAGATGTGCTCAGGATTAATACATTGTGCCATACACGTTTGTATTTAATCTTTCTGGAAATCTTTTTTTTAATAAGTCGCTTCCGAGTACTCGCCTAAAGATAAAGACATAAACACCAACTAACTATGAAAAAATATAAATAAGAAAAACAGCCATCACAAAGTTTCAATCGTTATGTATGTGAGCCTGCACTTTGCAGTTTGTGGAAGAGCCACAGTCAAGGGGCCAAAGAGCCGCATGCGGCGTGCGAGCCGCGGTTTGCCGACCCCTGGGATAGTCTCTGGCTTGTCTCGGTTCTGAAGAATTGTTTCATTAATCCTGATTTTTTTTTTTTTCGTTCACTGCTTTATGTATGTCTTGATAGCTGTCTTTGTTACACCAGAGAGGGGTTCTCGGTCAATAAGAACTCTTGAAGCGGTGTACTTAGCTTCAAAATTTCAAAAATGGCTACGACATTTGTTCGAAAAGTAATGTTTGCATGGTTAAATTTGGTCGCATTGCAAACAATTATTTTTCTAAAACATCTAAGAACATTAAAAACGTACAGTTTAATGCAATATAGCAAAATTCATAAAAAAATTTGTCGTCAAATGTTTTTTAACGTCTATGATACCCAAAGGGAAAGAAATAAATTTTAATTTTTTTTGCTGCAAAAAAATACACTATCCAAAACAATTGTACCATATTTTGAAAACCCGGTATAAAATAATCAACTCGTAAAATTGGTAAACTAAAGTAGTATTCGTTCCAAAGAAATAGATATTTTTTTATGGATACATGAATGTTTTTGTAGTTTGTTTTATTTGATATCTTTTTTGCGCTACTGCAAAATGCGATGGCTTTTACTTTGATAAATTGATAGTAAAGTTTTGCAAAAAATTATATTTTTTTTTTAAAAATTAGAGATATGAATAAAAACAATAGACGTGTTACTCTGTATACTAAAGGATACAATCAAATCGGAATTGCGCAGATTTTAAAAGTTACTCAATCGTCAATAAGTAAGCTGCTAAGACAAGAAGACTATATGGCCATCTCAAGACGTCCTAGTCCTAGTAAATGCAAAATAAAGAAGCAAATTTCAAAAATATGCGATAATTGCTTATGTGTGATTAGATTTAGGTTTCCCTTGGCTACGGATACTAAGTCCATTCGCCAGGCGATAATTGCTTTGAGTAGTGTAATATAACTGGAAAAACAGAATTATTTTAATTAAATGATCGGCCGCGATGCGGCACGGGATGCCGCACTCTCAACACCTATTACTTCAACGTCTTAGTGACAACTGAAAAAAATATAAAACGCCATCGTTTCTGCATAATAGGTTGCCTAATATAGTCATTTGAGCATAGCTAAACGGACAATGAGCTGCAATTAACAATTTTTGCGAAATCTGTAAATTATTGAAAGTGCCATAGCGCGCCCGCCCGAGGGTTAAAAAAAGAAATAATTGCTTATTTTTTTATTTATTTATTTATAAGCTTCAAATTATAAAAGAACAATAACAAGTAGAGAAAAAAGGAATAAATAAATTAAATTAAAATCTTGTCTATGTACTAAATGTTCAATTTGTTTCCATTCTTCGTGTACACATTTTTTAAAGCGGACCAATAAATTTTGATCTAATTGAATAATCTATAAATTTAAAAAATTACTGAAATTTGACAGTATATATAACATACTCTATTATTTCGTCAAAACACTCAAAATTGTAATGAGGAAATCGAAATAAAACATGTAAGTAGCGATGCTACCATTAAAATTATTTGTACATCTGACACAAAAAAAAATGTTAAGGAAAAAGAATTAAAGGCAATAGAGAAAAAATAAAACAAAGAACAAAAAAAAAAACAAAAAACAAAAAGAAATGAATCAAAGTATTTAAAGTGTGTAGGTAGAGTTTTATTAATAATAAAACTCAGTAATATTAGTCTTAGCGCTTTCAGCCTGTTAGGCCATCATCAGAGACATCATCAATAAATGTAGAAGTAGCATGAAAATTAATATATCAATAGATTAAAAAAGGGTTGCCACAATACGGTCCCTGTTCTCCACCATAACTTGAGGCTGGTTGCAATTTAAGAAAAAACGTGAGGGTGTTTTTTCCAAATTTTCACTAACGTTCTACGATTTCTTGTGCCCCAACTTGCCTCCGCCTCTCGGCAGCGACTTGGAAGGGTCAGCTGGCTTCATGCCGAAGCACAGCTTTTTATCTTTCTCGACCTTTGAACGGGTGAGACTGTTTATTTCTACGTGTTGGGATGAGTCCCCACGTTTTTTTCTTAAATTGCAACCAGCCTCAAGTTATGGTGGAGAACAGGGACCGTATTGTGGCAACCCTTTTTTAATCTATTGATATATTAATTTTCATGCTACTTCTACATTTATTGACGATGTCTCTGATGATGGCCTAACAGGCTGAAAGCGCTAAGACTAATATTACTGAGTTTTATTATTAATAAAACTCTACCTACACACTTTAAATACTTTGATTCATTTCTTATTACCCAGTGTGTACACACCACTCAACCTCTTCAAAAAAAACAAAAAACAAAACAAGGAAAACAAAAAATAAACAAAACATTTAAACCATATTAGGTTCAGGTTATTTTAGTTAGTAAGTTAAAGCAACTTTAATGTAGTTTGAAAAATAATAAAATTTGTTATATATGTTTATTTGTTTACCTGACAATTTATTGACTTGCCTGTTGGTTTATATCCAGTGCCACTAACTAAAAGATTTCGTAGCCATTTTCGAAAAGATTTTGAAAATAAACACACCGTTATATAGATAAAGGATGGGGATTTTCAAAAATGTATTAACATACAAGGTGATCATTTTAAAGAAAATTAGATTGTGCGATTTAAAATGGCGCCATTTTAGTTTTTTCTAAGTTAGAATTTAACTTCCGGTATACCCTAAGTTTTTAGTGAAAACCACATCCGATTTTAATTATTTCGGAAGATGCAAAACATTAAAATGTAGAAAAATATAGTGAGACCCCTAGTATTGTATATGGCAACTCTGTCGGAATTCTTCACAAATTCCTTACATTATATTACTGCCTATTATTTCCAGATTCAATTATATATAAATTCTACTTTCTTATGAAGAGTAAGGTGGGTAATGTAGATTGTTACAGAGCACATAGGCCTCATTAGGCCCATTGTGCATCCTCCAGGGTCATATAGGACCTGCCTTTCAACTTGTCGAAAACCTGCTGGTTGTCGCTGAGAGGTATCTAAAGACAGCCATCTTCCCAGCTCATCAAAGTCCTGCAGGTAATCAACTCATCAAAAGCCTCTCAGGTTAAAGTTCTGCAGGTTAATAACGTCATCGAAAGGTGTCTCTAGATGCCCCATATTTGGAAGAGGCCATTTGTTGGTGTGCCCTAGTGAAGCCATTTTGTCCGCTAGCTCCACAGAGCGCTATTGAAGAGTATAACTGACACACTTTTTTAATTCATCTTCCACAAAAGCTTTTAACAGGCCTAGCGGCGGCTCGTGGTAATTTAATTTTTTTTTCAATAATTTAAGCATTTGTAAAACTTTATATAAGTACAAATATCCCTCAGAACTTCTCTGGCATCGTCCGTTTTAATACAATCAAATTCAGTTTTTTTTTTAAGATTCCTGAGTCATGAAAAGTTTGCTTGATAACATAAGTTAGATAATCCATTGCTAAAAATGGTACATTGCGCTCTAGAAGCGCAGAAACTATTTTAATATCTACCGTTTTTATTTTCGAAGAACTTGTCAATCTAAGAAAGCAAAAGTGTTATCTGTTGTTTTGGTTATTTTTTAGAGAGGACAAACCTTAAAGCTGCCAGTGAATCCTGAAATATGATTTTTATGCTTCGCACAAACATTATGCATTCGCGAACACCTGTCGCGTTCAATCAACATTTTGCATTGACAGACGCGATCATTCAGAGCGCAGAGAGATACCAAAAAATTAGGAATTAACACGTACGAGAATAATAAATATATTAAAATTTAATTTATATTTTTAAGTTAATCATGTGATTTTAAAATAATGTGTTTTTATGAAATTTAAATGGATGTTCACTGCACAAATGAACCAATGGAGAAACCGATCCTGAACAGGTCGTTTTAAGGCATCACAGTTCAGGAACGCCATCTGGTGATTATTAAACTATTGCCCCTTATTCAGTCAATCCACAATTAATCGGCACTATTAAATTTCAATTTTGGATTATTTTGCCTCCTTATTCTTCTGACTTGGCCCCGGTGTATTTTGTTGCCTACCGTCAAAGAAAATCCTGTGGAACAGACGACTCGTACAAATGGTGTCTTGCATAGATATTTCCATTGCAAAATAGAGAAGGTTGAGTGAGGCATATTTACTCTTAATTAATTTATGTTTTATAAATACTGAAACACAGCGAAGGTTGAAGTGAAGCTCTAAATTAAATTTTGTAGCAGTAACCAGAATCCAACAAGAGTTGAATACGTTACTGATGTGATAGCGAGGCGACGATTCTTTAATTAAATTAACTGACGTTTCGCTTCGGGGAACTTAAAGACAGCAATTTGTAACTCAAAAATCTTAATCTGTATTATATTACGTTTTAAATTTTATTTAGATACTCTAGTTCATTTATTTAAACTTAATTAAACATTAAATGAAAACTTCTAAACATTTAATTGTGGTCAATTGTGCAATAAGTGATAAGTTTTACCTTTAATAAAGTTAAAGATTCTTAAGTCTCCGACGACAGATCGAGTTCTTGATTTTTGTAACGTTTATTTAATTTTTTTACTTTAAGACGCTAATTTATTGTATAACCTAATTTATTTATACTCTATAATAAACTAATTTATATATCACATTTACTTATTCACTTATTTATGAGGGCAAAATTAATTTGCTCATAGCGATATATCCACTTGAACTGACTAACTCCAACGAAAAAAAATAGCCTATTTATCGTTATTATTTGTAAAATTATATACGTTTGCTACTATTTTTTTCTACTTATTTCCGTTACCTCTTCCAGTGTCATTTATTATCGTTCTCTTACTTCTAATTTTAACCTACATTTGTGTCCGGCTTCCAGTTTCACCTATAGTGAATCAGGAAGTCTGTATGGCGCTAGAATGATGAATTCAGAATAGGGGTTGCTTGGGCGCCAGTTTTAGTAACACAGTTTGCTCTGCGACCCTGAGGTACACCAGAGTGTACTTAAAATATACTCAGTGGAGTTAAAAATACCTCCAGCCGGTTACTGCTAAAAGTAGCCACTAAATTAAGATTAAGACACTTATCCCCCTTATACCTGAAACCCTACGGTACCCTGAAGGAAAACGATTGAGCCGGTAATAAGAGAAACACAGTAATAAATAACAAAATATAAACTAACACATCGGGCGCAGTATTGGCTCCCCCGGTATACAGAAAATAAATTCTCAGTTAAATAAAATTTTGTTACAAATATTGGTCGAGTATTATCATTGACTGTATTTGTCTGGACTACTTCGCCATTTTTTTTCCGCTTCCATCCATTTTACGGTCTCCCTCCTCAGCTGCTTCCAGTCCATTCCTTTCTTTATTTTTTTTTATTTATTGTATTAGTGCACTACAGAATCATTAATTCCAAATGACACAGTCTTAAAACTAAAACAATTAAATATACATAAAAAAACAACAAACAAACTGGATATACAAATATCAAACATTTCAAAAATTTTAAAATACATTTAACGTCTAAAAAGTCTAACAACATACAAGACAATCGCAAGACAATTAGAAAAAAATAACCTTACATTTGTAAATTCGAGCATCCTTTTGACAGATAACAACGTACAATTAAAAATATCACATTGGGAATAGTGCTTATTGTAGTTGCACAAAAGCCTATTTATGAAAGCTCTTCATCCATATAGTGCAGGGCATAGTGGCGCATTCGTTTGCAAAATTGTTTTAATTCGTAATTTTTTTTTAAATGTCCGGAAGGCTTTCCTGATTATAAAAGTGTAAGATGACACTCGATATCTGTTGATTTTATTGTTTAAACAACGAAAAATTAATTAAGCCAGAAAAAATACATTTTTTGCAATGAATTAATTTTTTTTATATTTTTTAGGATATTTCGAATAAAAAAAGTCCTTACGCCCATCATCGTATCTTTAACCCTTTAATTGTTATGAATGTTTTAAAATCCGAAATTGACGAAAATTCTAATTAAATAATATACCTTAAAATTTAAAATGCTATAATTTTAAATTTTTTACCGAATATTCAAACTATAATAAACTATAATAAATTTTCAAAATTTTGTTTGTTGTTATGTTTTTTTTTACGTTATAATAATATGCTTCCTACGCGCGTGTACTTTTAGAGAGAAGTACTTCTATCTCACTTCCAACTCAATGTATAAGATGGGTAAGAGAAAGCCCGATGACGCGCTGAATCAATTTTTTGCTGTTTTTCAGAGGTAATAAGCTTAAAAAAAATATTAACATTTTTGATAACACTTTGTTATAATTGCCGATTAATAGTTTTGTATCATGTGATTTTTTTTAATTTTTTAGATACTTTTGATAACTTTTTTATTTATTAAATTAACAGAAATATTTATTTTTATTCATGAAAAAATTATTGTCAGATACTGCCTGAGAAGTAAAATCTTCAACCTTTTTTTTTTTCAATACGATAAAAAGGCCAAATGCACTTGTCGTAATCCGTGAAAAATTTCTACCTGTTACAATGAACATAGTAGGCTTACTGGGGTCATAAAATTTTATGATTTCAAAAATATCCAAGCCTTTCTCCATTTAACAAAAATAAGAAAAAAAAAATTTTTTCCATGCACGTCGGATGCTTTGAAATTGCATAATAATAATATAATATCTTTATTAGTACTAGCCAATGCTGCCATCATAGATGGATGTACACGTTAATAAATAAAATTTTAAATAAAATTAAAATTACATTACACTGAACACATACGTTAAAAACTAATAGTTAAACACAAATCAAATATTTTTTTAAAGAAGATTATCTTCAGACAAAAAATCGTTAACAGAATAAAAGGAACCACGAGTAATAATAGTTTTTACATTAGATTTGAATTTAGTGTAAGATAAAGCTTGAATATTTTTAGGTAATTTATTAAAGAGTTTTATGCCTATATATTGCGGTGATTTTTCAAACAAAGCTAGTCTATGTTGGACCGAAATAAACGTGTTTGTATTTCTGGTGGGATATCTGTGAAAATCGGAATTTTTTTTGAATTTGTGTAAGTTTACATACAGAAGTGTTTTATAAATATAAATGCATGGTACCGGAAGAATTTTATGTTTTATGAACATTTGCTTACAGCTTTCCCCTGCCTGAATTTCAAATAATATGCGTATAACGCGCTTTTGTTTATCAAAAACTTTGTTAGACGTTACACAGTCTCCCCATAAACTAACATTATTTGATAGGTGTGGGTAAACTAAGGAAAAGTTAATATTTAATAATGAATTTTGGTCCATAGTCTTCTTTAATTGCAATATGGCATAAAAAGCAGAGTTAAGCTTTTTACATACTTGATCAACATATGAATCCCATGATTAAAATTGGTCAACATAAACTCCCAAAAATTTCGTTTTTACTTCATGTGTAATTGATGGGACTGCTATAGGTAAGCTAAAGCATCTAAAATTTACATAAACGGATTTATCAATATTAAGGATTATTTTGACACCATGTTTCTAATAGATTTAGTATATAATTAAGTGTATGTTGAAGTTCTTCAGCGGTTCAAGCTGAGACCCCACTGACGAGTCATCGGCAAACATTAAAACTGATCCGCCATTTAAATACTGAGGTAAATCATTTACAAAAATAATAAATATTAGTGGTCCCAGCACCGATCCCTGAGGAACCCCAATATCGGTGATATATATTTCAGATTTTTTCTTATTTAATTGTATATAAAATTTTCTATGTGACAAATATGATTCTAACAAATTCAACATGCTACCTCTAACACCATAAGAGTATGACTTTTTTAAGATGAATTGAATTTGTAGGCTATCAAACGCCCGAGAGAGATCAACGAAGAGGCCGGCAACATACATTCAGTTGTCTAGTTTATCGTACACTTCAGTAAAAAATTCAAGAACAGCTCCCTCCGTTGATCTTCCCGCGCGAAAACCATACTGATTCGGAGACAATACATTGTTTAAATCAAGAAATATTATAAGCCGGTCATAATAGATGCGTTCTAGAATCTTAGATAACACATTTAGAACTGTAACAGGCCGGTAGTTGTCTGGACACTTTGGACAGGATCGTTTTCCCATTTTCAGTTTGTCCGGAAAGGAGCCACTATTAAATGATAAATTAACTAAGAAAACAAGCGGTTCCGCAATTACTTCTACAATACTTTTTTAAATTTTTACCTTGATTCCGTCATCACCAACGCTATTTTTATTTTTTAAATTTAAGATTATTTTACTTACCTCATCAGCAGTTACCTCGAAAAAACCAAAAGAATTTTTAACCCATTTTTTTGTCAAAAACTAAACATGACGTGTGTGGCATTATGCGTATGTTTAATTGAATGTTGCCAAAATCAATTTCATGTAAAAACTAGTTAGATGTATAAACTAAAATTTTCTTAATAAATGAATATTACTATTAAATAATTATAGTGGAAAAGAATTAACAACCATAGAAAAAATTGAATACATATATATTGCGTACTCTGTTTTAAAATAAAAACCAGGTGAGTCAACTATGTTCATTGTAACAGGTAGAAATGTTCCTTGAATTACTTCAGGTATGTTTGTCTTAAAAAAGTGAGAAAAAATTATTTTTTAGACAGCTCTTGGCAATGATTTTTTTTGTGGATGGAACATTTCTATTAACTTCAATGAATAAAAAAGTTATCGAAAGTATTTAAAACAGTAAAAAAAATCACATGATACAAAACTATTAATCGGCAAATATAACAAAATGTTATGAAAAATGTTAATAATAATTTTTTTAAACTTATTACCGCTGAAAAACAGCAAAAAATTCATTTAGCGCGTCATCGGGCTTTCTCTTACCCATCTTATACATTGAGTTGGAAGTGAGATAGAAGTACTTCTCTCTAAAAGTACACGCGCGTAGGAAGCATATTGTTATAACGTAAAAAAAAAACATAAAAACGAACAAAATTTTGAAAATTTTTTGTCTGAAGATAATCTTTAAAAAAATATTTGATTTGTGTTAAACTATTAGTTTTTAACGTATGTGTTCAGTGTAATGTAATTTTAATTTTATTTAAAATTTTATTTATTAATGTTGACGTGTACATTCATCTATGATGGCAGTATTGGCTAGTACTAATAAAGATATTATTATATTATTATATTATTATATTAGTATATTATTATATTATTATATTATTATATTATTATATTATTATATTATTATATTATTATATTATTATATTATTATATTATTATATTATTATATTATTATATTATTATATTATTATATTATTATATTATTATATTATTATATTATTATATTATTATATTATTATATTATTATATTATTATATTATTATATTATTATATTATTATATTATTATATTATTATATTATTATATTATTATATTATTATATTATTATATTATTATATTATTATATTATTATATTATTATATTATTATATTATTATATTATTATATTATTATATTATTATATTATTATATTATTATATTATTATATTATTATATTATTATATTATTATATTATTATATTATTATATTATTATATTATTATATTAATATATTATTATATTATTATATTATTATATTATTATATTATTATATTATTATATTATTATATTATTATATTAATATATTATTATATTATTATATTATTATATTATTATATTATTATATTATTATATTATTATATTATTATATTATTATATTATTATATTATTATATTATTATATTATTATATTATTATATTATTATATTATTATATTATTATATTATTATATTATTATATTATTATATTATTATATTATTATATTATTATATTATTATATTATTATATTATTATATTATTATATTATTATAATATTATATTATTTTATTATTATTATGCAATTTCAAAGCATCCGACGTGCATGGAAATTTTTTTTTTTCTTATTTTTGTTAAATGGAGAAAGGCTTGGATATTTTTGAAATCATAAAATTTTATAACCCCAGTAAGCCTACTATGTTCATTGTAACAGGTAGAAATTTTTCACGGATTACGACAAGTGCATTTGGCCTTTTTATCGTATTGACAGAAAAGGTTGAAGAAGATTTTACTTCTCAGGCAGTATCTGACAATAATTTTTTTATGAATAAAAATAAATGTTTCTGTTAACTTTAATAAATAAAAAAGTTATCAAAAGTATCTAAAAAAGTAAAAAAATCACATGATACAAAACTATTAATCGGCAAATATAACAAAGTGTTATGAAAAATGTTAATAATATTTTTTTTTAACTTATTACCTCTGAAAAACAGCAAAAAATTGATTCAGCGCGTCATCGGGCTTTCTCTTACCCATCTTATACATTGAGTTGGAAGTGAGATAGAAATACTTCTCTTTAAAAGTACACGCGCGTAGGAAGCATATTGTGATAACGTAAAAAAAACAACAACAAACAAAATTTTGAAAATTTATTTAGGGTATTTTGTTTATTATAGTTTGAATATTCGGTAAAAATTTAAAATTATAGCATTTTAAATTTTAAGGTATATTATTTAATTCAAGAAATTTAGAATTTTCGTCAATTGTGGATTTTAAAAAATTCATAACAATTAAAGGGTTAAAGATACGATGATAGGCGTAAGGACTTTTTTTATTCGAAATATCCTAAAAAATATAAAAAAAATTAATTCATTGCAAAAAATGCATTTTTTCTGGCTTAATTAATTTTTCGTTGTTTAAACAATAACATCAACAGATATCGAGTGTCATCTTACACTTTTATAATCAGGAAAGCCTTCCGGACATTTTAAAAAAAAATTACGAATTAAAACAATTTTGCAAACGAATGCGCCAGCATGCTCTGCTCTAATAGTTTGTACGATGGGTTTTCTCAAAGAATAGTTGTGACTGTCGAGTACGCCTTAACGCGACAACGAAATTTACTTGAGATAATAATTTTTCACAAATAATGACTCCATTAATTATTTTGTAAAGAAAAAGTTAAATTGCATCCCTGCGTCTCCGTTGAAGAGTTTGCATACCACAAAGTAGTAGTCTCGTTTCATAAGATAAATCCCGGTATGGAAAGTGAAACTTAAATAACAAATATTTACAAAATTTGTTTTGAACTCGTTCAATTCGGTTAACATAAGTGGCTTGAGACAGAGACCAAACAGTACTGCAATACTCTAAAACACTTTGGATTAAACCATTGTACAAACATGTTATTGCTTTAGTGTTCTGGATATGCTTTGTGCTTCTTTTTATGAAACCTAATAGCCTTAACGCCCTCAAAATGTATCAACATGTAAACAGAAGGATAATTCCCTGTCAAATATTACCCCTAAATCATTAAATGTGGAGACGCTCTCCAAATTGGTATTATTAATTACATATGTGTTTTCTATGGGGTTAGAACGTCTGTAAAATTTTATAACTTTAAATTTTGGAATGTTTAGTTGTAAATAGTTGGTACTGCACCAGGAGACGAAATAATCTAAATCAGACTGTAGGGCGTTGCGATTAGGTTCCACAATACTAAAAAATTTCAAATCGTTAGCATATAAAAGACAATGAGAATTTTTAAAACAAGACATTACATCGTTTATAAGCAATAAAAATAAAAATAGGGCCAATATGCGAACCCTGAGGTACACCCGAAGACCCTGTCACTTTCCGCGACATAAAACCACTCACTGTAACACGCTGCCGACGGTTAATAAAATACGATTTAATCCACTTGAGGTAATTGCCTATTACACCAATTTCAGATAGTTTCTTTAAAAGCATCTGCTGACACACACTATCAAACATCTTGGAGAGGTCGGTATTAATTGTGTCAACTTGGTAACCAGCTTCAACGGAAGAGGTAATAAACTCCTGATAAATAGCTAGATTAGTAGTTGTTGATCGACCTCTGTAGAAGCCATGCTGCTCGTCTATTATGTAATTCTTAAACGTGTAGAATAATTCATCTGTTAGGATTGATTCCAACTGCTTATGAATTGTTGATAGCATAGAAGTGCCGCGATAATTTTTTATGTCAGATTTATCCCCGGATTTAAAAATTGGGACCAAGTTAGAATATTTCCATTTGGACGGGACATATCCTCTGTCGAATGATCTCTGGAAAATTGTGCACAGATAAAGCAGGGCACTTCTTGAGAAGGATAGGTGTTATTCAATCTGGACCAGAACCTTTGGAAGGATCGAGGTCCAACATTTTCTTCTTCATTTAATCTTCTTTAAAGATATGGAATGACAGGTGGGAACTAAATTTAACAGCTTTCAGGTGGTTTAAGTCAAGAGTTCTGTAGTTACTGTAGCAAGACTCAAAATATGCAAAAGCATCAGCAATAGATAAAGGTGTCATTAAAATATCATTGTTGTATTTCATGATAGAAGGCATATGTTCTGTACGTTTTAGACTAATAATAAACGTCCAAAAATATGTCATATTTTCCGGAATAACATGTTCAGTATTGCTAACAAAAGTAAGGTAACATAGGTCAATGCGATATTTTACCTCACGTCGAATGTCTGAGTATGTTTTGTAGTTTGAAGCATAGCCAGTCCTTTTAAATTTATTAAATGCTCTTTTTTTCCAGATGTTAATCTTCTCAGAGGGCCGTCATACCATTTTGGTTTTTTAGTTTTCTTCTAGGAACATATAAGTCAATGGCCTTAAACAAGCATTTATAAAACATATCCACCATTATATCGAGATCGACCAATTAGTTTGTTCCAAATATAAGTTAAGTTTAATAAAATCTGCCTGGGGATACGTATACTAATTGCTCATGGTTACTCCTCAATGGGCCATCGAAACTGAAACTTAAAATTGTGTCTAAACCAGGGTGATGGTAGGAATCTAAAGGTATCAAAGGCATTTACGATTCTGTTATGGAAATGTCATTAAAATTGTCTGCAAAAATTAAATCTTCCGCTGCTCTTACGGATGGGATTCAATTGCTGAAACTCGAGAAAAAACATCGTTTCAACCAAAACTGCAGCCAACTGCGTTGGAATTCGATTGGGGACAAGCACATTATCATCCAAATACCACTGAATGTCCGGAAGATTAAAGTCACCATATATAATAAATTTAGTATTTTCATAAGTATTTTTTAAATTTTCACAGGTGTCGCAGAAGGATTGATAAACTTCAGAATTCGAATCTGGGGGAAAGTAAACGTTACCCGGAATAAATTTACTGTTTTCATTTTGGATATGAATCCAAATGTCATCGTAAGAAGCTATCATAGGTGTGGATAATAAGGAAGCTTGTATAGTTGATAGCACTGTAACAAGTACTCCACCGCCACGATCACAGTCGAGCTGATTGTATAACATATCCCGTCGAAAAACTGTATATTGATTGGAAAAGAACTTAGAATTAACAAAAAAATCATTTAGCCAAGTTTCAGTTAAAGTTACAATTTCTTAGTTACAGGAATTTGAACTCAAGAAAAGTTGGTTGGTTTTTGTCCGAAGCCCTCTGACATTCTGACAGTAAATAGACATGAATGTATTTTTCACTTTATTGTGATTATTTACAGAATCGATGTGTTGGGAAAATTTGTCTTATCAGATGAAATTGACACACCCGACAAAGAACAAGATTCAGAATTGGAGATAGAAGTCCCTTTTAATGAAACTGATAAGGAATTGCATGTATGTGAAAGTAAGTCACCGCATATCGATTGCACTAAACAAGTTTTTTCGTCGTAGGGCAAAATTCCATTCGACGTAAAGTAGTTAACTGGGATAAAATTTGCAGAAATATCAGGCTTGAGTTTGAGTTTCGAACGAAATAAAAAATTCTGTTCTTGAATTAGTTTATTCAACACAGGTCTGTTTCTAAATAGAGGAGAACCAAAGACAATAAGATTAGTATGCTTGCAGATATCTAAAAGCTCGTTATTATGGTTGTTTTTAATTGATTTTATGTACGACAATGTTTTCAGGGACCCTTTAAGATGATTAGTTTGATTCTGAAAACTCTAATTTTCTCGCCTACTTAAAATAACTCCATGAAAAATGTCTTGACAAATTGAAATGAATCCTTAAATGATCCTCAACTACTTCATCTCAATTTAAAACTCACAAATTAGATCGACCGGTGATTAAAAAAAAACTTCACGAGTGTGCGTTCATTGGACTGTCTAACAATTGTTACGACTTGATTAATAAATTAGAATATTTGTCATTTAAATTGGTTCATTACCAAGACAAAAAAAAGACCTGGAAACGGACCTTTTTAATGTATGCAAACTCGTGATTTTGTCCGGTTTACTTCAAAATTTCAGTTTGATTTTAGTTAATGCCCATAGAGAGGCGGATTTACATGAAAAAACACTTTTTGAGGTAATTGAAGAAAAAAGGGTATGAGGTTAATCGGATTAAAAGCTTGCATCATTCTTTGTTAAAGCTTTTTTTGTATATACTGACCTATATGTACCTAAAACATATACGGTGATTCACAAGAATATATAACAATCTAAAAATATGGGTAAACCTAAAAAAAATATTTCGAATTGTTATTAAAAACAACTATTAGCTTGATAGTAATAGTAATAAAAAAAAAACATTTTTAATCAGATTTTTTTTTAAATCTTTGTCCCCTTATAGAGTTGGATTTTTGCTTAAAATGTTAAAGTTGATATAATTTTTCGTTTTTGACTATTCGTGCAGACAAAAAGCGTGACATCGGACAGACAGACAAAATAAATCTATAATAGTCTTTAGTCTTCACAGACTACTGTGTGAAGAGTAGAATAATAATAATTCTAACAATATGTATTGTTTACTAATAATTTAACTATTAAAACTTTTTTTTAATATATATGAATTGTTAGTTTTTGTAATATATTTCTATGTTCTGTTAACAGTTTTTCTATGACATAGTGTCACATACCTCCAACATGCCTCTATTCGCTCCGTGCCTAACAGCAGCACCAATTCATTTAGGCACTAATGGACTATTTCTGCGTATACTGATAATACAATTTTTAATAGAATTCGTAATTAAAAAGAATATATGTTAGTTTAAATAAAAGTATATGGATTTGTTAAACAAGTAAAACATTAATTTATTATTATATATTTTTATCGCTTAAAATAAAAAAATTAAGTATAATCAATACAAATCAATAATAAAATATAGGCAGGCAACAGTATTTACGGGAAAATATATGAGAAGTTGCCTAAGTCTAATAAGTTGTCTTTGAAGAATTAACCTATTCTGTCAAAATAAAAAAATACAATTAAATAATAGCATGAAGTTAAAATGTATTTTCATTTTTGTTCGAAAGAAAACAGAATGAATTAATAAAACTGATTTCCTATCATTAATTCACAAAATTGCATTCCAGCCACATGCAATAATCAAAGGCATATTACTGATTGTTATGTGGTCAGTCTATTTCAGTTGCGCAGTATTATTAATAAAAATAAATGAGGTCCATATTTCGGTACGTCTTCTATCATGAATTTGCATACACCGTCTGGAAGCCTAATTAATTCGTTTCCTGATTTCGTTTCATGATCTTATGTCATTGTATCCTTGAAGTACAGAACCTGCCTTCGTACTTTTACTAGGTCTCTTTACTATCTCGTGAAGATATAAGTTCCATCAAGGGATTCTATGAATCCTTTGAATTTGTTTCAGTTCGCAGCTCTGGTAATAAGTTGCAGATACCATAGTATGACTCGTGTTCGGTTCGCTATTCTTGGTTACATCTGAGAACTTGTGTTTGTGTACTGAAAATAGATATCTTGTTCCTCATTGGTGCAGAGGTGGCGATGAGCAGACGTTGACGTCTGAGTTTATTATTATTGCCATTTTCATTGACGGCTTCTTCTTTAGGCCATTCCACTTCTAAATACTGCAACTTAGAAGCTACGGAAATAATTGTAAACAGAATGATATAAATTTAAAAATATTCACAAATCTAATAAAATAGATCAAATCTTTTGAGTCTTTCAGTAAAATAATTTATGTGTTCCTTTCATCTCTATTGATTTTATTTCACACTGACAATTAGTTTCTCTATTGAAGCTTTAAAACTTTTGATTAACATTGGCCATTTTTAATACTGAAAATAGAAATAATGTATATTAAACAACAAACAAAAATGTGCACGTGTTACTACCGGGAATAACAAGCAACACTACAAGCAATATTTTTATAAACTGAAACTCTATCAGATTTCAATATTTTATAAAACAGCCAACACAAAGTGGTATCAGAGTATCACATACAAACTTTTATGTATACTTCTGTAAAATACACACAAACACACACACACACACCACCATTTGTTTCTGTACCGTGACATTCTGACATTCGATCCTACATTTGTCACAACTAATTTAAAAGTTGCACACCATACATGAAGTCCGATGCGAGACGGTAAAGTTTTGAATTTGGGGTTTAGTTTTAACTTTTGCAGCGTATATGAAAAGTTTCGTAATGATATCCGACTCGAATCTCGAAAATATATACTACCGGAATTAGTTATGGACAGTTTTAAAGTGGAATTTGGCTTCTGGTGCGGAATGTTTAGAACACATTTTAATTAGATTTTTGATATGCTCGTCAATTTGGTACTCATGGCAATCAGGTTCAATGTTAATAATTATTCAAAAACAATATTCATTACATATTAGTTTTGTCTTCCTACACAGAAAAAAATTATCATCTACATTCAAGAAAAGCTTTACACTTGGAAGATTACATTTGTTTGAAATAAAGCAGAGTTTGCTTCAAATAATATTCCTCGATACAATAAGAAAATAAATGTTGAGTGAAGTATAGGCATAATCTTGTATTTTAAGAGTTATAATAATTAATCTGAGAGTAAATTATTTCATTCGAGTATAGAATTGTGAATTAATCCAAGAAAGCTCTTACGTTTATTATAAGTATGATATGCTCTTAAAACCGACTATTGCGTACTTCATTCAATGTTATAAAAGGATTCGATTCAAAGCATTTAAATTTCAAAACAAGAATAATTAAACAATTCGAATCAAATACCTATGTACTTCACAAAAGATTAGCTAGTACAAAAATTCACTACACGGTGTTGCCAGCTGAAACTTATTTTTAAAATGTAGCCCCTGCACCGATACGGTAGATATGTGATACTTATTATTCGGAAATCAGAGACACAACGCATTTATAGAGAATCTGGCAAATTGGCATTAGCACGTGTTCATCCTATTGTCCATTTTCTAACATGTTTGCATCGTATCGTTAGGGTTGCGTTTTACTTTTTGTTAGAAATTCTTTGTGATTTAATTAATAAGTGTATGAATAAATTAAATTGAAATGGAACATTAGTTAAATGTATGGGGCCTCAGCGACATGATACCAATATTTAAATGTAAGTGTATTTAATTCACTTCTTGTTAGGTATTATTATATATAAGTAAATTTATAATCATAAG